>OX438741.1:48210222-48810222 GCA_949316235.1 Oegoconia quadripuncta | reverse complement strand
TAATTTCATTATGACTTTACCCTTAGTTTCTGACCCGAAAAGACTATGACTATTGACCCTAATGGATAAGGTTATTTTGGGTGACATCAATATAACAAATAATGTTTATTTCTACATTCGACTCGATTCATTTATTACACTTTCACATTTCATGAAATGTAGTATCTATATTAAGTACAATGTACTTTAAACTTCAAGCAATTTTACAAATTAGTTCTTCTTCGCTCCCTACGCATATAGTTCTGAGGATCTGTTTGGTGTAGTGGTTAGAAACTCTGCTGCTATACCAAAAGGTCGCGCGTTCGAATCCCGCTAGAGGCAAATGTTTGCATGATGAATACAGACATAATGTTCCTGAGTTACGGACGTTTTTCTTTTATATATGTACTAACTTGTATATACAGCCAAGGCATGGAACCCCCTTCCGGCGTCAGTCTTTCCTGAATCCTACAACCTTGGGATCTTCAAGAGCAGAGTGGATAGGCATTTACTGGGATCGCGTGCTTCATCTTCGACCAGATCGTCACTTCCATCAGGTGAAATTGTGGTCAAACGGGAATTCAGCCATGCATAAAAAAAAAACTTTCCGCCCGCGGCTTCGCCTGCGTAGATCAACTTTATCGGGGAATTTTGTTTATCCCGCGGGATAAAAAATATCCTATATCTCAATCCAGGGTATATTCTTCCTATAGTTAAAAAAAATAACATGTTGACTTTCAATGAGTGATATTTTTGTATCCTACATTGAATAAAATATTTTTGTACCGAATTTCATCCAAACCAGGCCATCCGTTTCGCCATGATTGAGCGACGAACAAACAAACATCCAATCTTTCGCATTTATACCTAATATTAGTTAGAAGTTAGATTTATTTCCAAAAAAAATATATTTGTGTAGTGTATCAACCATCTGGTATCCACAACACAAGCCTAGTTGCTTAGTGTGGAACTAGATGGCGCTGTGTGTATGTGCAAAGATATTTATTTATTTATGGTTACTGTATCCACAAATGATTGAAACCCCATCTATTCTTTCTTTAAATATTTTCAATTTCAATTTTCAATTTATTCAATTTAGGTAAAATATCAATACATCATCTTTACAGGCCATGCCCAAGTCAATAATGCAATATTATATAAAAATTTGTGATTGTGACAACAACATTGTCTCTCATAATTAATATAATTCATTAAATTTTATAAGTTAAATATTTATTTCGTTGATACAAATTACATGTCAATAAATTTCTCAAATAAATAACAATAACAATTCAATCATAGGTAAAAAATTCCATCTAGCGCATCACCTCGAGGCGGCATTGTGCCCAACAGGCAAGCGGCGTTCCCGCGCTGAATAGCGAGACTTATTCTCTGAGCCAGGAAGCCGCCCGCTCTGTGGTCACCAGAAGCCTCGATGGGACGCGCCGACAGGTCTTGGACCAGGCGTTTTGTCTGAGGGCCCCAATTCATTAAATTAAACATTAATAAATACAATAAATAAATCCTACCACAAAAATTACGTAATATAATATTTTATTTTATTTTATTTTATTTTATTTTATTTTCTTGGGAAAACCAACAGCTGTTTTACAAATTATCACTTAAACTAAGAAACTGAAAGCCAATTAGAGGTTTCCACTGATAGAACCTACTTAAACTTAATAAAAAATAAAAAACTATACATTGCAATCAGAGAACGGTTGGAAAAATTAATCTGAATTATAAACAATCTATAGATAGGATATCCTTGCATCGCCAATCCAAAAAACAACCGAGTCACAGCAGTATTAGGTTACTTTCCGATCATAAAAAAAAACGTCTACTCAATGTGTTCCTTGCCGATGTAACGCTAGTACAAAATAGGTCCAAGTCAAACTCGCTGCTAAGTAAATTAAAATTCTTACTCGCTCGCTGCACAAACGCATTCTGCCTGTAGTTGGTGGAGCATGGTGGGAGATCCAAAAGCGGGTTGAACCTAAGGATTCTGGTTGGGGCTCTTACCGAGATCTTTGATACAATATAGAAAGGAAATGATTACTTATTTGTTAATATTATTACATTTGAAAAAAGTCGCAATTCAACACCGTCAAGGAAAGTTAATACAATAATACAATGTCATTGAAATTATACTAACTTAATGCTCCAATGGAATTTTTTTTTGTCTGATTTGTTATTTGCTAATTTTATTTTATTTGCACGATCAAAGGTTATAGCAGCCCCACGTATATAAATAATAAATATTATTTACACCAATCACTAGTCCCGAACTAAGCAAAGCTTGTACTATGGATACTAGATAACGGATAAACATACATAAATATTTATATAAACATCCATGACTCAGGAATAAATGTTCATATTCATCAGACAAACATTTACCCGTCGCGGGATTCGAACCCGCAACCGTTGGTTTCGCTGACAGGGTCACTATATCCACTACACCAATCGGTCGTCGTCGTATCCGTGAAACACAAGGGAAAATTTACAAGACCATATTTGTCACCATGTATGGACCTGGTGATGGACAATGAAAGAGACGGATGAAAGTAGAAGGCATGTGGCAGAGATGAGAATGCTATGATAGATGTGTGGTGTGACTAGAATGGATAAGATCAGGAATGAGTATATCAGAGGAAGTCTGATAGTGGCGCCAATGACAGGAAAGTTGAGGAGTAATAGGTTAGCATGGTTTGGGCACATTATGAGGAGGGATGAAAGGCACGTAACTGTGGAGGGATACAGAGGTAGGGGAAGACTGAAGAAGGTGTGGGTAGACTGCGTGAGGAATGATATGATTAGATTAGATTAGATTTATTTAGTTCACTTTTACAATATTAAGTCACACATACAGTTTCGTAAATTTATGATTTTTAAAGTAAAAGTGATTGTCAAACATAAAACAATAACTATACACATACATTACATTACTAGATTATTTGTTTAGTCACAAAATGAACAAAATAAGATAGAAATTTAGCATCTACATTTATTATTATATGTAACTATGTCAAAATTAATTAATAAAGTATAAGTATGTAACCATTGTTACGTCAACGTCATACTATTTTTGAATAATGAATTAAAACAAAACTAAAATAAAATAAAAACAAATAATGAAATAAATATGTGTGTGAAAGGGGTGAGTACGGAGATGAGAGGCTGATGGAGGAGAGTGGAAGAGGAATACATGTTGTGCCGATCCCATCTAGAGTGGGATATGGTCAAGAAAATGGTAATTGGCACGAGCGTTTAAATTTAACTACCTACTCGATTGGTTTTCTATAAATATTTAAAAATGTCAATTTTTTTTCGCGGGGACACGGCATTAAGTGTACCTACCGCTCGCTTGGGGACCGCGAGATGGTTATGTGGGTTACCCACTAAAACCCCGCGGCGACCTTCTTCTCAAATGTAATGAGATGAATTTATTGCATGTAAGTTTGGGTTACAAATTTGCAGATTTTACTGCAATCAGTAAAATGGTATCGCCAAACCCTACCTTTTCAGGTGCACATACATTATACAGGGCGTCCCAAAGTTATGGGACATGAAGGGGAAGTACCTTAAATATCGTAGATAGTGAATTTTGCTCAAAGAAGACTTTATGTTATTTTTAAAAGTTAGTAATTCTGCATTCATAGATTTTCTAAAAATTATTTGCTTCGGCTGGGAATCGAACCGACTCAAATGTGAAAAAAAAAACACCCTACTTTTATGATGCCAATCGAAAGAATAGCTAAAAAATAATAACTCTGCCTAAGTAACATAGTATTTTAAAAGAAAGGAACAACGTGAAATTAATCATTTTAATCAAATAAAAAACATACATGAAACTGCCGTAGTCAATACAAGTTTTATCATTTCATCTACACGTGCACTTATAATAAGGAAAACTATGTTAGTACCTATTTTATGAAGTGGGTACTTATTTACGAATAATCAATGCTATCTTTGGAATGATAATATCGCTACTTTTCGAACGTCGTCGGCAATAAATAACTTTCTTGAAATTTGACTCAATCATTTTATGTTGTTCCTTTCTTTTAAAATACTATGTTACTTAGGCAGAGTTATTATTTTTTAGCTATTCTTTCGATTGGCATCATAAAAGTAGGGTGTTTTTTTTTTCACATTTAAGTCGGTTCGATTCCCAGCCGAAGCAAGTAATTTTTAGAAAATCTATGAATGCAGAATTACTAACTTTTAAAAATAACATAAAGTCTTCTTTGAGCAAAATTCACTATCTACAATATTTAAGGTACTTCCCCTTCATGTCCCATAACTTTGGGACGCCCTGTATAGTGCTTAAAAATAAAATTGTCAATAAAACATAAAATTTAAACACATTTTTGTCAATAAAAACGGAATATTCGGTCAACTTTGTCAACGACCGATTGGTGTAGTGGATAGTGACCCTATCAGCGAAACCAACGGTTGCGGGTTCGAATCCCGCGACGGGTAAATGTTTGTGTGATGAATATGAACATTTATTCCTGAGTCATGGATGTTTATATAAATATTTATGTATGTTTATCCGTTATCTAGTATCCGTAGCTTTGCTTAGTTTGGGACTAGATGATTGGTGTAAGTGTCCGAAATATTTATTATTATTATATTATTAACTTCTGATGTCAAAATACAAGCAATTTAAAATATTATAACATTCAATTCATTCAAATTCAATTAATGAGATATTTATATCAATCAAACAAATAACTATCAAACAGCATTCAACGCATAAGCGGCTCCAGGTCCCCCGCCCCGCCACCCCTCGCAAGTGTGCCCTCCGCGGGGGGCGCTGTCGTGCCTTACACCGCGATGTTACCTACTTATCTGCGGAAACAATTCGGTCTATGATCTATCTATTGCTACTTTACTATAATGTTCTGTAATATACTGTAAGGGTCCCAAATAAAAAATATAAAAATTATTTCAAATATACATGCGAGCGAAAGTGCTAAAATATTATTACATACATGCATTTATCACGACATTTATCCCCAATGGGGTGGTCAGAGGTATCCCAAATATTGGTGTTTGGGCGTCCCAAGCATTAAGTAATAGGGCATATTAGGTAAGTGAAATAGAAGGTATTGGCATAGGTAGTTTAATTTTTGTTTTCAAAAACACCCGCTGTTTGATATGCGACTATCATTCCATTGTAAATTTACGATTCGGAGGTCGCGGGTTCGATTCCCAGCGGGGCACATGTTTAAGTACTCGGTTTGGTTGGTGGTAGGGCATTTTAAATGTCCGCCGGGCTAGCTACCACCATCTTATCTAAATCTGCCGCCAAGCAGCAATGTTAATAGCATCGTTGTGTTCCGGTTGTCAGAGAAGATAGCCAGCCCCTCAAATGCGTTAGGGTTTCTGGGTCAGTACGGTTGCATCTTCGACCTCATCTTCACTTAACATCAGGTGTGATTGAGGTCAAGTACCAACCCGTTGTATATAAAAAAAAATATTATTATAATTTTTATTATATATATATTATTAAAAAATTAATAATAATTTTGGTTCTAATCGAGATTTATTTTGTTTGGTGTAGTGGTTAGAATCTCTGACCATTATACTAACAGGTCGCGGGTTCGAATCCCGCTTGGGGCATATGTTTGTGTGATGAATACGGACATGTGTACCCGAGTTATGGATGTTTTCATTTATAATAAGTATTTATTTACAAAAAAAATAAATATTTATGTAGTATATCAACCATCTTGTATCCACAACACAAGCCTATAGTTGCTTACTGTGGAAATAGGTGGCGCTGTGTGTATGTCTAAGGATACTTACTTATTTCTTTACTTAATATTTCATTTCATTTATGTCATAAGAAATAATGGATACCTAAGACATTGCTGTGCCCTCACTGGGTTCGTGTGCGTTCAATTTAAATTATGATTTTAACATCCTATATTCACCACATGAGCAATATATGATATGACTGTTTTTTATTCTTTATTCTAACTTTCCAAAGCCTCACCCACAATGTACCCAACAATTTATTCAAACATTTTTTTCCTTGATAATTTGTTAATAATAGGAACCGATATGGGCATTAACCATGTCCGTTATTAATTAACGAGAATATAAATAACTCTTTCAACGCAAATTGATAATTTTTATACTTTCACTTGAAAATGTTTAGAAAAGTGTAGGTATGCCCACTTTCACTGCAATTCTTTGGCGCGATGGCTTCAATATGGTCTGCCATTATTAATATTCGACCTGTCGTTAGGACCATCACGTCATATTTAGATACAGGGTGAATTTGAATTCGTGTAATTAAGAAATCACTACAATTATATTAAGTAAAAGTAGATGTTTATGGGTAGTTGATATGGAGGCGAGGCTGGTCTATTTCAGTTATTTCCATAGTTATTTCCATAGACGACCGATTGGTGTAGTGGATAGTGACCCTATCAGCGAAACTAACGGTTGCGGGTTCGAATCCCGCGAGGGGTAACTGTTTGTGTGATGAATACGAACATTTATTCCCTAGTCTTGGATGTTTATATAAATATTTATGTATGTTTATCCGTTATCTAGTATCCATAGCACAAGCTTTGCTTAGTTTGGGACTAGATGATTGGTGTAAGTGTCCGGAATATTTATTATTTATTACTATTATTATTATAGTATACTGACCTACGGCATTCTGTTGTGGGGAAATGCCGCGGACATAAATTCGGCGGCAGAAATCTAGTTTACAATAATTTTTAATGGTAACACTAGAACACATTTAAACTACTTTATCAATCTTTAAATACAGTGGCACAATTTTATTCCTTTGCGCATTATTTGGCACTGTTTCAGCACATTTTTATAAAACTTAATTGATTGAAAACCTATTTGATTAAACCAAACCTAAATATAACACTCCTTTGTACTTGGCGCTGGTTTAGCCTCGAAAATAAACCGGTAAACCAGCCCCGTTGGACACAAATTAACATATACACACAACGCTGGCGTTTTTCTTCTGGGTTAGTCATTATACCTTTACCCTATACACAATAAAATTAACTCAGCTAAACACTTTAACCGTCTCCGTGGCTCAATGTAAACAACATTAGGTTTGCGATTCGGAGGTCGTGGGTTCGATCCTCAGCCGGGTTACATGTTTAAGTCAAAGTCAAAGTCAAAGTCAAAAAATATTTATTTCGTAGGATAAAGATTATCACTTGAAAACGTCACATTTTTTATCTTAATATTAAAATTATTGACATTTTTGCTCATTCGCAAAGCAGATTCCCCAGAGAAGAACGAGCAAGAAACTCAAGGGTTGCTCTTTTAAATAAGTTTGGGTTACAATTATATTATATTGTATAATTAGGCTGAATATCGCCGAGCGGTCTATGCCCATGCTTGCTTATCATCCAGATAGTCAGAAATTTTATAATAGCCTTTGGTAAATAATGTCTGTTTTATGATGGTTTTGAATTTATTTAAAGGTAAATTTTGAATGTCCACTGGAACCTTATTATAAAAGCGTATACATTGCCCCTTAAATGACTTAGTGACTTTGTGTAAACGGCTGGCATGAACAGCAAGTTTATTTTTATATCTGGTATTAACATTATGTATATCACTATTTTTCTTAAACGATTCTATATTTTTTCTTACATACATTAAGTTTTCGTAAATATATTGCGATGCTAATGTTAATATATTAATTTCTTTAAATTTATTCCTAAGAGACACTCTACTACTCGGTTTGGTTGGTGGTAGGGCATTTTAAATGTCCACCTGGCTAGCTACCACCATCTTATCTAAATCTGCCGCCAAACAGCAATGTTGATAGCATTGTTGTGTTCCTGTTGTCAGAGATAAGATAGCCAGTCCCTCTAATAAGATAGGGTTTCCGGGTCAGTACGCTACCACCTTCGACCTCATCTTCACTTAACATCAGGTGTAATAGAGGTCAAGTGCTAACCCGTTATAGATAAAAAAAAACCCTATACACTATACCTGCCTACTGTATGTAGCTAAATTTGAACGCCCAATCTACTGTTCCTTAACGACGTTCGTGGTCGACTGGAAGAAATCCCGCTGTGGGATAAGTACGCCTTTGTGTATAGTTATAAGATAAGAAAAAAAACAAACCCTTCGAGTTGCCGAACCCTAAAAAATGGATTTTCAAACTTTCGATTATTCTGAGGTCACCAAATGTTACGGCAGTTATAAGGTTAATCATAAGGTTATATACCGTATATTTTATATTGTCTCTAGCATTTCACCTATTACTTTAAGTGCATCCAGCCAGTGCTTCACTTCACATTTGATTTGGTGAATGACGGGTGCTCATTACCATAGCTAAACTATAATTATCGTTAAAAGAAATGTTTAAATGCGAGTCGGGAACTTCATTTTTTAAGTTACTATATACTGTACAGTCGGCAACACAATAACGGTAGCAGGTCTTTATTTATAAATATATATGTACTGAAAGTTTGTTAGTTGCATGAAGGAAATCATAAAAAACGTTAATTTAGATATTACATTACATTATAAATTGGTTCTACAACACACACACACACACACACACGCATACACGCACACACACGAACAATAGATAGATAGGTCGTTTATTTGTATCTCCAGTCACACACATACCATAAGTTCCAAAGCAATTGGATAAACATATTTTATAACAATTAATAAAAGTAACATCAGGATACACTAGAGTATGTGTGTGCTACAGCCGTACAAATGGGTCATAGCTCAATACATAAATACACACACATATCCATACACATGAGCAATAGAGGCAAATATCTAATACAAATATTATATTGTACACGCTTTTATAATAAGGTTCCAGTGGACATTCAAAATTTACCTTTAAATAAATTCAAAACCATCATAAAACAGACATTACTTACCAATAAAATTTCTGACTAAATGATAACCCAGCATGGACATAAACCGCTCGGCGATATTCAGTCTAATTATACAATATAATATAATTGTAACCCAAACTTATTTAAAAGAGCAACCCTTGAGTTTCTTGCTCGTTCTTCTCTGGAGAGTCAGCTTTGTGAATGAGCAATAATGTTAAAAACTTTAATAATAAGATAAAAAATGATCATTTTTATCCTACGAAATAAATATTTTTTTGATTTTGATTTCGTTCGTCAAACTGACATAGCCCAGCGAAATAGTAAGCGAAGATTAATTACACTATTCCTGATTCTATCTTTCAAAGTCACCGCACTCATACTTCTCAGTGATCCATTTCCACTGCATTAATTCTACTATCACTCTTCTTCTGCCATACCCAGCATTCACTCCCGTAAATCAGTGTTGCAACCAGACACCCCATCATGCACAGCCACACGAGCTTTATTGGACACATTCTGGCTTCTTATAAAGGCATGCAGTGCTCCATTCACCTGATTTCCGGCATTCACTCTTCTTTTGATGTCCTCGTCACACTTTCTATCCTTTGTAAAGAGTGAACGCAAATACACAAACTCACGCACTTGGCTGCATCAAAATCTAAGCAATGTAGATACCAGACGGTTGATTTACCACACAAATTGTAAATACCTATACAGGGTGTAATCGTTAAGTGTGCACAGGCGATTATTCCGTAATTATTATAGATATCAAAAAACTTTTAACTGATATCGAAAGTACTTTATCTAATGAGTAAAATGACATTAATAACTTTTTTAAAATAAAACGAGAAATATCCAAAAAAAAATATATTAAACACTCCCATACATTTTATTTCTTAGTAAGTACAAAATTTGGTACCTATTCAAAGCAGATGTTACATGCAATAAATTGGCGGGAACGAGAATCCGCGATAAAGAATTTGAATTTAGAACGAACACCAAATAGTATCTTTTTTTTGTTTTTATTTAGTATGTTGCTTTTCAGCCAGTTCAAATCAATGCGATATTGAAACAAGGTTTATTATTAATTTGAAGTGGTAAGATTATTAACATACACGTGTATCTACTTGAAATTCATCACTATCATAATACATAATTATAAAATGATAAGGGTAAAATGAGTTGATACTATGCCACTTAAAATAAGGAAACTAAAATCTCCACTACCTCATGCTAAACGTATGGGAGTGTTTAATGTAATTTTTTTGGATATTTCTCGTTTTAGTTTTAAAAAGTTATTAATGTTATTTTACTCATTAGGTAAAGTATTTTCGATATCAGTTTAAAGTCTTTTGATATCTATAATAGTTACGGAATAATCGCCTGTGCACACTTAACGATTACACCCTGTATACAATGATGAGGATGATAAGCAAGCATGGATATAGACCGCTCGGCGATATTGAGTCTAATTATGCAATATAATATAATTGTAACCTAAACTTATATAAAAGAGCAACCCTTGAGTTTCATGCTCGTTCTTCTCTGGGGAATCAGCTTTGTGACTGAGCAATAATGCCAAAAACTTTAATAACAAGATAAAAAATGTGACGTTTTCAAGTGATAATTTTTATCCTACGAAATAAATATTTTTTTGATTTTGATTTCGTTCGTCAAACTGACATAGGCCAGCGGAGAGTAAGCGAGAATTAATTACATTATTCCTGATTCTATCTTTCAAAGTCACCCCATTCATACTTCTCAATGATCTCATTTCCACTGCATTAATTCTACTACGACAGACAGACGAGCTTTATGGGACACATTCTGGCTTCTCATAAAGGCATGCAGTGCTCCATTCACCTGATTTCCGGCATTCACTCTTCTTTTTATGTCCTCGTCACACTTTCTATCCTTTGTAAACAGTGAACGCAAATAAACACAGGCAAATCTAAGCAATATAGATACCGGATAGTTGATTTACTACACAAATTTTAAATACCTATATTGGGCGAATATGCCATACCTTCTCTTACGGCCAGCAAGGCGGTTGATAAGGTAAGGTGTCGATTCGGATGTACACCAACTAAACTAAAACCAGTTTTGGAGTGGTGCCGTCGCATCGTACTGTTCCAGGAGGAAGAGAAGTACTACTTTAAAACTAGTTTTAGTTTTTTTAATAATAATAATAAATAATAAATATTTCCGACACTTACACCAATCATCTAGTCCCAAACTAAGCAAAGCTTGTGCTATGGATACTAGATAACGGATAAACATACATAAATATTTATATAAACATCCAAGACTCGGGAATAAATGTTCGTATTCATTATACAAACATTTACCCGTCGCGGGATTCGAACCAGCAACCGTTGGTTTCGCTGATAGGGTGACTATCCACTACACCAATCGGTCGTCAGTTTAGTTGGTGTACATGTGAATCGACACCATTATTTCACTTAATAATATCACTAATTAAATAGGTTAATTAATACATAATAGGCTAATAATAAATAGCGAACCATTTTATCAGTTTCCGAGTCCTCAATTGATCAAAGTTGAAAGTTCACATTGTCAATCATTATCCAATGCTGTCAAGACCGTGTTGCGCTAATTAATTATTAGATTGACATATTTATTTGTGATGATAGGAACATCGAGGTTATGTTGTTATTGCAACTGTTTAATAACAAAAATATAAATTTTATTTTATTTATTTATATAGAATCAACAGTATTATTACGAATTGTTATACAGAAAACTAATACCAAACTTATGCCAATTAATGATTCTTATTATTACGTTACTGACAATGGTTACCCTTAAAATTGAATGAGTAATGTTATTATTATATATTATTATATAAATATCAATAAAAACAAATCAAATCCTCAGTGATATACGAGTCGTTATGTTAATATGTCTAAATTACATAGTGTTGAAAGTGAAATTAAACAAACCAAACAATCATGAGCCAAATGAAAATGTCAAAATTATAGAGCTATAAATATGTACAAATATGTGTGTTGTGGGTGTCTGTGTGTGTGTGACAGTTAGTGTGTGATGGTGGTGGGTATTGCATGATGGAATAAATTAATGGACGGACATGGGTCAAGAAGAACGATCGACACAGGCTTGCGAGCGCGAACGGCGCGAGGTGGAGAATTACGCGCACGCGCCGCCCGCCGCCACGCGATAAAAATTTAATAAAGAAAAGTGTTCAAAGTCGAAGTACATTTATTGTGAATCACAGGTAGCATTTGGTCTTACAAAACCCTTAGAGCGCTATGTTCCGCCGTAAAGTCATACAATATTTTAGTAGTTACAATTTACAAAACTTTACTTAATTTACAATACAATTCTTTATGTCAAATAAATTACATTACATATGTGATTAATAGGTTACAATTGGTTACAATACAATTATATGGACTTGTCATCTAAGAATTCGTGTAAGCTGTAATAACATTTTTGGACCAACAGATCATGCAGTTTCCTCTTAAATACCGGTAAATCAGGCGCTTCCCTAATCAATTTTGGAATCTTATTATAAACTAGCTTTCCTCCAGCGACTTCGTCCGCGTGGAAGATTTTATCAAAATACAAACAACAAACTTTCATCCCCTATTTTATCCCCTTGGGGGTGGAATTTATCAAAATCCTTTCTTAGCGGATGCCTACGTCATAACATCTACCTGCATGCCAAATTTCAGCCCGATCCGTCCAGTGGTTTGGGCTGGGCGTTGATAGATCACTATGTCGGTCACCTTTGAGTTATATATATATTTAGATGTAATTTAAAATACGCTTTTCGAGAATAAAGTAGTTTTACAAGGGAGTAACATCATTTGATCACTAATTCTCTCACGGCTATGAAATTTGAATTTATCTAAGTTTACTTTAGCAAAAGTAGCACATTCTTAAATATACAAGCAAGTATATTAAGTTTCTTAAAATATGGCCTACAAGAGTCAGTTTGCTTCATATTACAGATTGTAGAGTGTGATTGTAACAGTTGAAGATCCTAAGATAACGCAGTGATCACCGAAATTGGCAAGGAGTTCCTACCTTGCCGTCCCCATTATGACCAAAGATGATGAACTATGCTAAACGTTTGTGGTCTCTTTGCAGGCGTTCCAGACAGTATTCCTGTTTCTTGCTCTAACACACGATGTGCTGGAATGGTTGGATAAGCACCAATCAACTATCGCCTGCAAGATACGCTATTGGAGAGATATAGCCTTCAATGCCGGGGTCGTGCCTTATACTTGCGTGAGTATTCGTGTTTACTAAATTTGTAAAAGCGAAATAAAAAAACCGGCCAAGTACGTGTCGGGCTACGTGGTACTTGCCCTCACAATATGTGGACTTATAAGGGGGTTTTTTGTTCATTTTATTTGCATTATACATACTCTACCGCCATGAATTTTTTTCACGTATTCAAAACCAATCGCTTTTTAACATAAACGATAAAGTGTACAAATGCGGTCTTATTGCTGATAGCGTATTCTTCCATACAACCTCAATTAAAGAAGCTTTTTAATAAGTATTTGTATAGGGCAAAGTAAAAGGTGAATACGTTTAACTTTTAACCGCCTCCGTGGCTCAATGTAAACAACATTGGGTTTACGATTTGGTGGTCGCGGGTTCGATCCCCCGCGGGGTACATGTTTAAGTACTCGAAATTTGGAACATAGGTAGAATATACCCTGGATTAAGACGTAGGATACTTTTCATCCCGCTAAAGTGAGTAGTTCCCGCGGGATAAACAAATTAAACATATCCGCGATAAAGCTATTCCACGCAGGCAAAGCCGCGGGGGGAAAGCTAGTCTAGTTTATAATTAGTCATATCTCCCTACATACATACAGAGGGCACTATATCACTATAAAATATTATTTATCTCCTTACACACAAACAGAGGTCACTATATCGTTTAATATTATAAAATATATTTTTGTAGTGTATCTCTACAAGTAATGTGGGAATAAATTTTCTTCTATTTTTGTACCCCATCGTATGGGGTGTCATCGTATGGGGTGTCATCGTATGGGGTGTCATCGTATGGGGTGTCATCGTATGGGGTGTCATCGTATGGGGTGTCATCGTATGGGGTGTCATCGTATGGGGTGTCATCGTATGGGGTGTCATCGTATGGGGTGTCATCGTATGGGGTGTCATTGGATAGGTTGCTCAAAAATATTAGATGTAACCTTAAACAGTTCCTCAATTTAGGGTTCCCTTTAAGAAATATTAAGTCGTCTACGTACCCGCTGATATTTTTTTTATGCACAACGGATTGTTACTTGACCTCAATCACACCTGTTGTTGAGTGAAGATGAGGTTGAAGGTGGAAGCGTACTGACCCGGAAACCCCAACACATTTGGGGGACTGGCTATCTTATCTCTGACAACCGGAACACAACAATGCTATTAACACTGCTGCTTGGCGGCAGATTTAGATGAGATGGTGGTAGCTAGCCAGGCGGACATTTAAAATGCCCTACCACCAACCAAACCGAGTACTTAAACATGTACCTCCGAATCGTAAACCCAATGTTGTTTACATTGAGCCACGGAGGCGGTTAAATGTATCTGTATGTATGTATATGTATGTAGATGTAAAGTGTCACAAATCATATTTTGCACATCTGCATTCAGATTGAATACATGATTCCTAAATTTCTTATCAGACCTTGTAAACTGTATTCTGGCAAAATTCATTCTTCAGTAATCTATGCCAAATGTTTACAAAGCAAGTGTAAATATTTCTCTTTCAATTCCAGTTCGTGTTTGGCATGTTCTGGGGCCTTTACGCCATCGATCGGGAGCTGGTGTTCCCCAAAGTCTACGACACTGTCATACCATGGTGGTTCAACCATTGCGTCCACACCAATATCCTGGTGCTGGTGATTGTGGAAACGTTGCTGCAGGAGAGGAGGAAGCCTACAAACGAGAAGCTGGAGGTGACCATCCTCGCTACAGTTGGTGTTCTGTATTCCATTGTGTAAGTATATATATTAGGTGGAGTAAAGACTACCCTAAATACAGTGTTAGGTGTATGAGGGAAACCGTTAAGGAAGAGAATAAGAAGCTGATCATCATCACCAGCTCATAAATATCCCACTGCAGGGATATAGGCCTTCCGTCGTTGAAGCTGATATTTTAGAGGAAATGAAATCTTCCTCCTCCACCTTAATATTCGTACTTTTGAAACAAAGTTCGATACATACAAACATACACACACACACACACACACACACGCACACACACGCACACACACACGCACACACGCACACACGCACACACACACACACACACACACACACACACACACACACGCACACACACACACACTTATAATTATTTAGTTATAGTTATTTAGATATAGTTATTGTTATTTAGTTAAAGTTACAATGTTATATCTGCATCTTGATCATACTTTCTATATAAGTTAAGGAAGAGTAGATCTTTCTAGCACAGGCATTTTGATGCTTAAAAGAAAGATCCCACAACATAATTGTATGATTTGAAAAACAAATTGTATGAACACTCGCACTAAGATATTCGATACTTTATTCATCGAACAGCCAAGGTATGGTACTCCCTTCCGGCGTTAGCCTTTCCTGAATCTTAGAATGTTCAAGAGCAGAGTGAATAGGCATTGGTACTTTGATTGCGTGCTTCATCTTTGACCATCACTTTCCATCAGGTGAGATTGTGGTCAAACGCGTTTCCGCACTCAGGCCCGTATTAATAAATGGTTCTTGAGATTGAGATCGCGTTTCAGTCTCAAGACCATTTTTTCTGATGCTGTTTTAATATGCAACAGATTCTCAAGCCTCAACTTGAGGTCATGTCAATCTTGAGAACGGTTTATTAAATTTACAAGCTTTGAAGCATTTTTGGCATTCTTATTACTGGCACTTTTACTCATCATATGCTGAGTCAGAGCCCTTTCAGTGCACAATGGGTACAGCCCATCGCTGGGAAAATCTTGTATGGTGTGCGTCAGTATATTAAGCTTTCATTTATTTATTTATTTTATTTGTTGGCGCAGGCCGTGGTGTATACGAAATTAGGGGCCGAGCTTCACTCTACTTTCTTCTCATAGGGTTAGCATTAGGGCCATTTTGCATTTCATTGGCTACACTCCCATTTGCCGAGGGGGGAGTGGGAAAGTTCCTTTCCTACTTATACACACTACTTATTATTACTATTATTATAAATCAATCAAAATCAAAATCAAAAATGTTTTTATTTCGTAAGTTATATATAAGAATAACATTTGAAATCGTCATGACATACAATTATCGCTCATTCACTAGGCAGTCTCCCCAGAGAAGAACGAGCAAGAAACTCCAGGGTTGCTCTTTTTAAATAAGTCAATACAAATACAATTTGAGATACCTAATTGTAAAATTTATGATTCGACAAAGAAAAATAAGAATAAAATATACTGGATAATGGCGAGCGGTTCATGTCCACGCATTCTTATCATCCTCGTATCTATCTATCATCATATATATTATTGACGAGCAGCATTACTCCTGGTATGTCTATGTCACAGTGTTGGAAGAGTTCACATTGTTCATTATGTTGTTATTCGGTCAATATTTAAGACATCACTAGTTTGAAAAAAAATGTATCTACTCTATTCTTGAACGAATTCACTGATTGGGCGGAGACAACCTCTTCCGGCAGCTTTAATATGGTGTCTAAGATTAGTAATAGAGTAGTTATATATATATATATATATATTAAATATATGAAAGGGCGGCAAACGAGCATGCGGGTCACCTGATGGAAAGCAATCACCTATATATATAACTATAGCATTTCAATTAATTAGATAATTAGGCGTGCTCTCCCCACTGCAGCGGTCCCGGCGTCTCTGGAGCCTTGTGGCTTATTCAGGGACGACGGGAAAAGACCTAATGGAGCCACCTTGGTACCCTGGCGCTTGGGACCTTGGTATGGGACCCAACTGGTGCGGATATTTTGGCACCGTCCCATATACAAGGAACTGCGCAAAGAGCTGGAACCGCGGCTGAACAAACTCAAAGTAACAAGCGCCCTAAACATGTGTCGATCTCTATAAACCACAAGTTTGCGGCGCTTGCAGTGGAGACCCAACCCGGCCCAAGCCCGTGGTCTTCTGACACGAAACGAAACAATTTGTAAAGGATTTATCCGTTAGACTTGTCCACGCCTCTGGAGATGTGAGAGCTGGTGCCTACTTTGCTGAGCAGCTGAGCTTATGCATTCAGCGGAGCAATAGCGCTAGCGTACTAGGTACTATGCCTCACGGAAGCGAGTTGGACGGCGTATTTTTTTCTATAAAATATAGTTATTTTCAGTTGTGTTTTATAAATTTGTTGTTTCGCGTAATTTAAATATATCCCTATTTCAATTTGTTTTTGTAAACTTATTCCTGTAAAATAAATCATAATCTTAATTTCACTTTTCTTTTCAGTTACTACTCCATCTACTTCATCGCTCATCGCTGGCTCTACAACATTTTCGGGATCATGACCTGGTGGCAAGTCTGCATCTACCAGCTCTGCAACTGGGCCTCTTCTTACATCTTCTATAAACTATTCTTCGCGATAAACAGATTCATTCACGGTGCCGATCCAGAGGAAAAGCAGAATATACAAAATTCAGAGAAGATCGAAGTGATTAAGCAAAATGGTGAAACGTGTGAGAAAACTGAGAATTTACAGGGTAATGTAACATTGAAAGATAATGCGGAAACGGAGAAGAATGTACTTGTGAAAGATAGTGAGGAAGCAGAGAGACTTGGATCAAGTGACTGTACTGAAGTTGTAGGCAATGTGAACGGGGAAGACGATAAAAGTGATTTGGCATTCGCCAAAAAATCTTGGAGTTTAAAATATAGGAGTTTAAGAAATCAGGATAAGAAGGAAAGTCTTTGATATTGTCCACATTTTTTAAAATTAAGTCAATTAGCGATAATTTAAACATGGTGTTAAGTATTTACGTGTATTCTTCTCGATAGACTGCTATGTTAACCGACCAACCACAGCCCGAACAGTAATTATCGTTAATGTTGCCTGTCCTGTCGCCTAATTGCTCTCTGATTTGCTCTCTCAAGGACACGTATATAGTGACATTGGTAGAGCCAATCAAAATGCGGTACTCCGCCTATATCCTAGCTCATCTGGTTGACATAGTTAAATAAATATTAGGCGTCTATGAACTGTGTGGTCTATGGTAGTTTCTTTTAACGAAAGAATTAACTTACAACGCGGCACAACTGTTTATAAATCAACAAAAATAAAAATATCTGAAACTAAATGCGAAAACGTCATTATAGCCTGTCGCATGAAATAATAATTTATACATTGGTTGCGTTGCCTCACCGAATGACCAATCTGAGACGTTGACAAGGCCAGCCTGCAGATCGCCCGAGGCCAAGACCAGTCTGGCGGAGAGCTTGGACCAATTTCCGTGTACCCGTACAGTACCATAGGCTTTACAGCAAGCATCACAAACTCATGGCCATGCCACGATGGTCGGGTCGCGGCTGAGGAAAACTTGAGTAACCAGGATTTCCTCAGCTGAGACCTCACGATCGTGTCAGTTTTGACGACTTGTTCAAATAAATATGTATGTAAACCACGCTGTTTTGAAGAAATTTTATTTCAAATTTCTATTAAAAAAGTATATGGTCGCAAAATGCACAGTGTATGTATATAATAAAATATATAACATATCAGATAGCAAAACGTGATATTTAAAAGAAATGTGAGTTTTCATCGGAAACGAACTTTTGTACATTCTCACACAAACTTTATTAATAATTTTGCGACAATAACAGCTATTTTTAAGAGAAAACGTGCGGAATATTCACTAGAAAAATAACCTTGGTGCAAACATCCGGAATTCGTGAAAAAATATTTCAGGTTTTGTTAAGCAACAAATTCTCAAAAAAAAAAAAAAAAAAGAAATTCAAGGCATGTTTTTATTGTATACGTAATTTATCAATTATCATCAGTGATGAATTGATGAATGACACTGTAAAACTGTTATTTCTTTTGTATGGAAATGTTTAAAAAATTGGAATCAATTCATAGATCAGTAGTTTCAATGTGATTTATTAGTTCCTGTACGAACATTTTTTGTTCTGTAATAATAATATTTATGTATAGTGGATAAATAATTGTGTAGAATAATGTTAATATAAGTTGGTGATATTTTAATGTAATATTTGCTATAAAATTATGCGCAATAAAGTTTGTTTATTATTTGTATTACGCTGACCTTCAATGCGTATGAATTCAATTTTGGAACTTTTCAAAAGCATTTGATAGAATAGGCAAATATGAAATCACATAATATAACTATACTAAATTTTACTAATTCTAATTATACTAAATTGTATTAAATGTGAATGCTAAGCCCACGCAGAAATTCATATATAAATATTTTTCCCGGTGGCCTCTGTCGCCGTATCCAAAAAGTCTTGAGGTTGCAGATTCGCGCTAGGGACATGAATTCTTAAACTAGGCAATACATAATAGATACATAAAGTTACGCCTGGGCCTGTTCCCATAGGCATAGTCCCTAGACGTCCACTTGCTACGACCCTGACATATCTATTTCACTTCATTCGCTCATGAAATTGTTCATGATCAGACGTTTTTTTTTGTGCACAACGGGTTAGCACTTGACCTCAATCATCATTGATTTGTGAAGATGATGATTGATGTTAAGTGAAGATGAGGCCGAAGGTGGAAGCGTACTAACGCGAAAACCCAAATATTTGGGGATCGAACCCGCGATCTCAGATTCATAAACCCTATATGTTGTTTACATTGAGCCACGGAGGCGGTTAAACTGTCGTTGTAGGACACACATTGACTTGGTTTTTCTTCAAGGAACAAAATCCATAAAATATTTTATAATTCATTTATTTTTAATAATCTCTTAAATTACCTAATATTTTACGAATAATTACATACTTATCATTTTTTTTTTCAATATTTATAAAATTTACAAAATCAGTGCTCGAAAGATTGTGGTAACCTTTGAAAAATATACTTCTTTCCATCTTATAAATAAGGTAACTTAGAGTATTTTAAAATCCTTATAAAATACCGTATTTTTTTTCATAAATAATATTGGCAGTGATATATAATTTTCGTGTTTTCCTTGTTCTTAAATATTTAATTTACATTTAATAATTAATGACTTAAATAAATGTATACTTAAATTTAAATTAATTGACAAAAACCTGTAGCGTTTGAAGTTTAAGAAACCTACAGGTTTTTATTTACCAATCTGGTTTCCATCTCCCAAAGGTTACCGTATTAATAACAGTATAATAATAAGTTAGGCACAGAGGGTATAGCAGATAATTTTTGAACATTATGCGCCTTGGTATATTTATACATATTTTCTTTTTTTACAAGAGTACCATCATCTGCAAAGGCTCTCGTTTGTGAAAAAGAAGTGGTTTTTGCAGTTAGATAAATCTATTGAAGTTCATGCTTGAAATTGAGGAAAATATCTGAGTATGTCTTAAAATATATTATAAATAAAACTCGACCCAGTATTGAACCTTGTGGTACACCTAGGGTTAACAAAAATTTATGCGAAAGTAAGCGAATCATTGTGTCTGGATGCCGTCGCTGTGTTTGGTAAAAGCAAAAGGGGAACTGTATCAGGGTATTAGGACATATTAACAAAAGTTTGTAGAGATTCAGGAAGTTAAGAGAAGATCCTCCATAATGGGGCCATGAGAGGTGGTAGATTGTTGAAGTTTTGATATGATAAAGACTTCGAACTGATCTTTCAATAGATTTAACACTGATACCACTCTTTCCAAGCTTGTAATACGCGATCCTTTAGTTACCTGTGGTGTCATTAATGGTACCGTATCAAAGTAATTTAACTGAGTATGTATACTTATTCAAAATATGACTGCAAGCATATCGAGGAATCAACATCAACATTATATGAAGAACACATTTTTGTAAATTTTTGCCATTACATCAAAATGTTTTGCAAACAATAAATATGAAATAGTTTAATTATTTCCTAACTTTTTTTTAAATAATTTAACCACGGTTAAAAATAGATGGCACTATAATGACATAATAACACCACGGGAAAATGGTACTAAAGTAAAAAAGAGTGTTTTGATACTCGTGAAATTTCTTAAAACCTCAAAAATACATCAAACTTCAAGGTGGCCTTTAACTTAGGGAACCTAATATTCTTTTTTAACTTAACTGTCTCTGATATAATTTTCTTTGCTTTATTTATTTAACACTTTATTGCATATGAGTATACAAACATACATTGAACAAACATCGGACAGAAATTACAATACACAAAAGGCGAGTTTCCTTCCATAAAGGATTCTGGTAACTAATCAAAATATCAGTTAAGATCGAACGTTATTTTATAAAATTATATTAAATCACTTAAAAACGCAATCGACTTCTGATTTTAATATAAATATGGTGACTATATAAATTTCTGCCAGCAGTGTTTATTTCTCTAAATCCACATTACTAAATTGATATTTTCATTACTCAACATGGCTCATTCCAAAAACTGTATTAGAAACCCTTCTGTGCCAAAAATCACAATTTTAATAAAAATCTCCTACAACTTGCCTGTATACTAATTGCCTTGGTTGTCTCTGTATACCATCATCATATGTCCGCTGTGGCTGCAGAAAATATGAGGAAGGTGTTCTTATACTGACACCAGATATCTGTGGTCGCTTCCTCAATTGATATGATTCAGACGCTGCATACTGAGGCTCAGCTTGCTGGAAATTACTTCTAAATCTGGTGTAAGCGTAGTCCCTATCAACAGGAACTACAAAACCACTTGGCGTTCTAAGATTCACTGCTGGAGGCAAGTTTGGAGCCAACGCTTCGTTTAGTCTAACATCATAGTCATTTTCAATAGAATCAGCAAGATTTTGTTTGATTGATATTGTCTCAGGTAATGGTTTACCTGTTGCTGTGTAAGGTTTAGATATGTCGGGTTTCGGATGAGGTTTTGGTATGGGTTTGAATATATCTGGTTTCGATACCACTGGTCTGTAATCCTGCTTTTGCTCTTGCTTATAATCTCCATGCTGAACAGGCCTAAAATCGTAGTCAGATTCTAGTTTTGTTGAGTATCTATATGGTGCTTCAGTTTGGTGATTATGACTTCTCAATGGCACTGCTTGGGTTGCTAAATAAGGCTTTAAATAATCAGCGGGAGTTAATGTTGGTTCGAGTTGTTTTTGTATAGCTTGGTATTGATCATTGTAAGACTTTAGAACTTTTGTTGCTAATTGTTCTGCTCTTTCTTCAGGTGTTGTCAATTGTTGGGTAGATGTGATAGGTTTGTCTGTTGCTTTAATTTCAGGAGCTTTCGTTCCGGGTTTTTCGGTTTCAGCCACAGTTGCTTCTTCTTTCTCAGGTTTCGCGTCATAATCAATATCTTCCTCATCATAATATTCCTCATATTCCTCAGTTGCTTTTATGTTTTCTATCGTTGATCTTTCCGTTGTTACTGTTGTCGGAATTTCAGTTGTTGTTGTTGTGGGTTTGGAGGTTGTTGTTGGTTTGGCGGTTGTTGTTGGTTTAGTAGTGGTAGTAGGTTTAGGAGTGGTAGTAGTAGTAGTTGTAGTTGTTGTGGTCGTAGTAGAAGTAGTAGTAGGTCTAGGGGTGGTAATAGGGGGAGCGCTCATGTTCTTACCAGCAATCGGCTGCAATCCCCTCGGCAAGTAGGGACTACCACCCCTAGACGGTAAAAAAGGACGTTTAAGAACTTTAACATTAGGCTTTAAATCCTTTATTCTACTCGTTATGTCTTCCTCTAGTTTTCTACTTGGCTTACTGTCTTTCTTATCATCGTAGTCGTAATATTCATCATTCGGCTTGGCTCTCGGTCGATCGGTGACTCTCTGATTATATGTATATTTTTGCGATTTTGCTGGTGGTTCATAATAATATTCTTCATCATCGTAATCTATAGGCCTCACAGGCCTCTTAGCTTTGTAATTCGCTGCGGGACTAGTAAAATGTGGCCTTGACGGTTTGAATTTCTCCTTTTCAACATGTTCGGGCCTCGGCCTCTGTTGTACAGTGCTTGTCTTACCAGAGGATGATGGTCTACTCATTTCTTCGTCCTCGTATTCTTCATAATACTCATCATCAACCTTTGGTGGCGCCCTTGTAGTACTTACTGTGATGTATTCATATTTTTCCTTCTCATTTGCTGGGACTGGCCTTTTGATTTTTGGAGGCATTCTTGGCTGACTAAATATACCATGGCCATTTGGTTTGACTAATGGCTGGCTTTCAGGGGCTGTCGGTGGTTTCTTATCTTCTTTGTCATCATCGTTCCTTTCAGATCTATAAGGTCTGTCATCTCGATTTCTGAATGGGCGATCATCTCTATACCTTCTACCTTCAGTGTTATATCGGTCTGGACTTGGCCCTGATTTAACTTCAACATTATCATCTCTCGTTGGTCGCCTTTCGTCTCTAGGTCTAATC
This sequence comes from Oegoconia quadripuncta, assembly GCA_949316235.1. Classification (NCBI taxonomy): domain Eukaryota; kingdom Metazoa; phylum Arthropoda; class Insecta; order Lepidoptera; family Autostichidae; genus Oegoconia; species Oegoconia quadripuncta. The sequence continues at coordinate 48,786,842 of OX438741.1, read as the reverse complement.
TCGTCGCGTGGTCTTACCGAATCTCTAGGCCTTATACTATCTCGTGGCCTTTCGTCATCTCTAAATCTTGAATCATCTCTGTTCCTTTTTTCATCTCGTGGTCTAATTTCCTCCTTTGGTCTAATTTCATCCCTAGGCCTAATTTCATCTCGGGGCCTAATCTCGTCCCTAGGCCTGATTTCATCTCTAGGCCTGATTTCGTCCCTAGGCCTTATTTCGTCCCTCGGTCTAATTTCATCTCTAGGCCTGATTTCATCCTTGGACCTCATGTCGTCTCTTGATCTAACTTCATCCCTAGGTCTAATTTCGTCTCTGGTTCTCATATCATCCCTAGGTTTAACTTCATCTCTAGCCCTTGTTTCGTCTTTTGGTCTTTCATCTCTTGACCTAAATTCATCCCTAGGCCTAATTTCGTCTCTTTTTTGATCCCTTTGACCACCCCTTGGTCTGTCATCATCAGACCTATATCTATCTTCATCATCTCTCGGTCTAGGCCTTTTATTGCCTCTAAATGCAGGTCGTCTGTCTTCATCGTCATAAGGCCTCCGTTGATCAGGATAATGATTTCTCTTTCCTGGTCGTCTTCTATCTTCATACGATCTCCTGTCTTCATATTCGTCCTCGTCTTCATCTCTAGGTCTTAGACGGGATTCGTATCTGCAACGAAAAACAAGGTCGGTTAATAATTTTGCATTAATAGTTTTTCTAAATTTATAATTTCGCATATCTGGGAGAATTTACACACATGAAGTCGAACGAACACACGGATAGAATTTGAATCAGCAACGTCGCGAACCCTAAGCAGAATGCAGGGAACTAACAATAAATATAATATTATTTCTGGAGTACAATTATCGAATATTATAAATAAAGGGCTGTATTAATAAATCGATCCTGAGATTGAGCGTCGCAGTCTTAATACTGTTTTTTTATATTGTTTTTATATACTTAAGAGTAAGCGTCGACTTAAGGTTATCGCAATCTTGAGAACGGTTTATTAATACGGGTCTAAGATCGCACTCAGGTCGCCGGTCTCTCAATCGTTTACAGGATGCACTTCAGTGAGTGTGCGTTGGAATTACAATAATCTTATCCAACATCGCCATTTCATCCTCGGGCTACTATGCGTGGGGAGGGATTCCACCCATATGTAGTTAACACACCTAATATTCGCACTAACTGGTTCGTTCGACTCTTCATTCATAATGCGAACAGCCAAGGCATGCAACTTCCTTTCGGCGTCGGTCTTTTCTGAATCCTACAACCTTGGGATCTTCAAGAGCAGAGTGAATAGGCAATTACTGGGATCGCTTGCTTCATCTTCGACCCCATCGTCACTTTCCATCAGCAGTCGACAACTACAACCAACAGTCGACCGAGATCACGTGCTTCATCTTCAACCACATCGTAATTTCCATCAGGTGAGATTGTGGCCATACTCGAATCCAGTTATTACGTATATAAAAAAAAGTTTCGGCTTTAATTGTACAATTTATGACGGGATGCGGCAATTCCTGCACTTAGATATTCGTAATACCCGTTCCCGACCTTGAAGTGTTAATTCCTTGTAGTTCACTTCTCTAATAGTTTTCCTTTCATTCATAGTAGTCTTTAATTCGGAAATTAAATAAATATAATGAGAAACGAATCATTATGATCATGGCTATGTTGAAATCTTTCTACCCACAAGTATTGTACCACCAGACAGAGTAGAATAGAACAAACCCGTCTTTTCTCGTGGGTGTCGTAAAAGGAATCGTGAGTACATTAGTGTTGGGCAGCATCGTTATTGGTGCTGAGCATTAATCAAAGATCGCCAACCCGCTTGCTCATCATTGATTGATTGATTGTATATCATTCACTTATATCACTTACCTAATATGCTCTTTTTTTTGTAACAGCAAAAAACCCATCTGTAATATAGGCAGTTTATTTTTTTTTTTCAAAACCATCATCAAGTAAAGCGTTGTGTGATTTGCCAGTCGCGTTGACGCAATATTTTTTTTGAATATTCAAGAATGTAATTTGACGGTCGCGATGACGCAATATTTCTTTTGACATTATTAAATTATTCAAGAATGTACTGTGAAGGGAAGAGTAGAATATTATACTAGTCTAGTATACTAGTCTAAGGCCTGTCTCAATACAAGTCTTGAGGCTGTATCAATCGAGATGCGTCTTAAGCAGTTGAAGCTATTTCAAGCTCCGTGCTAATTTATAAACCAATCTTGAGGTCTACTCAGCTGAGATACCTTTTCAAGTATTCGCCTCAGCGGCGAATAAATGATAGTCTTGAGTTTCGTTTATAAATACGCGCAGCCCTCAAGTATGCACGTGCTTTTCAGGTCTCAATTTCGGTTTATCAATCAACACGTTTACTTGAGACCGGTCACAGGACTGTTCTCAATCTTGAGAATGGTTTATTAATACGGGCCTAAGTGTCACAATGCAGGTCTCAATTGGTAAATCGTACGAACGGCTCGTTTCTGCAAAACAAAAATAAATTGGCAAGAATATGGTGATAGTGTTGGACCATGTTCTATTGCAACTATGGGTCTGGATGAGAGTGGGAGTGAGGCTGGCAGTAATACACACCTGTCTTCTTCGTAGTCATAGGGTCTTCGCTTAGGTGGTCTGCCTGGCCCCCGTGCCCTCGGTCTCCCTCGTCCTCGGCTGGAAATTTTACAAAGACATTTCAAGGCATACCATAACTCAAATCAGGATTGACCACAAGTAAAAAAAGATTTCTTCGCGATATTCTTATTGGTATTGGTTGTAAATAAAAACATAAATAAGTAAAGGGTATTTTATTCATCACAAAAAGGAAAACACAAGCGTACATAGAATCGAGAACCATAGTATTGTGATGAATGGGTAGGGACTCAGCAGTGTTGCTGATTTTCAGTCCCCCCATGCACAGTAGTTGCTGCCACCAAAGAAAGTAGGGACGACTTTCCAATGGCTAACAATTTTTTATTTTAGGCGTGGCTCTGGACAATGTAGAAATTAAATTAAAATGTAAGAAATAAGAGGCCCCATCTGTTAGCGCCATCTTTCGAGGCACTTGAATGATCTTACTAAGCGATCAGAAGATCAAAATGATAAAAAATTTGATATTATTAGCATAATAAAGTGCAAATAGTGTCAATTTTCCTGTGGCCAGAGAGGAGGTTGTGTGTAAATGTGTTTGTTGCAGGCCATTAAAACCCTGTATGACTGCGACCCTCGCCGATTTAAGAGGGTTTCTTCCATCTAGTGGCGCCCGTATTGTATAAAATAAGATTTCTTTTTGAATACAAAATCTTACCTTTCCAGCTCATTTGTCAGTTTAAAGATGGTAAAATATCTCATCTATCTTGTTCATTTCTGTGTGAGTGCGTGTGTGGTTAATGATTATGAAATATCTTAATATCCTGTTCATTTGTCTCTGTCTCTGTGTGTTTAGATCACTAAATCATTTATCATTTATTTATCATCAGATAAAAACATCTTACCTTTCTTGTTCATTTGTGTATATGTGTATGTATATTTAATGATGATGACACATCTTACCTATCCTAATAACGGCTTCCATGGCTCAAAGTAAACAACATTGAGTTTACAAAGCGGAGGTCGCAGTTTAATGTGTTATGGCAAGCAAGCTTCGCTCCCACCTTAACCTTCGATGTTAGGTTAACATATTTGTAATATTTTCGAACTCATCGCATAACTGTACATTCGATCTTATGGCTTTCGCATATTTGTGTTTTCGATTAAATGGCGTTTCGTTCATATGGCACTTCGATTATCTGGCGTCGCACAAATGGCTTTCGCTTGTATGTCTTTCGAAATCCGGTCCTAAACCTGAGAAGTATTCTTATCTAAAGAAGTGTTATTATATTGAATATCTTACATTGCGGGTAGTTCCACATGTCTTTATGCTATCACTATAAGTCTTGAACGCTTATTAACTGACTGCGGGTGGATGTCAGCTGTGCTTTTTTAATACAGTTGCTCAAAAAGTGGCATATTACAGGGACGTATAGCGTGCGGGAAGTGGGATTTCCCGAACTAGTGCTTTTTCTTTGCAAACTGTCAAAATAATGTCTATTATAAAGAAAAAACCAACCATGAAGTTTTTACTAAAAAAATTCATAGAAGTTTTTATGATTTATGCAAATATTTCTAAAAAAAGCTACTAATTTGTTTCAATATCAGATTTAAAAGTAATTTTAATTGAAATTTAAACATTAAATTAATATTAGTATCGGCCAAATTAAATTTATAAATACAAAAAAGTTGGCTGTATGACATATACTGCCATAGTCTCTGCTTGTATTCTTTTACGGTTGGCGCCATTTTCCAATTTTAATAGTTTGTCTCAAACAGTAAATATGCAACCTAAAACTTCCCCAGTTACTATAAAAAACTGTACCAATGTCAATGTATATGTGAATTATAACTTTTGTAAGAAATAAATGATTAGTTAGTTGAGTTTATTGTGTTTTCATTATTTTATTAAATTGCTTAATTTTTTCGCAACTGTATTAAAAATAGTCGTTCAGTACACGTGCGGAACCGTCATTGCAACTCGTTCCGACTGTCAACCCTCACCTTCGGCTGCGCCTCGCCTCGGGTGACATTTGTCGGAACTCTTTGCAATGACAGGCTTTCCGCACTTCTATTGAAATATACTATTGTGTGTTTGGTGTGTATGAGAGAATTGGGCCATTATATAATATCTCACCTGTCCTCATAGTCGTCGTAATACTCATCATCGTAGTAGTCGTGGCGGTAGTACGGGCGGCGGCGACCCCCGGCTCGGGGCGGGGGGCGTGCTGTGGTGGTTGTCGTTGTCGTTGTGGTCGGAGGGGGTGGGGGTGGCGCTGTGGACGCAGCTTTATATAGGGCTTCGTTCCTGGAATTATAGATTGTACACAGTAAACTTTAGGAAATATGAATCCCAATTATCTCCCGAAATTCCATCTAGGAAATAATTGTAATTATGTGACAAAAAATCTATCTGACGATAATCGATTTATCGATCGTAATTTTAAACCGAATCGCACCGGGGATCGGAATCGATCTTGGAGAAAATAGGCGCCACGGTCTTCTCCATTTCTTCAAGAATATAATTGAGAGAAAGATTGAAGGAAGTTTAATTCGTTACTTCGACATATATAAAACAATTATTAGACAAATAAAATATCAGAACACTATGTGAAATGTCGCAGCAGCGAAAAGGAAACGACTCAGCTTTATGCTGAGCTTATAAGAGCTCAGCGCTGATTTACTGTCGCACCCAGAGCAGACGAATTAGTTTTCATCAAGATGTTAGAGTTGCCACGAAATTCCAAAAACCGCACTAAGCATTTTGCTTCAACATTTATATAAATACAAAAGGACTTCGGTGAGTGTGGGTTGGAATTACATAATCTTATTCCACCATCGTCATTTCATCGTCGGACTACTAGACGTGGGGAGGGATTCCACCCGTATGTAGTTAACATACCGAACATTCGCACTAAGCGATTCGACTCTTCATTCAGGAACAGCAAAGGCATAGAACTCCCTTCAGGCGTCAGTCTTTCCTGAATCTTACAACCTTGGGATCTTAAAGAGCAGGGTGAATAGGCACCTACTGAGATCACGTGCTTCATCTTCGGCCACAACGTCACTTAGCATCAGGTGAAATTGTGGTCAAACGCGTATCCAGTTAATCATAAAAAAAAATGCCTCTAGCGAAATACGAACCCGCGTCTTCTTAGATGAGTGTCAGCATATCTACTTTACCTGTTGAAGTAGTTTGGTGAATTTTTGCAGTCCACCTCTGAGACGAAATGGCAGATGAACGTCTTCTGGTCGAAGGCTGTGTAGTTTGCGCAGAGGAAGTCGTACCTAGTGCCAAATAAGCAGTGGTGGTACACCTGAAATCAGCAAATAATTCGATGATGAAACTTGACTGAAGTCAAAATTTACTTCAACAGAAAATCACTAAGGCCGGAATTTCAGAATGTTGCTGGAGCGTAGTTCTGCGCTTTTCATTTTTTTTTATGCGTAACGGGTTGGTATTTGACCTCAATCACACCTGATGTTAAGTGAAGATGAGGTCGAAGGTGTCAGCTAGTCCGCCAACACATTTGGGGGACTGGCTATCTTATCCTTGACAACCCGTCGGGCATTAAAAAAAAACCGGAACACAACAATGCTATTAACATTGTTGCTTGGCGGCAGATTTAGATAAGATGGTGTAGCTAGCAAGACGGACATTTAAAATGCCCTACCACCAACCAAACCGGGTACTTAAACATGTACCCCGCTGGGGATCGAACCCGCGACCTCCGAATCGTAAACCCAATGTTGCTTACATTGAGCGACGGAGTTAGAAAGAGATGCCGGTATACAAGTTACATAAAGCTGTGCCTTATGCGGAGATCTCTGCTCATTCTGTAGTAGGGGCCTAAGTCATTCAAGGGCCAATGTATACTCTTTTATAACAAGGATCCGGTAGCCATTAGGAATTTGCCTTTAAATAAGTTTAAAGCAATCATAAAACAGAAATTATTAGCCAAAGGCTATTATAAAATGATATTCTTCATACAAAATGCCAAGTTCTAGGTAAGGATCAAATATTAACATTGTGCCTATCACTATTTTTAGCGAATAATGTTATATCTTTTTTGCGTATAACAAATTCTCATAAATGTATTGAGATGCCATTGTTAAGATATTAATTTCCTTAAACTTATCTCTAAGAGACACTCTAGGTCCTAAGAAGCTACACGGCAATATAACCCGTCGTATTTATGGGATTAAAATAACACTAACTGTACGTTGCTCAAGAAACTTTCTACCACGTACGACCACCCTGTGGAACGGACTTCCTGCAGCGGTATTCCCGAACGAGTACGACATTGGAACCTTCAAGAAACGAGCCTACACCTTCCTCAAAGGCCGGCAACGCACCTGTGACCCTTTTGGTGTTGCGGGTGTCCATGGGCGGCAGTGATTGCTTTCCATCAGGTGACCCGCTCGTTTGCCGCCCTCTCATATAAAAAAAAACATTCTCATTATCCTCACCTGACATTTGTGAGGAATGGAGGCGTAGAAACCATCATGAAGGCCGTCGCACTTAAAGTCTATCATCTCTAGCGGTGGCACGCTCTCGTAGAACGGGTAATCGGAGAGGTTGTACCCGTTCAGTTCCCGGGGTAGGTTTGGGTCGTATATGTAATCGTTTTGGGGCATTCCCGTTAATTTTCGCGTTGTATTCGTTTCGGCGCCTTCCGCTGTTGTGCCTGTCTGTAATTTGAGAAAAGAAAAATAAAGTAAACAACGTAACGAACCGCTTGGTGTAATGATTGGAAACGTTGACTGTTAAACTAAAAGGTCGCGAGTTCGATTCCCGCTAGGAACATAATACTTGTAAAAATAAAAACTTATCTCACTAATTTCACACGAGTTCGAACAGGGTATACAGGGTGTCCCAAAAAAGTTGCCGTTTTACGTGCAGATTGGGATGTGTTGACAGGATTTGATTTGTAATCACTTTTTTTTAATCATTTTAAAAACTAAATTATTATACTCATTATAATTTTGGTTAAATTTTGAGTATGACGTCGTAGAGACAATGTAATAAAAATTACAAGGTAAATAGGTGATAAGATCCGAACGTTTTTGAAAAAGATTTGGACGAAGGTTTACCACTGAGTTTTTTTTAAGCGTCTTTAATACTTTCAAAAACTCTGAATATTTATTAAGTTATGATTTTAACATTTTTTTATGTCGCAGTGGTATCAGATTTGACCGCAACTGTTTTTGTCTCTGTGAGTTATACTATTCACCTAATTTTGGAAAAAAAAACAAGCTTGTATCTCAATAATTTATGTCGCTATGAATAATAATCTCGACAAACTTAAAATTTGGCGAATAAATACAAAAAAGAATCATAACTCGAAAAGTACAAAAAATCGCGGAACATACATGGGGGTGATTCGGATATCCTTAAGGGTGCTCTATCTCTCTACGTCCGCTTATCACTATTTTTTGGGACACTGTATAAATATCTCGTAAGACAAAGCGGAAATATACAAGTTTTTGTAGCAGGAAATATAGGTATACAGCTGCGTCAAAGGAGTAGGCGTGGTCCAGAAGTGGAGTCCAAGGCGAATCACTTTTCCTTCGTTTACGAATGCGACAATACTGAATTAATAGAAGGTTAGATCAAATCCGTAAACCGCTATAGTGTATGAGTTGGTCTTGTTTTTAACCAACTTCAAAAAGGAAGAGTTTCTCCATTTCATCAACATCATCAACCCGTAAACATCCCACTGCAGGAATATAGGCTTTCAATCGTATATGAGGGAGTATGGGCCGTAGTCCACCATGCTTGCTTTAACCGCCTCCGTGGCTCAATGTAAACAACACTGAGTTTACGATTCGGAGGTCGCGGGTTCGATCCCCAGCGGGGTACATGTTTAAGTACTCGGTTTGGTTGGTGGTAGGGCATATTAAAATGTCCGCCTGGCTAGCTACCACCATCTTATCTAAATCTGCCGCCAAGCAGCAATGTTAATAGCATTGTTGTGTTCCGGTTGTCAGAGATAAGATAGCCAGTCCCCCAAATGTGTTGGGGTTTCCGGGTTGGTACGCTTCCACCTTCGACCTCATCTTCACTTAACATCAGGTGTGATTGAGGTCAAGTACGAACCCGTCGTGCATAGAAAAAAAAATAAAAAAATGCTCGCCTAATGCGGGTTGGGGATTTTCTCCATCTACTTTTAATGAAACAAAATCTTTATTGTGCATGGCATTCGGGTATAGATAGCAGATATTGACATGACATAGCATATATAGATTTCCATATTTGATTTAGAATCTTCAATTTTCCCGTGTAAACACATTTAAAGAAATACAAATGGAATACAGAATGAATAAAAAAAAACGCTCTGACATGCACTCGAAGAGGGTTATATCGGTCTTTTTTTTTATGCACAACGGGTTGGTACCTGACCTCAATCACACCTGATGTTAAGTGAAGATGAGGTCGAAGGTGGAAGCGTACTGACGCGGAAACTCCAACACATTTGGGGTACTGCCTATCTTTATCTTTAACAGCCGGAACACAACAATGCTATTAACATTGCTGCTTGGGGGCAGATTTAGATAAGATGGTGGTAGCTAGCCAGGCGGACATTTAAAATGCCCTACCACCAACCAAACCGATACTTAAACATGTACCCCTCTGGGGATCGAACCCGCAACCTCCGAATCGTAAACCCAATGTTGTTTACATTGAGCCACAGAGGCGGTTACAGTGCATTACTTATAAGCAAACTTATTGCAATCGGCTTTAAATAAACAATAAAAATAAATGAAAGATAATATCAAACCAACCTGTGACCCTTCTTCAGGACCTGAAGGCACGTCATCAGGTGCCGCTGTGGTAGTGGTGGTCTTCGCAAAGATCAGCGACGTGGCCTTCACTGCTGATGTGGTCGGCAGGACAGTTACGATGACAATGGTCAGGCCTGGAAAGTCGAAAGAGGTTAATAATTAAAAAAGTTTCACTATTCGTTTGTGTTTCACTATTTGTGTGTCAATATATCTACAATAGATAGATATGTATTTGACATACCATGATTGCAAGAAAACAGTAACTAGCTACCTAAAGACCAAAAACTATGATGAAATAGAATCTCTTTTGCAATATATTTCCTGAGTATCTTATCTTACTTACCTCCCTTGATATCTAAATTGTACATGCAGCCGAAAACGAATGTTTCTAACCGATAGACTTCTCATACACACATTCACAAACACAAATACAACACACACACAATACACAGATACACCCACACCCACTCACACACACGCACACAACACATACTTCGCATACACACATTCACAAACACAATACACACATACACCCACTCACACACACGCACACAACACATACCTCTACATCTATTTTTATAATTTTATATCTCAAAATAATATTGTTTAATTAAGAATTTACTTGTATACCTAACTTACCTTCTTGTTTAAAGCATTTATGTAGTTGTAGAAGAGCGGAGTCTCCTAATACAGGTAAACATTTTTACTTAAAAGGAGACCCCTAATGCTGTTATAGATAATAAGAATAAGTTACTTAAATAAACATTTTTGATTTTTTGATTTTTTGATGTATTTAAATATTATAGTTAAGAAAGCACTACAATTATATTAAGTAAAAAATAGATGTTTGTAGGTAGTTGATATGGAGAGTTGTGTTAATATTAGGTCCTTACTTATGAAATTGGCGTTTTGTATGAAGGACTGTTTTCTCCATACAACAATTTTTGATTTTTTTTTGGGAACGGCAAATCCAAATTTAGCTAAACTTTGTGTGTATTATCGGATAACACTAAGTTAAGTATAGCCAGCGTTAATTTTTAAAAGTAACCGCTTTATAAAAGTTTCAGAGAATCTAAGAAATTATTATGGGAAGCACATAAAAAGAGCTCTGTTCAAATTTTTTTATTTTTTTAAGTGATTTAGCCCAGAAAGTAAAAAATATTTCATGTGAAACCTTGAAATAATATTTCATTTTCCAAATAATAAACAAATTTGGACATAGCTTTGAAAAATGCAGGAATTGGTACATAATGATTAACGAAGAAAAAAAACTCCAATTTCATAGGTAAAGACGCAATATTAAGTAGTACAGTGGCACCACTCTGCCTTTCTGCTCCACGGAATACCAGCGTCGTGGTTGCTCCAACCCGACACATGCTGAGTGGTGACCTTTTTGGATTTAGTATATTGTAAACTTATGTATAAAATACTCTTATAACAGAAATCCAAATAAATACTTTTCTTTCTTTCTATTTCTAAACAGATGAATGGAAGGAAAAAGGACAACGGGTTATAAATCTGACTATGGTTGCAAACACCTACCAAGATATACAATAAGTAAATTTTACTTCAAAAATAATTACAAAAATGATGAATGTACATCTAACTTAATAACTATGATTGAATTGTTATTGTTATTTATTTGAGAAATTTATTGACATGTAATTTGTATCTTAGAAAACCATCATAAAACAGACATATATTAATACATATATTAATAAACTTAATAACTACCTAATAAGATAAAATAAAATTCTAAAAATATTCTACAAGTAAGATACAATAAAATAGCACTTATAAACATATCTTGAATAACTAATCAAAAGAGCTTGTTCCACCTCAACACTTAGGCCTGTATTAATAAACCAATCTCAATACAAGTCTTGAGGCTGTATCAACCGAGATGCGTCTTAAGCAGTTGACGCTATCTCAAGCTCCGTGCTAATTTATAAACCAATCTTGAGGTCCACTCAGCTGAGAACACTTCTCAAGTATTCGTCTCAGCGGCGAATGAATGAAAGTCTTGAATGATAGTTTACAAATACGCGCACCTCTCAAGGAGTACTGCTTGAGTATGCACGTGCTTCTCAGGTCTCAAGTTCGGTTTAATAATCAACGCGTTTACTTGAGATTGGTCACAAGACTGTTCACAATCTTGAGAATGGTTTATTAATACGGGTCTTAGTTTAGAAGGTGGCACAGATTCAGCCCGTGTGGGAGAGTGCCCAAGATGCTGGCTGCATTACCTCGCTGGATGGCAATACTTAATCTTTGAGCAAGATAAGCGCCGCCTCTTGGGTCGCCTGATACGTCGACCAATCTGGTCGCCAATTTATTATAAAAAGATGGAGCTCCGCTTACAAAGACGTAATAAATAAATACACATTTACAAATAAAAGGTTTGTCCCAAATCTTGCTGAACCGGAGGGGTGACTAAGATTCTAAGTGCGTTTCAACAAAAAAGAAGGCAGTCTTCGATTATTATTGTGATACTTCGAGCAGACGCTCACTTATTTCTCAACTTTTTTTTTGATTATCTAGATACGCGTTTTACCACAATCTTATCTGATTGAAAGTGGCGATATGGCCGAAGATGAAGCACGCGATCTCATTAGATGACAATTCACCCTGCTCTTGAAGATCTCAAAGTTGTAGGAAATCAAGAGTTCCATGCCTTGGCTGTTCGCATTATGAATGAAGTGTCGAACCGCATAGTGTGTTCTCGGTTCGGAATTATTAATTAGATATCAATATGAAAAAGTCGCAATTATAATACTTACAGTGAAGAAAAGTCAATTAAAAATTCTAATACCTCAGGTGTATTCTAAAGTTTAAATTTTTGTTATTTTATCAAATGGTTATTCTTTATTATATAGGAATAGATAAATTTTTTATGAATTCCACAACACGATACAAACAAAAAAGTAGTAAATTATTGCTAATGAAAGAAATATGTGCACAATTCTGTCACGTGTTGTGGCATGCCCACATGGGTTAGCACTCAGCTCATGCTGCGGCGGATCGCAGCGCTGGTTTTCAGTGCCCCTAAATGCCCAGTGACGCACGGAAGCTACGTCAGTATAATCATGAATAATTATGGTCTGTAGTTAGTGTAAACACATACTCACAAACACTGTACACACACAGACCTACGCACGCTCAGTATTTTTATACTTGATCCTTTCGTTTTCCGTTTTTTGTTTTTTTTTTTGTATAACCTATAGTGACGCAAAGTCCCCAACCCGCATTGAGCCAGCGTGGTTTACTATGGCCCATACTCCCTCATACAGAGTGTCCCAGAACTCAACGTACGAGGGAAAGCCTATATCACTGCAGTGGGATGTTTACGGGCTGATGATGATAGTGATACTACTTTGTAAGAATGTGGGAAGGTACTGACTCCTGAAATCCAGGTTGTCCTACTTTAAGAGTCAGGGCAGATAATGATCTGTTACATGCTTATGTGTCACATATTGGGTCCTTACCTATGAAATTGGAGTTTTTTTTCTTCGTTAATCATATGTACCAATTCCTGGGGTTTTCAAAGCTATATCCAAATTTGTTTTTTATATTGAAAATTGAATATTATTTCAAGGTTTCACGTGAAATATTTTTTAATTTCTGGGCTTAATCACATAATAAACAAATTTGAACAGAGCTCTTTTCATGTGCTTCCCATAATCATTTCTTAGATTCGCTGAAACTCTTATAAAGCGGTTGCTTTTAAAAATTAAAGCTGCCTATACTTAACTTAATGTTATCCGATGATACACACAAATTTTTGCTAAATTCGGATTTGCCATTCCCAGAAAAAAATCATAAATGTTTGAATGGAGAAAACAGTCTTAATGAAATTCCTCATACAAAACGTCAATTTCAGAGGTAAGGATCTAATATAAGATTTTTATTAAATTTTGTATGGCGTGCTCTTTAGATTCATGGCAGATCAAGACCCCCACGATCCCTTTGTGTACGCCTGTGATACTAATAATACCATATTGGGTTTTCACACTTAAATGCCTAATGTTTCAAGTGTTGACAAAACGATCGTATATATCGTATATACCGTATGAGGATATCTCGACATTTAACAATATACCCTTGACATTTGCGAATCGTGCATAATATTTTTTGCGTCAAATAATGTGTTATTATAACACCTATTCAAAGATGGCAACATTAATATTCATGACATTTTTAGATTTACTGAAACAAAGAGAAGGGTACGCGGGAACATCTGGTAATGTCACAATTTACACACAGTATATTTAAGTGTAATATTCGACGTTTTACCTGATTATGAAGCCAAAAGGAGGGTAATGTATTCATTGCGTCTGTATGTATGATGAGGTGTTGTTATGCGTAATAATAAATCCAATATGGTGGACACTAGCAGCCATTTTGTTACACTTGACAACCCCATCGAGATGGGTGTCAGATGCTTTGTCTCGACGAAAGAAAGTAAAATATATGTTTATAATTGCTAAATTCCTTAATTTTTACAAAAGAAACAGCACTCACTTCGGTCCAATCATTGCTGATATACATCTGGGTAAAGGTTGGACACATATACATACACACACAACACCATCAAACTGCTATCATTCGTTGTTTTTCATCGAGGGTTAAAAATAGAAAAATCACAACGGCACCCAATTCTATAGTAGAAGCGTCGTATCTCCTCTTAATATTGCAATAGTCTTTGTGCTCCGTGGGTTGCAGCCTGTATAAATTCGAATGACAATTTGTCGCTCTGTATAAGTCTCGTGTCACTAATCACTAGGAAACTGCTCGTAAAGTCCAAATCCCGATTATAGAGAAGGTCAGATATTTAATATCAATTAAGAAACCATTTTTGGTCAATTCATTTAGTTTTACATATAAAGCCGAATTTAAAGCATTTTTAATGTGACCATTAACCTTGGGATATATTTGAAATGCTCTAATTTAAAGTTTGAACAAATTCTAGCGTCTTTGTATAATAGACACATATTCGCCGTACACGGTTGACACACGCCAAATCAGGATTTTAGCTTTAAGTGGCGGGTATTTGTGATTCTACCGTGAAGTCCTTCTAGAAAGTTCTAATGTCCTAAAATTCAATCGTGGGTGTTAAATAGGTAATATATTTCTGTATGTATTTAATACCTTAGTCTATAGTTTATATCTACTAAAGTCGAAAATAAACTTTTTTCATTTTCATTTTTTCAATACTAACTTTCCGTACGCGGCTTCGGCTGCGTGGAATAACTTTATCGCGGAAACTTTCTTCTGCCGCGGGAACTACTCACTTTATCGGGATAAAAAATATTCTATGTCTTAATCCAGAGTATATTCTATCTATGTACCAAATGTCATCCAAATGTGTTCATCCGTTTCGCCGTGATTGAGCAACAAACAACAAACAAACATCCAATTCGCATTTATAATATTAGTTACACTAGTTAGATATCATATTTAGTATTGTATTAGAAGCACTTATGGCGCAGTCGCATTCGCTATTCGTTTTCGATTAGCGCAGTTAAGCAATGTCTGGTGCGGTCAGTTCTTGGATGAGTGACCATTGGTGTCATTTTAATACAAATGTTTTCGTGCTTTGGACGTTAATCGCTTTTAGTGATAACCGCCAAATTGTACTATCCCCTTTTTCTTATTTTTTTTTATGCTTCTTATTGTTGTACAATAAAGAATATTTTGTTTGTTTGTTTGTTAAATAGGTCCCAATGGTGTGCAATTGACGTTGTAAAGGCGGCTTAAAACATTGTAACGTGACACAAATCTACCAATCCGCGCTGGCTCGCTGGGTCCATTATGGCTCATAACCTCTTCCAGAGAGAAGAGGCTGTATTCAAAAAAAAATTATTTTGGTGATACATAATAATCTTCCTTTAGCTTAATATCTCTTTTTCGTATAACATTGTATACCGGATGAGTTTTTTTAGCCGTAAGGAAAAAATAGGCCATATTGGGTAAGTGAAATGGACGTTCCATTTCTACGTTACGTTAAAATAAATATCACGCAAAACGAGAGATACTCCGTCATATTAAAACAAATATCACGCAAACCGAAAGATACTTCGTTACGTTAAAATATATTCATGCAAACCGAAATATATATTACAATACAAATACACTTTATTGCACAGCAGAAAAGAAAATACAGTTACAGAAAGTGATAGGAGTTATATTAAAACAATTATCATGCAATCCTAAATACACTACGCTGCGTTAAAACAAATTTCATGCAAACCGAAGTATACAACGTCACGTTGAAACAAATATCACGCAAAACCACAGATACTTCGTTATGTTAAAACAAATATCATTCAATCTAGCTCTATCGGAGTTAAATATTTATGTACAATGCATACTTCAGTAAAATTTGTATGTACATTAGCTATATTAAAGATACTTACATATTAAAGCGAATCCCAGCCATCTGTGCCGAGATCTCTTCATTGTGCCAGCTTGACCTGTAACAAGTGAAATAAACTTTAAACTTATTTCCTTTAAAACTCTAATTCATATAGCTCCAAAGAGCTGTAGATCAAAAAAAGAATCAGTTTTACTTCCGATAATCCTAATTCAATTATAGCGTTGTGTACTTCAAAAGGAATAGAATATAGAAGTCACTCAATAGACTGCGTGCCGGGGTCGGTAGATGCCGAGAGAACATGTCCAAGTAGGGCTACGCGAACGAGAACTGCTTGTGCGATCATACACCACAAACTATAGGGCATCTTCTATGCTGCCCTGCGTGTCCCAAAACTTGTACGGAAGGGGAGGAGAGGGGAGGGGAGTCGAGTGGAGTGGAGTAGGATGGAGTGGGGTGGAGTGGGGTGGAATGGGGTGGAGTGGAGTAGAGTAGAATAGAATGGAATAGGAAATAGTTTATTTTCCTGATAGAAGATAAAAAAATGGGTCGTTATAGGATCACTATGTTGTCCATCTGTCGGTCAAGATCCTTTTTCTCAGCAACGCGTCAAGGTGAAATTGATATTAAATAAATCGAGCATCTAAATCAACGCAACCAATAACAAATAAAGTATTTAAAACCAAAAAACCCGTCAGCGTATTTTGTATTATACGGACGCCATTGTAGATTTCTTTACTATAAAATTTTACTTGTGACATTGGTGGCTCTCAAAAAGATTCTAACGATGCCTTGCACTTTAAACAATCAAGCGTTTTAGGCTACAGACGCGGTTTTATAGAAATCAATATGCATACATTCAAAACATTACCCCCCTTCCTGAGACAGTCGAGTAAAAAGTTTATCAAACATCAGTTTTGTTCCATCATGCAATTAATTGCTTCTTAACGTAACCATTGTAAAGCTTTTATCTTATTTCAAATACCCTGTTAAAAACAAAAAAGAAATTTCTTATCTACATTAAATCTTGAAGCACTAGCTTAAGCTCTACCACCTTGACTTAAGAGTGTGACGTGTAGTATGAAAAGAACTGAGAGACGTATGTTGGAAACCTTGCATTGTCTTTATTTTAAATAGTGATGGGAAAAATAATTTATGAACGTCGATATAAATGTATTTATGTAACTAATGTATTTATGTAGCTTCCACCTTCGACCTCATCTTCACTTAACATCAGGTGTGATTGAGGTCAAGTACGAACCCGTTGTGCATAAAAAATAGAAACTAAAATGCTTGTTTCGTGGTAAAATATTCAGCTAAAACTTCAATATATACAAGGTTATAAATTGTATTATCAAAAAGCCGATACACCCCAATTAGATGAAAATTTTTATATAATCAATATTTTTTTGGTCTTATAAAATAGTCTTATAATCAAACCATTATTGCTATATAAATCTTAATGTTTTATCTTTTGTCAATTGTGTTTTTATAACAGTGATGTTTTGTTAATGTATTATTCTATATTTTAAGTATCGCTCTTTGTCTGCAATAAAAGCTTTAAATTCGTTTTTCCTTCCGAGGGTTTGATGGAAGAAATTTCTTACAGACTTTTGTGTATTGTAATTTCTGTCCTATGTTTGTTCAATGTATGTTTATATACATATATTATATATGCAATAAAGTCAAATCAAATAAAATAAAAACAAAGCGTTGTTGCGAATTCAGTTACTATTATGTTTCCACTTGTAGGGTGTTTATCATTCGTTAATTAGATAAATAATTAAGGAAAAAATATAACTTCACATTTTTATAGCTGCGATCGATTCTACTCGTGCTTCTGACCAAACAAAGACTAAATTTACCTTGTATATAAGAAATCAGACACAAATCATCCACTCTTGCATTAATTGGCAATATAGAAAAAAGAAATGTACAAAACAAACTTAACATACACGACATTAAAAAGAACAAACTACAAAAGATATAAAGGTAAACACATTTTGAGTACCTACCACTGTGGCAAAGACGAGTGGGAAAGTTCCAGGAACTGGGCGCTGTTCTTCCGTCCCACCCTGGGAGAGGAAAGCAATTTATAAAAAGAGTGTGTATTAGTATAATCTGTGCTTGTTATGTAGGGGGAAAGCATTGTGTCATTGTAATACTGCAGTGTGTGAATGTGACAAAGAAGATAATAAATACATAAATATTTATTTTATTTAATTAAGGACAACAAACAGCTGCACAATTTATATACTTAATCTAGTTTTACAAAATGATGTGGATCATTGTACAACCAGCAACGTTATCCACAGGTTACTATTTCGAAGATATAGACAGTGGTACAAAATTGGTTTAATTTAACACTATAACTTGAATACCTAAGCTAAGCTAAGTTTATCAATATTACCTACAGTTATTACTTATTACAATAAGTGTCTAAATATAGTTAGTAGCATCACAAAATAATTTACCCTAAAAATATATTAATGAATGCTATATAGTATAACACAAATATGATAAGTTACTGTTATTAAATTACTACACAAATACCACCATAACAACAAACATAAAGACTACATCATCGGCCTCGAATTATTATATTAAATTTACCCTTAATAACGAATTACGAAATTAAAAACGAATTTACGCTGCCGTTATTCTCTAAGAGATCTGTTTAAAGAAGTAAGTATTTTAACTGTTGCATCCCAATATATATATGACAGTATAATGTATGTACGCAAAAATATATGCCTATTTCGCAAACATTCTGATAATCATAATTTGAATACTAGAAACAAAAATAAAATTGAAAGTCCACAATTTAGACTTAGCAAGGTTAGCACATCCTTTGTGGGACACAGCATACGCTTTTACAATAAATACCAGAACATGTATTGAGTTTAACAGAGCAGAAATTTAAACGCTACATTAAAGAAACTCTGTGTAAGAAGGGTTATTACAGGATAGATGATTATTTAGGTCTGGTGTTAGCTGGTCGTTATGTTAATTGCTATTGTTTTGTAAAATGTAATATAAAATGTAATATTATTGTAAAGATGGAAACTAATTGAAAAGATGTGTTGTTGCGGAGTTTCTTGTCGCTTCTTCTCCCTAACCATAACACCTTGTGAAGCGATGTAGTTTAAAAAAAAATAACATGTTGACTTTCAATAAGTGATATTTTTGTATCCTACATTGAATAAAATATTATTTGATTTGATTTGATTGAATCTGTGAAATATACTTATACTATTAATTACTAAGTATGTATTTATGGTTATCTTTTTTTCTTTCAGAATTTGGTATTATTTACATTATATGTATGGACAATAATTATAAACAACTTATTATAATATAATATAATTTATTATAAAAAAAAATATCGTAAATATAAAACTAGCCCCAAGTCTCTGGTTGGTGGAAAGGTACCCAGAAGGCTGGCCGCATTGCCTCGCTGTATAGCTGCCTGGCCGAGTTCCGACACCGCATGACCACAGCTGCACTCATGAGGGGTCACGCAGGGGGCGCCTAAGCGAAGGGCCGTGGCGACTTTAAACGTGGAGCGATCCAGTAGCGTACCGATATTAGTTGATGGAAGGGCCTGAAGCCATAAACCCGACTCCCATTCGCCGACAGCTAGGAGGCGAGCGCGTTCTGCGAGGTTGGTTGACGTATTAATAAGGTTATCCCGCACCAACCTGCAGAGCGGCTCGTCCCACATTTTCTGTGACGAAGGAGCAGTCGGAATCTCAATCAAATACTAATCTACCCTTAATATCTTCCATACTAGGCTGTTTTTAAATTCTATGGTATTCTATTTTATGTTTGTGGTGGGGTTGGGCATATGCGCAAAGGCACTTCGATTCGGCAATTTCCTCTGATTTCGCTCTTCTTTACTGCCGACTTATAGACTTCACAAGTCTTATGACATGAATTAGTAGAAAGAGAAATCGGTCGGAAGCATCATCGTCATCATCAAACTCATCTACTATGTAATGGATTTCTGTTCAACCTGCTCAAATATTTATTTATTTTGAGAACACAAACAGTCAAAGCACAATACAGGGAACACAATATTGTCAAAATAATAATTCTTTGACAAACAATCTGGATAACGATGTTGGCTATGCTATTACTTTAGTATATTATGTTGTACTGTCAGTAGTTTATATAATATATAGTATAGCTGTTTGTTTTCCTAAATAAAAGATGAAATAAAAAAAAAACAATGTCCACAGATGAAATTTTCCAGAAAACATATTCATTTCACACAACCAGAACTGCTATAAGAAACATATACATTTTTTTTTATGTGCAATGGATCTCAAAAGCGCACGGACAGTCACAGCTCCGACTTCTCTGAACGCTTGTTTTTTTTTAATGTAAATTATATTTTATTCTTTGCAGCTTATTTGATTGGTGTAGTGGATAGTGACCCTGTCAGCGAAACCAACGGTTGCGGGTTCGAATCCCGCGAGTTGTTAATGTTTGTGTGATGAATACGAACATTTATTCCCGAGTCATGGATGTTTATATAAATATTTATGTATGTTTATCCATTAATTAGTATCCATAGCACAAGCTTTAGCTTAGTTTGGGATTAGATTATTGACGTAAGGGTTCGAAATATTATAAAAAAAAATATTATCTCAGTTTATCTCAGCTATCTCAGTGCAAATATATGTTAAACTATTTTTGTTTTTAATTTAATATCGATAGGTACGCTCTCCTCACTAGTGGTACTTCCACAGATGCCACACAACAGGGCCGTTACGATATAAGCACTAACACGGTCGGTAGCTTCCGTCCATTGTGTTCTTATGTTTCCGAAAAAAATCGAATTGGTACAATCTATTTTAAAATGTATGTCTTCACCATTAGACCTTCGCTGCTATCATCTTAGTGACCGCGGTATGGTATATCCAATTACACTACCCCGAAAAACGTTTGATCGAAAGCCGAGTACATTGCGGAGTTTGTTCATCGTTAAAAAAATTTATTATAACCAACTCCGCAATGTACTCAGCTTTCGATCAAACGTTTTTCGGGGTAGTGTAATTCGGTACACCATTGTACATCCCATCTTAGTCGTAGCATCTCTGCTAATTTTAACACTGACGCAATAAAGGATGTATATACGAATTACAATACCCCGAAAAACGTTTGACCGAAGAACGTTTGATCGAAAGCCGAGTGTTTGTGGAGTTGGTTATAAATTTTTTTTTAACGATGAACAAACTCCGCAATGTACTCAGTTTTTGATCAAACGTTATTCGGTCAAACGTTTTGCGGGGTAGTGTAATTCGATATACCATACGGGGTATAAAGGGGTATTATAGAATCGAGAACTATGTATGTGTGTGGCAGTGTATGTGTCTATAAAAGTCAAAAATGCTTTATTTAATAAGTACACAGGGTACACTTAAGATAGCCAATTTTACATTTTTTTAAGCTACTGCTTGTTCAAAATTAAACGGTACGTTAAAGGAAAACAATCTCTTTAAGTTTATTTTATATAGTTTAGAATAAGAAGAATAAGATAAATTTTATTAGATACAGAAATAAATATACACAGTACAAAATAGCGATAATAGCTACTGTAGTTGGAAGCTGTAGTGTAGCTATAAACGCCCATCTCCAAAGCGACAGCGTCCCAATAAATGTATTGTTATACTTAGCATTATATAAAATAAATATTGTAACACAACAGAACTAATAAGTAATAAGTATAACAACACGATCAAAATGAAACTCACAATTGTTGTTTGTTATGTATATATATGTATGTGTGTGTGTATGTTTATATCTTTATTGCTCACAAAAATCTATCAAAAAAAATCAAAAATATTATATTTCTTTAACAAAGATTTTACATTATTAATATTTGGGTGGAAAACACCTAGTAAGTACTTAAGTACCTGTATCAGGTGTTTTCGCTCTTCCATAACAATTACAGGCTTTGTAAACAAACATAACCAATTAGGTATCATATAAGTTAAATATAACTTGCAAAATAGAATGTGTGTGTGTGTGTGTGTGTGTGTGTGTGTGTGTGTGTGTGTGTGTGTGTGTGTGTGTGTGTGTGTGTGTGTGTGTGTGTGTGTGTGTGTGTGTGTGAGTGTGCATGTATGGGTGTGTTTGTGTGTGTATGGGTGTGTTGTATCCAAAATGTACATTCAACATACATACTAATATAAAGTAAAAATAAATATCAATTGTACTTAGAAGTTTTAACAACATTTGAGTACAGTAGATACAGATAAGTTCATAGTGGACTGATACCTGAACTAGGATAAATCCTGTGTCTCAATTTATCAATCCTCCACCCCTAAGATGTAAGCAAAGGGTACCTTAAATTAATTCATACTAAATAGTAGCAATAGTACTTAAAAACTTCAAACTTCAAGCATTTTATTTCAACGTAAGATACATGATATCATTTGTTGAATGTCAATTTAAATCTATTGGAAATAAAAATAGGGCTAAGCATTTTTCGGTCAGTCAGTATGTCCAAGCTACTACCGCTTCGGAAAGGGAAATCATCTGTGGGAAAAGAAGCGGCGCAAGAAACCCACAGGATCATTTTCTTTTCTTTTCTCTTTTTTTTATTTATATAAAAGTACACAAACTAATACAATTTTATCATTTTTGGGAGCTGGGCGAAGTATACCAAGCGTTTTTGTCATTCAGGTAGTCACTAATTTTGTAATAACCTTTTTTTGTTAATGTTGTTTTGACATGGTTTTAAAATTGTTTTTCATTTAGATTAATGATATTCTCAAACTGTAGGTATAGCGAACAATACTATACTTAGTGAGGTAAAAGTAACAGTATGCGGCGACCGCAAGGACGCCTGTGCATGCGCAAGGTGAACGACCCGACCGGAGCAACAGCAAGTGCTGTTATAATGAAACTTGTATAATCTTTTTCTTGATCTGCACCAAAATTACCAATGTATCAATCAATCAATCATTTATTTGTGATGCTTGCAACTAATGATGTTATTACACTATATTATAAGCGTGATATTCGTGTCATTTATAAATTAGGACCTAGAGGGTCTTAGAGATAAGTTTGTGGAAATTAATATCTTAACAATGGCATCTCAATACATTTATGAGAACTTGTTATATGCAAAAAAAAAATATAACCTTATTCACTTAAAATAGTGATAGGCACAATGTTTCACTTTTCATCCAAATCCGTTCATCCGCTTCGCCGTGATTAAGCAACAAACAAATAGACAAACAAGCAAACACACATCCAAACTTTCGCATTTATAAGTTACACAACACAATACATTTTTGAACCTTTTCAAGCTTAATTTCTTTTCGAGTCTCAGTTTATACATTTTCGGCGCCATGTCAACTATACTTTTACGCATTAAGGCAGTAATGTAACGCTGAACCGATGTATCACAAAGTACTTAAGTGTAATAAATAAATAAATATTTCGGACACTTACACCAATCATCTAGTCCCAAACTAAGCAAAGCAAACTTAAGTGTAACATGTGACACGGCAGAAATGTGTCAGTTTTTGACAAAATATTATTATTATTATTTCGGCTTCATTCATAACGGCAACGATTATTAGCTATCAGAGTATATAATACAGGGTGTCCCTGGAAGTATGGATCAAATCGAACAGGGGCATGGGGAAGGTCATTCCCAAACTTTTTAACCCTATGAATGTCGGTGCCATTTTTGACGGTTCAAAAGTTATGATCAATTTTTTACATTTTCATATTATCGAATACAAAAAAATTTTTTAAAAGAAAACTAGCAAAGCTATCAGCTTAATTTTTTAATTAAAAATAATTAATTAATTTTTTTTTCTTATTTTTTTTTTTTTTTTTTTTTTAATTTTTTTTTTTCAGCTTAAGTTTGGGAATGACCTTCCCCATGCCCCTGTTCGATTTGATCCATACTTCCAGGGACACCCTTTATAATGTTATCGGAGTCCATTGCATTTTAATTTCTACCCTTTCCACGGCGTGAAGTCGGTAATTAAAGCGATCACAGACAGCCGAGGCCGTGGTACGTTTAATATGTTTGTATTGGAATGTGTTCGTTTCCATTAACCCACAGATAATGCAAGGGCTCGTTCTGTTCATAAAGCTTTTTAGGGAGTTATGCGGTGTGAAACGAGACGAAGTGACAAATATTGATAAAGGTGTGCTTAGATAAATGGAAGAAAACGCACGAAATCTGTTTTTATTTTAGTGAATGCTGGGTATAGCGGAATTAATGCAGTGGAAATAAGATAATTTTTTTAATATCTTTGCACATACACATAGCGCCATCTAGTTCTACACTAAGCAACTAGGCTTGTATTATGGATGCCAGATGGTTGATGGATGCGAGGGAGAGGAGGACCATCTTCCATTTAGTTCTCGAGTGCAAAATCAACGAACAACCGAGGTTGGATCTCTTAAAAGAAACTCGGTACTCTGCGGGGGATCTCCTCTTCTTTTTCCATCAAATTTTAAGCTCAGGGTTCACTATTGAATATAATGATTTTTTTTTTATATGAGAGGGCGGCAAACGAGCATGCGGGTCACCTGATGGAAAGCAATCACCTCCGCCCATGGACACCCGCAACACCAAAAGGGTCACAGATGCGTTGCCGGCCTTTGAGGAAGGTGCAGGCTCGTTTCTTGATGGTTCCAAGGTCGTACTCGTTCGGGAATACCGCTGCCGGAAGTCCGTTCCACAGGTGATGTGGATGGAAATTTAATTTTCGGCGAGAAGTGTATCGGTTAAATTGAGCAGCGGGTATTAGCTCGAACAGTTCTTCAGAACACTCCCCGTGAAATATGCGATAGAATGCAGAGGGACGCGACGTCTCTTCGCAACGCCAGGGGATCCAGTCGGTCAGTGAAACTCTCTTGGCCGACAATTCGGAATGCGCGACTTTGAACGCGGTCAAAAGGAAGAAGCTGGTACTACACCTCTAATAATAAATATTTCGGACACTTACACCAATCATC
The DNA here is from genome assembly GCA_949316235.1 of Oegoconia quadripuncta. NCBI lineage: Eukaryota > Metazoa > Arthropoda > Insecta > Lepidoptera > Autostichidae > Oegoconia > Oegoconia quadripuncta. Next base: position 48,762,100 of record OX438741.1, on the reverse strand, counting down.
TAGTCCCAAACTAAGCAAAGCTTGTGCTGTGGATACTAGATAACGGATAAACATACATAAATATTTATATAAACATCCAAGACTCGGAAATAAATGTTCGTATTCATCACACAAACATTTACCCCTCGCGGGATTCGAACCCGCAACCGTTGGTTTCGCTGATAGGGTCACTATCCACTACACCAATCGGTCGTCTGATACTGAGGTGCCCCAGCCCATAGGTGAGAACAATAGTCCACGTGCGGCCGAACTTGCGCCTTATAAAGTTGGAGGCGGTGAGCCGGCGTGAAGTAACGAGCCGCTCTACTGAGGACACCTAACTTTTTGGAGGCCAACTTGGCCTTATCCTCCAGATGACCGCGGAATTGAACGTTACTAGAGATGTTCACTCCGAGAATCCCAATACTCAGCTTAACGTCAAGGGGAGTGCTCTGAAATTGAAGAGACAAGAGAAATGGAATCTTCTTTGCGGTGAATGCGCAAACTTGTGTATTTTTAGGGTTAAACTTAACTAGGTTGAGAATGCCCCAATTAGAGACTTGGTTTAGTGAGGTCTCGATTTCAGACACAAGCTTGTTCCGACACTCATCAACGTGCGCCCGAGAAAGATTAGCACGGCCGGCGTATAAGGCATCACCCGTACTGTCATCCGCATAACAATGGACGTCACTGGTTTGTAACATATCATTGATATGCAGAAGAAACAGGGTAGGGGATAGTACGCAGCCTTGCGGGACTCCAGCGTTCACGGGTTTTAGATCAGAGCAAGAACCGTCGATAACGACTTTAATGCTACGATCCGTGAGAAAGCTAAAATAAATAAGATTAAAAAAAAAAACGTATATAAATGAAAAACAGCCATAAATCGGGAACGCAATGTCTGTATTCATCATACAAACATATGCCCCTAGCTGGATTCGAACCCGCGACCTTTTAGTATAGCAGTCAGTGTTTCTAACCACTACACCAAACAGGTCGTCACTGAGAAGTATGAGTGGGGTGACTGAAAGATATAATCAGGAATAGTGTAATTAGGGAGTTAAGCAGTGTGAATGAAGATGTAGTGACAAAGATTGAAAATGTAATCCTTTGGTTTGGACATGTGGAGAGGATGAATGAAAGAAGACTAACGAAAGAGATATACGAAGCGAATGTGGATGGTAGTGTTGGTAGGGGAAGACCACGGCGAACGTACCATGATTAAATCCGGGATATCTTAAAGAAAGGTCAAGTCAAGAGTACCCTAAACCGACGAGCAAGTATGAACAACATCAGTTGTGAATGAAGCAAAGTCATAGCAAGTACAAATCTGTCGTCTCTGTCTTCTTCTATGGGAAACATTACATTTGTCTTTTTTTAGCACTTGACCTCAATCATTCCTGATGTTAAGTGAAGATAAGGCCTAAGGTGGTAGCGTACTGACCCGGAAACCCCATCTTATTTGGGGGACTGGCTACCTTATCTCTGACAACCGGAACACAACAATGCTATTAACATTGCTGTTTGGCGGCAGATTTAGATAAGACGGTGGTAGCTAGCCAGGCGGACATTTAATATGCCCTACCACCAACCAAACCGAGTACTAGATATGTACCCCGCTGGGGATCGAACCCGCGACCTCCGAAACGTAAACCCAATGTTGTTTACATGTTGTCTAAGTCAAAGTCAAAAATGCTTTATTTCGAAGGTACACCGGGTACACTTAAAATATTCAATTTTACATTACAACAGAACTTAAAACATGCAGTATGTTTAAAATGCAATTTTCCCTAAACTAACCTAATCTAAACCGACAATCATGTATGAACAACTTTCGGATATTGAATGAAGCAAAAGAGGTGTGTCAGGATCGTAGCAAGTGGAAGTCTGTGGTCACTGCCTCCATGGGAAACAGGCGTTTATATAAATTTGCCATAAACTTGAAATCAAAATCAAATACAAAAATATTTTATTCAATGTAGGATACAAAAATATCACGTATTGAAAGTCAACATGATATTTTTTTTTAAACTACATCGCTTCACAAGGTGTTATGGTTAGGGAGAAGAAGCGACAAGAAACTCCGCAACAACACATCTTTTCAATTAGTTTCCATCTTTACAATAATATTACATTTTACGAGTAGAAGCTACTGGTTGACACGTATCGTACAACACTGGAGTCGAACCCGTTACGCTCGGATGCCCACTTTCACTATTGGACATGCCTATTGCTCGCCGCTGTAATATTAAATAGAATATACTCGGTTCAGCGTTTAAAGGCATATTGTTCGAGCCCTAGCAAGTTCAGATAATTCGTATGAAGAAGTTTTCCGGCAGCCACCCTTTGAACGTGTCAATTTTTGACTTTCACTGTCATTTGCCAGATGTTATGGTTGGTGAAGGAAAACCTCGTAAGGAAACCAGCATGCCTGTGAAATAAAAATTCCAAGGCATGTGAACTCCTCAACCAGCATTAGAATGTCCATGGTCGTACTTCAGTAGCATCTGTGAGCACCATTCCACGCGAGCCCGCTTCTGCTCCACAGTCAGTTCATGAGGGATCCAACCACAACAAAGTTTCCGAACTTTTAATTCTTCCTGTAAAATTTTCTGTATTTGGCTCACACCAATCCGCAATGGTCCTCGAATTGTCTCATAGGTAATCAGCGGGTTTTCTTCAATTAGCCGCTTAACAGTAGCCACATTACGTTTGACGGCAGTTGAAGGCCGCCCTTCACGAAATTCGTCATGTAAAGAAACCCGACCTCTCTCAAATTCAGCTAACCATCGCCTCACGGTGCTCAAACAAGGTGCTTCTCTTCCAAAAGCATTTTGAAGACGTGCGACACAGTCTTGCGGAGAGAGAGAACTTTTAAAATCATGAAAAATCATCGCTCTAAAATCTTTTCGACTTAATTCCATTTTCGTTGCGTACGTAGAACTTTGATGTGTGATAAAAAACAATTGACAAATAATTTCACGCCAATTTTTTTTTATTACTAAGAAGATTGCATGTCTTTTCAAAAAATATAACATTCGAAATTCAAATAGCTCCGATTAGCTAGAAGTGCAAAACTTTTAGTGTGCCCCATGTACTACATAAATACATTTTTTTTTTGTAAATAAATACTTATTTTAAATGAAAACATCCATAAGTCGGGTATACATGTCCGTATCCATCACACAAACATATGCCCCTAGCTGGATTTGAACCCGCGACCTTTTGGTAATAGCAGTCAGAGTTTTTAACCACACCAAACAGGTCGTACTCCTCCGTCATACTCCTCGGGTAATCTCATGCACTGAGCAGTGACCCATTTGTCCTGCTGCAGCACACATATGCTTTAGTTATAAGTTAGTTATAAGTTCCTAATAGATATATATACCTACATTATAAGTTTTATAAAAATTTCTGCAAAACTTAATGTATGTGTGTGACTGGATTAACAAATAAACGCTTTATCTATCTATCTATCTATCTATCTATCTAATGTATGTGATGACGATTTCAAATGTTATTTTTAAAACTTACGAAATAAAATTTTGAAAGACAATGTCCAGCGCTGGACAGCACAAGACGATATTTAACCTATGTGTATCTATGTAGTCGGATCGCGTAACGGCTTCCAAGTTATGCAACACGACGACAGACAGACAGACGTGACCGGCATGCCTGGTCGAGACCTAGTTTCGTTTGCCGACAGTTTGGAAAGAGGTTGTGTCTTATTGAAGAATTTTTTTTTGTCAATGGCAACAGAATAGTTTGTTTTTTCAAAAGGGCAGATCGAGATTTAATTAAAAATTTTATTTATTAATATAAATAGGGAAGAATTTATTTTCTAATGTTTAATTAATCAACTATGTACGCCATCTGAAACCCCGAGCTTCGCACTCGCTATAGCTCGTTGCGTGACTTTGAGCTTTATTATGAAGGTCATAATGAGAGACCATTCAGTACATATAACTAAACAATAATAATAAATAATAAACATCTTTGCACTTACACACAGCGCCATCTAGGTCCATAGTAAACATCTGGGCTTGTGTTATGGATACCAGACGGTTGATAAACTACAAAAAATACATTTTTTTTTGTAAATTAATACATATATCAATGAAAAACACCCATAACGAGGGGTAAATGATTGTGTGATGAATACGAACATTTATTCCCGGGTCTTGGATGTTTATATAAATATTTATGTATGTTTATCCGTTATCTTGCATCCATAGCACAACCTTTAATTAGTTTGGGGCTAGATGATTGGTGTAAGTGTATGAAATATTTATTTATTTATTATAATGTTGCTGACAAATATTTATGAAACACTAATAACTCGGGAACACATGTCTGTATTCATCATACAAACATACGCCCCTAGCGGGATTAGAACCCGCGACCTTTTGGTATAGTGGTCAGAATTTCTAACCAATACACCGAACAGTCAATCAATCAATCAAGTACACTTTATTGCACAAAAATTCTACAATACACTTCATAAATATAGCTTCAAAAAAATTTATTAAATATTAATTATTAAAGACTATCGTTTTTAATCGGGCATACGTTTGTGTCAGGAATAAGGACATGTGTATCCGAGTTATGGATGTTTTCATTTATAATAAGTATTTATTTACAAAAAGAAATGTATTTATGTAGTATATCAACCAACTGGTATCCACAACACAAGCCTATAGTTGCTTACTGTCGAACTAGATGGCGCTGTGTTTATGTCTTAAGGATATTTATATATATATATTTAAGCACTGAGAGATTTGAGACCTAATTACTAAGTCGCTTTTGAAGGTTAACACTATGACCCTATGACCGTTGTCAGCGATGGAGGCCGTGGATACCGCAGACCACGCGAAGAGCGTGGAGGTTGATTAGGGAGGCCTATAACTGGCCACCAATGTTCATATTTACTTTTTAAGAACGAGCAAATTCTAAATTGACAACACATAATTTTTGGCATCTTTGCGTTTCGGTTTTTGCTTTAGTTGCTTTCTCTATATATTTTCTTTATTTTATTAATATTAAAACACAGTCTATACGAAAACGAGTAGTTATTTCTTCCACCAGCGCACCGCTCTTAGCTATCGTCGATAACCGTATTACTTCACCAGCCTGTCGTCCCCAGTGGGTCAGTATGTGACTGCCCCGACTCTACTTGGAGGTAATGGGTTATTTAAACCTTATTAATGTGCAACGAGCGAGACATTACTATATTTGCATAAATAAATGGAACGATTACCGTTGTTTCTGAGTAGTTCAGTAACGGTTTAAATTATTTTAAGTTTCAGGTTTGATGACAAATAGAAATTGACTGATAGAAATGAATTGAGAGCCAAATACGTGGCTGGATCCTTAATTATATTAATCAAAGACGAGCAGCATAGGACGCCCATCTACACGATGGAGAGAGGAGCTAATGAAAGTAAAATAATAACATAAAAATTGTTTATTTTCTCAGCACAAATGAAGCTTTACAAAGTGATTTTAGGACTAGGTAATACATAGAACTCATTTGTGGGAAGACTGGTGCCTGAAAAGGTAGAACCAGAATTACAGGTCACCAGGCCCCCCAGCTATGGACATAGTGTATTAGAGCAGAGATATGGTGATTGAGGAAGAAACACTTAAGGAAAGATACAAACGAGAAGGAAATCACGAAACATAAGACCTGGTTTTTGGAGTGGAGTTGTAGTGTTGTGCACTGTCTTTAACCCCCGACGAAAAACCACGGGTGTTATGTGTTTGTTGGCGTTATGTGTTTATGTATGTCCAGTCTCTGTCCGCAAGCAATAAGCGGTCCAGTTGCAGTCCTGTTTATAATGTTTCAATTTATAGTTGTTCTTTAATAAATAAATTACCCTAGTACTTGCAATATTTCTTCGGTTTCGCCGTCGCGGGAAGTCGCTGGATGCAGGCCTGGAGATCTATGGAGGAGGCCTAACAATTAAGGATCTATTATGATCTACCACAACACGACACGAAAACAAAGAAGTAGTAAATTATACCTAAAAAAGAAATATAATTATAAATGAAAACGCGCGCAATGCTGTCACGTGTTGCGGCGTGCACAAATGGGTACCACTCAGCTCACGCTGAGACGGATCGCAGCGCTGGTTTTCAGTGCTCTCAAATGCCGAATAACTCAACGACGTTACGTCAGTATAATATACGTCAGAATATGGATATAGTAAATGTGTAGACTAGAATACATTTATTGACAGTGAAACTTATGTATACAGTATTTGACGTCCAGTGGCTTTTATGATGACAGAGAATGAAAGATGAAATTTCGAAGCAACTTTTCAAAGGTTTGAAAGTGTTACCAGAGGAAGTCAATTCTGCACTCACTTTAGATAGATAGATAGAAACATTGGTTTCGCTACAGAAATGTTGCGTGCGATTTTCAGTAAGTGGTACTGGCAGAATAACCAGGGCTGTGGTATGGACCACTATCTTTGCTGCAGCATATGCTGAGTCAGAGCCCTTTCAGTGCACAGTGGGTACAGCCCATCGCTGGGAAAATCTTGTATGGTGTGCGTCAGTATATTAAGCTTTCATTTATTTATTTATTTTATTTGTTGATTACATAGGGTTTATTGTTGTTGTTCTTCTATTTTGGTAGTACGTACTGTGCAGTGAATAAATGTATCTATCTACTATCTTTATCGTTAATACCTCTATCGCTTCCAAACTTATGAACAGCAGTGTACATATAGGCTATTGCAAAACTTAACTTCACGCTTCCAATGTAGAATATTCGCTCGTATTGAGGTCGTCTGTTACGAAATCAGGCGATGATCCTCTTCAATTATGACATCCTAGTACCTACTTTAGTTACAATACTAGTTGTTGCTACAGCTTTATATCTTTACGGCTGGGGTATGGTCTCCTCTTTTTTATGCACAACGGGTTAGTACTTGACCTCAATCACACCTGATGTTAAATGAAGATGAGGTCGATGGTGGAAGCGTACTGACCCGGCAACCCCAACACATTTGGGGGACTGGCTATATCTTATCTCTGAAAACCGGAACACAACAATGCTATTATATATTATAACCTTGGGATCTTCAAGAGCAGGGTGAATAGGCATCTACTGAGATCGCGTGCTTCATCTTCGGCCACATCATCACTTCCCATCAGGTGAGATTGTGGTCAAATGCGTATCCAGTTAACCATAAAAAAAAAATATAATATTGCTCCTTAGCGGCAGATTTAGATAAGATGGTGGTAACTAGCCAGTCGGACATTTAAAATGCCCTACCATCAACCAAAACATGTACTCCGAATCGTAAACCCAATGTTGTATACATTGAGCCACGGATGGGGTTCTGAGATGGTATGCACATGTGGAGAGGATGAATGAAAGAAGACTAACGAAAGAGATAAACGATGCGAATGTATATGGTAGTGTTGGTAGAGGAAGATCACGGCGAACATACCACAATCAAATCAGGGACGTCTTAAAGAAAGGCCAAGACTACTCTAAACCGAGGAGCATGTATGAACAATCTTATGAGAGTGAAGGAAGCAGAAGAGGTGTGTCAGGATCGTAGCAAGTGGAAGTCTGTGGTCTCTGCCTACCCCTACCAGAAATATACGTGACTGCCTGTGGTATGACATCCAATTCTTCAGTCATCTTCAGGTTGATTGACCAACCACATGGCTTAGTATGGCTTAACCCTGGATACTATGAAAGCCATTTAGACACTATAAAAATGTTATTTTATCTACTGCACTTACTACATGTACAGTTAGCTGCTGATAAACATGACCCTTCGTACTTATAGCCTTAGATAAATAAATAAATAAATATTTCGGACACTTACACCAATCATCTAGTCCCAAACTAAGCAAAGCTTGTGCTATGGATACTAGATAACGGATAAACATACATAAATATTTATATAAACATCCATGACTCGGGAATAAATGTTCGTATTAATCACACCCCTCGCGGGATTCGAACCCGCAACCGTTGGTTTCGCTGATAGGGTCACTACGCACTACATCTATCGGTCGTCAATAAATAGGGGTCATATTCCTCTGCAGGTGACTGCACGTTCTAAATCGTGACTCGTTCGATCTTAGAATTTTCCATAACATTGTTTATATTATCAACAAAGGCATTAACTAGCTTTGATATATGATAGTTGTGGCTGAAGGGGCCTTGATTTAAAGAAAGGGCGCTCTAAAAGCATGATACGTGGTCAACCCAGACACCAACACACACATACACTAACACAAATTCAAACTTTCACACATGGATATTATGTGATTTTCACGGTATATATTTTTTTTTTAAACCATCATCGATATCATCATCGTCATAGCAACTCTGGCCACTATACCAAAAGGTTGCGGGTTCGAATCCCGCTAGGGGCATATGTTTGTGTGATGAATACGAACATGATACATTTCGGGGAGTGTGCGTTGGAATTACATAATCTTATTCCACCGTCACCCTTCCATCTTCGATATAGTTATTGATTATATAGATTCCACCCGTATATAGTTAATATACCGAACATTCCCACTAAGAAGTTCGATTCTTCATTCATCATCCGAACAGCCAAGGCACGGAACTCCCTTCCGGCGTCAGTCTTTCCTGAATCCTACAACCTCGGAATCTTCAAGAGCAGAGTGAATAGGCATTTACTGAGATCGCGTGCTTCATCTCCGACCACATCGTCACTTTCCATCAGGTGAGATTGTGGTCAAACGCGAATCCAGTCAATCTTAAAAAAAAGAAAAAAAAAAAACATGTGTACCCGAGTTATGGATGTTTACAAAAAAAAATTATTTATGTAGTATATCAACCATCTGGTATCCACGACACAAGCTTATAGTTGGTTACTGTGGAACTAGATGGCGCTGTGTGTATGTCCAAGGATATAAGGATAAGGATTCTTTCTTTCTTTTCTTTCTTTCCAATCACTTCTATTTCACTTGCATAATATGCCCTATTTTTTCCTTACGGTAAAAAAACTCACGCGTTAGTTTTAATTTGCGGAACAATTTCTACATTGGATATACAGGATCCAATTTTTAACAAATCAAAATCACATTCAATCATAATTATAATCAAATTTGTGTTGGGTAATTTTTTCGTTTAATGTATTATTTTGGTTTTATTCTATTATATGATATTTTTAAAATTTTTGTTTCTTCTGTTTCGTTTACACTTTATGTCTACCTTTTGTTTGCTGGAAGAGATCTCTTATAGAGGTAAGTTCGCCCTTTGTACATTTTTCTTAAATCTATGTTAATGTCCATTTCTTTGTGTTTGTGTACAATAAAGTGTTAAAATAAAATAAATAAAAATAAAATAATCGTTTTATTTTGTATATTGCAACAACATGCCATGACTTTCAAGTGCCGCTTTCAAGTGAGTTGAAAACTAGCCCAGTAATAAAATATAGACTATTAGATTAAAATTACCACTGTGAAATTCATTGGGGGAGAATATACTTCGAACTACTGTAACTATTTCCAAAAAAAAAAAAACAATCAATAACTTCTTTAGATTTATGAAAAATTTCACCGAGGGCAAATATCACGACTTAATAAACTTCTTTTAGAAAATGAAAAGTAGCCATTGATTCATTTTTAAGAAAATTGCTTTAGGAGATGTTAGCATCTTCTGCAACGAAATGAAGTTCACGGTGCTAACTTGAATTTAATGTAGTAGATTTTATAACTACATACCTATACTATACCTAAAGTAAGCTACAGAATTGTTAACTTCAAACTTCGAGTATTTATTTCAACGTAAGATGTACATGATGTCATTTGTTGAATGTCAATTTAAATCTACTGGAAATAAAAAAACGTTTATCGCATTTATCTGTCAGTCGGTATGTCCAAGCTACTACCGCTTCGGAAAGGGAATTCATCTGTGGAAAAGAAGCGGCACAAGAAACCCACAGGATCATTGTTGTCCTTTTTTTTTAAATAAAGTATATAACCAATACAATTTTATAATTTTGGGGAGCCGGTGTTTGTCATTCAGGTAGTCACTAATTTTATAATAAATTAGAAAACATTGTTATTCTATTACTGATGGGTAACTCTATCTTTCTACAAAAAATCAGAAACTTTAAGATTATAGGAAGGTACACTACAAAAATTGCGTTGTTTTACTGGACTATAGTACGAAGCAGCTCTTGCTTGTCCACCCTTTGTTTAAAACATTATTATTCCTAAATCAATCTCTTTGCCAATCCAATGTAAATACATTTTACGAGTGTCTCTTCTAAGAATTTCAACATTACATGTCTACATACGTAATTATTTAAACAAAGGAAAATAAACATTTGAACTGACTGCAAAGGTCAAAATACTTGGGTCTACCTGTTCAGAATTCATTATTGTCGAAAATCATCGATTATTTCTTTGGAAATCTGATAAACACTCGTATTTGGCATTTCGTCCAGTGGCGCCCTCATTGAGTAGTTTAAGATTTCCCTTTAAATACAGAATAAATAAAAAAAATCGCTATGCCCTACAATCCAGAAGCCTAAAAACTAATAATGAATAATACCTAAATAGCTTTATTACTCGACTGCGCAAGGAAGGAGGGTAATGTTTTTTTACGTTATTTATGTTAATTGAAAGGGTAATGGCCGAGACGGATGAAAAAATGTGGGACGTACAAGCAGGATTTAGAAGAGGAATGGGATGTATGGATCAGGTCTTTTCCTTGCGATGCATAGCCGAAAAATTCCTGTCAAAAGACCAAAAAGTCTATTGCGCTTTCGTGGATTTGGAAAAGGCCTATGACAAAGTGATGAGGAATGAACTGTGGTCAGCATTGTCTATGTATGGGGTAGACAGCAACTTGATACGAGCACTGAAATCACTTTATGAAGATTCCAGTGCTTGTGTCAGGATTAATGGGGTGTATACTAAATGGTTTGACATCGAGAAAGGTGTTAGACAGGGTTGTGTTGCGTCCCCATGGCTGTTTAACTTATTATTCATGGACAGTTGCCTGCAAATATTGAAAGAGTATGAATGTGGATTGAGAATGAATGGGTTACGGCTTTGAAAGAAAAAGGAATGAAAGTTATTGATAGACGGAGAAAAAGTGGAGCAAGTGCGTGAGTTTGTGTATTTGGGTTCACTATTTACAAGGGATGGTAAGTGTGAGAAGGACATCGAAAGAAGAGGGAATGCCGGAAATCAGGTAAATGGAGCACTGCATGCCTTTATGAGGAGCCAGAATGTGTCTAAAAAAGCTCGTCTGGCTGTTCATGGCGGGGTGCTGGTTCCAACACTGACTTACGGGAGTGAATGCTGGGTATGGCAAAAGAAGAATGAAGGTAGAATAAATGCAGTGGAAATGAGATCATTGAGAAGTATGAATGGGGTGACTCTGAAAGATAGAATCAGAAATAGTGTAATTAGGGAGTTAAGCAGTGTGAATGAAGATGTAGTGACAAAGATTGAAAAAGGTATGCTGAGATGGTTTGGACATGTGGGATGAATGAAAGAAGACTTACGAAAGAGATATACAAAGCGAATGTGGATGGTAGTGTTGGTAGGGGAAGACCACGGCGAACGTACCATGATCAAATCGGGGACGTCTTAAAGAAAGGCCAAGTCAAGAGTACCCTAAACCGACGAGCATGTATGAACAACCTTATGAGAGTGAAGCAAAAGAGGTGTGTCAGGATCGTAGCAAGTGGAAGTCTGTGGTCTCTGCCTACCCCAACGGGAAACAGGCGTGACATGTATGTGTGTACAATATATTGCAGTTATAATTTCAATTTTTTTTTAGGCACGACGGCTTGGTACTTGACCTCGATCACACCTGATTTTAAGTGAAGATGAGGTCGAAGGTGGAAGCGTACTGACCCTTTTCTTAGTGAGCGCATGCCCGTTCGTCTATCTGTCTGAAAATTAAAACAGTGTGATGTTGTAATAGACGTTTGCACATATGTTTCAATGGTCCAAACGACTATCTCATTCCATATGCAAATGGCCGCGAGGTATCCACAAAATTGAATACAAGGCGATAATTATTTCGGATTTTTTTGCAAAAAAACAACAACTTATTTTCGTCATCAAGCCTGATGATAGCAACGCGGTTTGGTAAGCCACAGTAATCGAGACGCGGTCGGGAGTTCGACTCCAATGTTTGATGCGGTACGTTACAAATTATATATTTTCTTTATGCACAACGGGTAGGTACTTGACCTCAATCACACGTGATGTTAAATGAAGATGAGGTCGAAGGTGGAAGCGTACTGACTCGGAAACCCCAACACATTTGGGGGACTGGCTATTTTATCTCTGACAACCGGAACACAATAATGCTATTAACAGTGCTGCTTGGCGGCAGATTTAGATAAGATGGTGGTAGCTAGCCAGGCCGACATTTAAAATGCCCTACCACCCACCAATGTTCTTGTAAATATAATGTTCTTTTAAAAGCAGTAACAAATAAATAGATGGATTTTAAATATAAACTAGAATAAATGTAAAAAATTTGGACCACGAGGCAAGATATCTGTTGGAAAGGTTGCTGTTTTTTTACTGACTTTACTCGTTTGCTAATATGTTGTATTTTATTGTTTTTGCTTGTCAATGTGACTGAATGATATGAAAAATTATATTCTCTTATCGAAGAAGAAATTGGTTTTCTCTTTAAAACACCCCGAAAACTCTTCAGTACCCAAAACGCTGGCAGCGTTTCCTCGGATGCAGATTCTGAAACTGTGAATGAGACAACAGCCAGCTCTCAGGTTATCAGATTTGCCGATTTTAATGAAAAGTCATAGTGTTCTATCCGATATTAATTTTTCTCGTTACTCGGTTAAAAAACTGGGTCCCAGAATGTCTCTTAGGAATAAATTTAAAGAAATTTATATATTAATATTAGCATCGCAACATGTTTACGAAAACTTAATGTATGTAAGAAAAAATCCAGAATCGTTTAAGAAAAATAGTGATATACCTACATAATGTTAATGCCACATATAAAATAAACTTGCTGTTCATGTCAGCCGTTTAGACAAAGTCACTAAGTCATTTAAGGGGCAATGTATACGCTTTTATAATAAGGTTCCAGTGGACATTCAAAATTTTCCTTTAAATAAGTTTAAAACCATCATAAAACAGACATTATTTACCAAAGGCTATCATGAAATTTCTGACTATCTGGATGATAAGCAAGCATGGACATAGACCGCTCGGGGATATTCAGTCGAATTATACAATATAATATAATTGTAACCCAAACTTATTTAAAAGAGCAACCCTTGAGTTTCTTGCTCGTTCTTCTCTGGGGAATCAGCTTTGTGAATGAGCAATAATGTCAAAAACTTTAATAATAAGATAAAAAATATGACGTTTTCAAGTGATAATTTTTATCCTACGAAATAAATATTTTTTGATTCTGATTTTTTTGATTTTGAAAAAGAGAATATGCGGGTGCATTAAAAAAGGCCCCGTCTAAACCTCACTTTAAATATTGGATGAGACAGACGACACGAGACTAGCCAAGTCAACCTTCAACAAGGCAGAGTATAATGGAAACACACGCCGTTTTACACAACCGCAAAGAAATTAAGAACCGGTCGACAGTGGAAACCGGGTGGAAAAACTAGTATTGCCAGATTGCCACTTATTTGACCGACAAAATGTTTTTATTTTTATTTATTGCAACAAATTAAGTTGGCTTATGAACTTGGGCTTATAAATTTGTGACATTTGGAATAGATTATGGGCAAATATCAAACTACAAGTAAGTATCTATTTCAACTTTCCCCAAAGAACCAGAGCCGAATTCGATCAAAAACTTTTGGATTGTTGACTCCACTCCTGTTTACGAGTAACTTTCCACTGGGAACCAGAGCCGAATTCGATCAAAAACTTTTGGATTGTTGACTCCACTCCTGTTTACGAGTAACTTTCCACTGGGAACCAGAGCCGAATTCGATCAAAAACTTTTGGATTGTTGACTCCACTCCTGTTTACGAATAACTTTCCACTGGGAACCAGAGCCGAATTCGATCAAAAACTTTTGGATTGTTGACTCCACTCCTGTTTACGAGTAACTTTCCACTGGGAACCAGAGCCGAATTCGATCAAAAACTTTTGGATTGTTGACTCCACTCCTGTTTACGAGTAACTTTCCACTGGGAACCAGAGCCGAATTCGATCAAAAACTTTTGGATTGTTGACTCCACTCCTGTTTACGAGTAACTTTCCACTGGGAACCAGAGCCGAATTCGATCAAAAACTTTTGGATTGTTGACTCCACTCCTGTTTACGAGTAACTTTCCACTGGGAACCAGAGCCGAATTCGATCAAAAACTTTTGGATTGTTGACTCCACTCCTGTTTACGAGTAACTTTCCACTGGGAACCAGAGCCGAATTCGATCAAAAACTTTTGGATTGTTGACTCCACTCCTGTTTACGAGTAACTTTCCACTGGGAACCAGAGCCGAATTCAGCTGAAAATTGTTGGACTTCCATACTAAAAGGTGTTGAGGTTGTAAAACTCCAAGCTTTTAATCCTGGCTAGTTCGCAAGGTTTTTGTGGGTTGATGGCAATCAATCAATCAATCATTTATTTGCAAGAATACATACAATTTAAAGATATAAAATTAAGAATTCCAATAAATGTATCCAACCTGCATGCAGGTGTGCAAATATTTACAAAATAACAATACAAGATAATAAAAAATAACATTAATTTAAAAACTAATAATAATAATAATCTATGTAATTATTTTCATTGTCATTATTACAAGCCCCGCATTTCACTAACTACTAAGTTTATATATTCATATTGAACTCCAAATATTCCTTAAGACTATAAAAACACTTATCCAATAAAAATTTATTTAATTCTGATTTAAATCTATTACCCTGGAACAGCTTTAAATAATCAGGAAGTTTGTCATATAATTAATATGTCCATATTTATTATATTACATTTTTTTCATATATATAAGTCTGGCAGCGCGGGCGATGTAACAGGTTACCATGTTGTCATCATTGAGACCTGATACAAATTTCCTGACGATTCTTAAAATGTTCCGGATTAAGTTTAACAAATAGGCAAATGTCTTTCACGTACATGCAGGGTAATGGTAAGATACATAGCTGGCGGTTGTCATCTGTCGCTTTCTCGGTGAAAAATTCTACGTCAATCGTAAATGATATTTTAGACTTCTATTGCTGATTTATATTTCCAATAAAAGGTGGTTTCAGAATGGTTTACTTTTATTTTTATTTTATTTTATTTATTTACATAGAATCAACAGCATTATTTTCTAATTCTTATACAGAAAATTAATACCGAACTTATGACAATTAAAGATTCTTATTATGTTACTGAGTATGGTTACCCTTAAAATTGAATGGGTAATGTTTTAATTAAATTACAATATAATTACAATAAAATTGGTACTTTTTTTTTTTTTTTTATTGAAGAGGTGGGCAAACGAGCAAGAGGCGCACCTGATGGTAAGTGTCACCGCTGCCCATAACCATCTACGGAAACGGAAGATCCGCAGTGGCGTTGCCGGCCTTTAAGGAAGGAATATGCTCGCTTCTTGAAGGTTCCCAGATCGTATCGGTTCGGAAAGACGTCCGCTGGGAGCTTATTCCAAAAAGTAACGGTACATGGAAGGAAATGTCTACTGAACCGCACCGTGGTGGATTTCCAACTGTCTAGGTGGTGTTGGTGGAATTTAAGTTTATGCCTAGTAGTGCGATGATGGAACTCAGCAGCAGGAATCAAATCGAACAATTCCTCGGAACACTCGCCATGGTAAATCCGATAGAAAACAGTAAGAGATGCTACGACCCTTCGTAAGGAAAGCGAATCAAGGCGATTGGTGAGAGCTAGATCATTGATAACGCGAACTGCTCTACGTTGGATGCGATCTAGTGGAAGAAGCTGGTATTTAGGCGCTCCGGCCCAGATATGAGAACAGTATTCCATGTGAGGCCGAACCTGAGCCTTATAAACCTGCAAGCAGTGTGCAGAGGTGAAATACCGTCTCGCTCTACTCAAAACGCCCAGTTTTTTGGAGGCTGTCTTCGCCTTTTCTTCCAAATGACCACAAAACTGGATGCTGTTGGAAATATCGACGCCGAGGATTCCAATTTTGGAGGAATTAGTTAAACGAGTGTTCTCAAATTGAGGGGATACTTCAAAGGGTTTTCTTTTAGTGGTAAACGCGCACACTTGTGTCTTATTGGGGTTAAATTGCTTAATTGGTACTTATTAATTAATAATATTATTGTATAATAACAATAAAAACGAATCAAATCATCAGTGATATACGAGTCGTTATGTTAATATGTCTAAATTACATAGTGTTGAAAGTGAAATTGAAGAAACCAAACAATAATAAGCCAACTGAGAAACTTTTTGTTGGAAAATGAATTTTATTCTATTAAAGAGTATATGGATACGACATTTTCATGACCTCCTGACATGCTTTCTATTTTAATATATCTAGTTTTTGTATTCAACTATAATTTGACAAAGGTGATTATGGCATATCAATAATCCCATGACATGGTTTATATTTTATTTTGTTTTGATTTATTTCATTATTGTTGTACAATAAAGAATATTTTGTTTGTTTGTTTGTTTATGATTATTCAAAAATAGTATGACGTTGACGTAACAATGGTTACATACTTATACTTTATTATTTATTATTATATATTTATGTGTTTTTCATGTTATTATTTTTTGTTTTATGTTTGACAATCACTTTTATTTTAGAAATCATAAATTTACGAAACTGTATGTATGACATGATATTGTAAAAGTGAACTAAATAAATCTAATCTAATCTAATCTAATGTAAATGTCAAAATTATAGATCTATAAATATGTACAAAATATGTGTGTTGTGAGTGTCTGTGTGTGTGTGTGTGTGTGTGTGTGTGACAGTTAGTGTGTGATGGTGGTGGATTTTGCATGATGGAGCAAATTAATGGACGGACATGGGCCAAGAAGAACGATCGACAGATGCATGTATGGGGTAACGAAAATTTTTTGATCGAATTCGACTATGGTTGCTTGGGGAAAGTTGATCGTAATCGTGACGTCACCAGTTAATGGGAGTTACACAAATTCAAAAGTCACCCTGTATATCGAAACGTTAATGTTTGGGAAATCTCTGACCACCCCATTTGGGATTAAGGTCGTGTCGTTACTTGTGACTGGAAATAAACCAATGATGAATTAGGTAACAACTCACTCGACCCTCGGCCCTATCGTTTCATAACTTAACACAACTCTAAACACTTCAATAAAAATAAACATAAAATCAATTGCGTACGCGTCTATGTACTCGTATGTACTTATGTTTGTCCAACCAATCAGAGAAGTAGGTAAAAAGGTCACACTGAACATACATTGATACGTCGTAATAATTAACACCTGCGATGCGCACGCGTCATTTTTTTTTTTTTGTTTATTTACGTATACAAGCTAATATGAGTATAGTCGTGCATAGATAGGCTAGTTGATATTTACGGCAGGTTAGCGTGACCTCAATCACAAAGATGTTAAGTGAAGATGAGGCCGGAGGGACCCTCAACTTATTGGGGGCGGCAGGGAACATAACAAACATTAATGCTTGGCGGCAGACTTGGATAAGACATTTAATAAAATTACTTTTAATATCAACTTATTTATTTAAAACCCAAAAAACCCGACAGAATATTTTGTATTTTGCGGACGCCATGTTGTTTTTTTTTACCATAAAATGTATTCTATGTTCGTTATGTATGTGGAGAGCGAGGAGGCCCGCCTTTGCCCAGCAGTGGGACAATATGGGCTCCTAATAGTAATAAAATGTTTTGTTTTTATGCATAACGGGTTCGTACTTGACCTCAATCACACCTGATGTTAAGTGAAGATGAGGTCGAAGGTGGAAGCGTACTGATACGGAAACCCCAACACATTTGGGGGACTGGCTATCTTATCTCTGACAACCGGAACACAACAATGCTATTAACATTGCTGCTTGGCTATACATAAAATAATATACATAAAATGACAAATTTCAGCTCTATTAGATACCAGCAAATGAATGAAAAATGATTTGCAAATTTTGAAACGGACAACTTACATAATGAACAGTGCAAGCTGAAAGCTTGTTAAAAATAAATACTGATAACATTGCTATTTGGCGGCAGACAGAGTGGTAGTTAGCCAATTAAAATGCTCTACTACCATCCGACCTCATCTTCACTTAACATCAGGTTTGAGGGTACCGTTGACCATATATTCTTTTCATGTTCACTCCATGACCACTCTGAACTATTTTCCTCCCTAATAACGCAAAAAATCCCTTTCCCAATCAACATAACTTCTCTACTAGCTGCCGCATTAGATAACGAATCAATATATAACTGCTATCTAACTTTATAGCCCTCAATGATATTAAACATAATCAACTTAAAAAATAATATATTTATCTGTACTGTGTATTTATCTTAGACAATATATAATATAATAACCTTTCTGTGTTGTCCATTAATCTTGCAGAGGAGGAAGAGGACCTTTTCAACATTATCCGTCTACACTTAGATTTATCTATTGGAACACTCTGTTTAATGACGGGACGCTGGCAGTAATGTTAAAACAATTGCCATAAAAAAAAAACATCAGGTGTGATTGAGGTCAAGTACCAACCCGTTGTGCATAAAAATAAAACCGAGTACTAAACATGTACCTAGCTGGGATTCGAACCCCCACATTTGTAAACCTTATGTTGTTCACATTGAGCCATTGAGGTTGCCTAGTTTGGGAAGCTAGTCTCAAATAAATCCTGCCGACAATGTATCGACCTACCACGTGCGGTGGCGAGCGGAAGACAATATCATATTTCAAAATACATCGTGCAACCAATCTTCATTGGATGGCACTATACATGCCGCAAGATAAAAAAGTCTGCAATTTGACGTCTTTTGTCTGCGACCGACATGTAATAGAGAGGTTGTGTAACACTGTGTAACGTATCTTGTAATAGTATTATGGTTTCCGGTGTTTTTGGGGGTCCGTACGTAAAAGAGGTTCTTAGTTTTTAAACTTGGAAGAAAGTAATAATTTGGACTTGCGTAACTGACGATAGTCAACTGATTAATGTTTTTAATCTGTTCACTAATTCAATAATTTGACGACCTGTTTAGTGTAGAGGTTAGAAACTCTAACCACTATACGATGAAAATTAAATGAAAAAATGTTTATTTCTTTCTTTAGGAATCACATGCGACGTATTGTTAAGATTTCCTTTTAGATATAAGTTATACCTGTGCCAGATAATCTTTCTCTTCCTTTACTAAGCATAGTAAACATTGTAAATATTTTATTATGTGTGTGTGTGTGTGTGTACCCGAGTTATGGATGTTTTCACTTATAACAAGTATTTATTTAGTAGAGATCGCTGTTAGCGATAAGGCCGCCTTCTTATTCGAATAAAGATGTACGCTGTATTCTTCATGTAGCTCTTGTTAATTGTGCAATAAAGAGTATTTGATTGATTGATCATTTATATGTATTTACAAAAAAAATGTATTTATATAGTATATCAACCATCTGGTATCCACAACACAAGCCTATAGTTGCTTACTGTGGAACTAGGTGGCGCTGTGTGTATGTCCAAGGATATTTATTTATTTATTAATAATCACACAAAAATTCGCGTACAGGTCAGAGAAATAATTTGATTTATCCTGTATTTAAAAAGAAATGTTAATTTATCCAATGAGGGGGCCACGAAACCCTCTTAAATAACAGAAACAAAATATTGTTAAATTGAAAAATATTTAGTTTAGTGTAAGATGCAAAAATATCAACATGTATGTAGTATACATATATTATTTTTTAAAACTACATTGCGAATACAACTGTGTATACAACTAAATAAATAACATGTACATATTACTTTACTGTATGTACAAATTCTGACGGAACCCACTCGTAATAAACGACGCACACTTGACCAACTTTACGATGGTATAAATTTGATTAGTGTGGGATTCTATCGACAATAGTGTCGGCCGTTCGACATACTTTTGATATTTGGTAATTTTTTAATTGCATAGTGCCGTAATAGTGGTCGAGTTTTAATTGTCGACAATAAAAATATACGAATCGATGTTTCTAAACTGTAAATGATGTTAGCAAAGTAATTGATAATAATTTTAAAGTTTTTTTTTTTTTTATATGAGAGGGCGGCAAACGAGCATGCGGGTCACCTGATAGAAAGCAATCACCGCCGCCCATGGACACCCGCAACACCAAAAGGGTCACAGATGCGTTGCCGGCCTTTGAGGAAGGTGTCGGCTCGTTTCTTGAAGGTTCCAAGGTCGTACTCGTTCGGGAATACCGCTGCCGGAAGTCCGTTCCACAGGGTGGTTGTACGTGGTAAGAAGTTTCTTGAGAAACGTACAGTGGTAGACTTCCACTCATCCAGGTGATGTGAATGGAAATTTAATTTTCGGCGAGAAGTGTATCGGTTAAATTGAGCAGCGGGTATTAGCTCGAACACTTCTTCAGAACACTCCCCATGAAATATGCGATATAGAATGCAGAAATTGTTCCGCAAATTAAAACTAACGCGTGAGTTTTTTTACCGTAAGGAAAAAAATAGGGCATAATTATAAATAAATGAAATTTATTATTTCACACGATTCTACCAAACTATAAATACGTTTATGGACAGAAAATATACTCCCTTGATTTTAATATTCTTACAATGTAACTGTAACACATTATTTAAACTTTTGGTGAGTTTCACAGAATTACGACATTCTTTGCTTGGAACATTGTAATGTAGCTTCTGTACATTAGGTTATAAGGGAGGGGGGGAGGGGGGGGGGGCATTGTTCGACACACACACACACACACAATTCATTTTTGAATACACATATTATCCCTACGTGACATTATTCACTGACGCGCACAGTAAAATATGCTTGTCTGGCAATTATACACACTGAGCTATGCCCCATTTGTACGGCTGTAGCACACACATACTCTAGTGGATCCTGATGTTACATAAATGGATTGTTATAAAATATGTTTATCCAATTGCTTTGGAACTTATTGTATGTGTGTGACTGGAGATACAAATAAACGATTTATCTATATAATTCACAAATACAGTTTCAAGTCACTAACATCCAGAAAAACAGTGTGGCAATTAAAAATCGGAAAAACAGACCGGCTTCTTGATGGTACGCCCGCCATTTTCTTTTTTATCGAGCTGGCCAGCGGACCCTTCGGATCGTTTACAAATTAGGCCGCTAGATGGCTATGATTTCTATGCTATTATAGATAATATAGTTAATAGAGTCTCAATTAAAATAGATAGCTAGTCCAGTTCCACCTTCAGCCTCATCTTCACTTAACATCAAGTTGTGATTCAGGTCAAGTGCTACTTTTTCTATAGATAAAGCATGAATCAAATTGATAAACAGATTGTGTACCAGAAAACATTAGACTTTCAGCTTTGACTTGGTATGGACATGTTATGAGGAGGGATGAAACGCATGTGACTAAGAGAGTGATGAATATGGATGTCGATGGTTGGAAAGGAAGAGGAAGACGACGGAAAAGATGGATGGGTTATGTGAGAGGTGATATGAACAAAAAGGGCGTGAATGATGAGGTAACGGCTGATAGAGGAGATGAAAAGACGTACTTCGCCGACTCCAAATAAATTGGGAGTAAGATAATAAGATGATGATGACTTTCTATACTTAAATGTGTATTAAAAGATATATCGAATAAAGATAGATTTTGTATTAAAATAACTGTGGCTTAAACAACAAATTTATAAAACACAATTGAAAATACCTATATCTTATAGTAGAAAAAATGCGCCGTCCAACTCGCTTCCGTGAGGCATAGTACCTAGTACGCTAGCGCTATTGCCCCGCTGAATGCATAAGCTCAGCTGCTCAGCAAAGTAGGCACCAGCTCTCACATCTCCAGAGGCGTGGACCAGTCTAACGGATAAATCCTTTACAAATTGTTTCGTGTCAGAAGACCACGGGCCCAATGTCTCCACTGCAAGCGCCGCAAACTAGTAGTTTATAGAGATTGACGCATATTTACGGCGCTTCTTACTTTGAACTTGTTCAGCCGCGGTTCCAGCTCTTTGCGCAGTTCCTTGTATATGGGACGGTGCCGAAGTATCCGCACAAGTTGGGTCCCATACCAAGGTCCCAAGCACCAGGGTACCAAGGTGGCTCCATCAGGTATTTTCCCGTCGTCCCTGAATAAGCCACAAGGCTCCAGAGAAGCCGGGACTGTGGCTTAAAATATCCTAAATTAATCCAACTAGCATCTCTGTAAGATTTAGCATCGACCTCCCTAATACTGCATAATATCATGATGGTGATAAAAACATATTAACAAGCTATCACTCTTCAAGGTCATTGACCAGTGTCCGGTACGTCTGTATGACCTTGGGGTATAGACAGGGCGTTGTGGAGGTCACCTAGTATTTATAGACCGTAGAGCTATGGAGATTTAGAATTGGCAGAGTTTATTATATTCATGATCCCAAAAAAATATCATAATGGAAACTAAAAACCGCGATCTCTTCTAGGCAAACCTATCATCACGGAATTCAATGCGAGTAATTAAGTGGGTTAGCATAAATCATTTCCTAATTGTTGAGTATATCTGAAAGTTCTGCATATTGAATAAATGTTCGTATTCATTACACAAACATTCGAACCGCAACCATTGCTTTTGCAGACAGGCTCACTATTCACTACACCAACCGTGCGTTAAGGCCGGCAACGCATCTGTGACCCTTTTGGTGTTGCGGGTGTCCATGGGCGGCGGTGATTGCTTTCCATCAGGTGACCCGCATGCTAGTTTGCCGCCCTCTCATATAAAAAAAAAAAAAAAAAAAACCAAGCGGTCGCCGTTATCCATGCAGACAAGAATTATAAAAAGATAAAATGGTAACCTTTATAGATTTTTTTTTTATTTTCTTAAGGATAACTACAGCTTACAACATAGATGATATTTCAAACAAGGTATTACAAACTAGAAAGCCAATTACAGTTATCCAAGGATTACAATTAAGTACAAATTACGAAATTAGCTCAGTGAATGATTGCAAGACTTATATATCCAAATATGTGTAAAAGTAAAAATATAGCATCATTTAGGAAAAATAGTGATAAACATGATGTCAATACAAGAAATAAAGATAAACTTGCAGGTCACATAAGTCGCCTCCATAAAGTCAGTAATTCATTCAAAGGGTTAATGTATACGCTTTTTCAATAAAGTTCCTGTTGATATACAAAATCTTCCTTTCAATAAATTTAAAGATACTATAAAACAGAAACTTATTAAGAAAGCATATTATAAAATATCAGATTATTTAGATGATAAACAATCATAGACATAACCAGCCCGTTCGCATAACCAGGCTATTTCACAATTAATAATGAAATATTATAACATAAAATAATAATTAATAATTTTGTAATATAAAAACCTTTTTTTAAAAGAGCGACCTCTCGAGTTTCTTGCTTGTTCTTCTCAGGGGAAAATTGCCTTTTGAACAAGCAGTAGCTTTAAAAATGTAAAATCTGACCATTTTAAGTGTACCCTGTGTACCTACAAAATAAAGCATTTTTTTGATTTTGATTTTGTATAGTAATTCTTATTCTTATAGTAGGACTGTGTACAATGATGATATATAGAGTAGATACATAAATGAAAAATAAAGGAATTAAATATATTTTATTTTATTTTATTCTTTTCGGAAAACCAACAGCTGGTTATAATAAAATTGATGCATTTTAAGAAGCATAAAGCTAATTACAGGTTTTCACTGATAGACTTACAATATAAAACTAAAAAGCTAATAAACAGCACTCGTACATAAAACATTTGAAAGCACACATACAAACACACTATGACAGCAAATCATGAGATGCCGGATTTTTTTTTTTTCTTTTTTTTTATACACTAATATATCACAAAAAAGAAAAAGGTAAGGGATATTAGATACTATTAGTAGGTACGAGGTAAATGAAAATTAACGAGAAATAAATATGCGTTCTAAGTTTTCTGCTTTGACTTTAGGTTTTGTAGTGGCAGACACACACAACCAACATACCTACAAATCACGAGTGGTTCTTGCTTGCATATACCGTAGCTAGAATTATAATAGTTGCGTGTTAGTTGCGTTTTTTAAACCGCGAAAGCACCTGGACACATATCTAAGGTAACCGGCTGTACATAAATACTACAGTCAGTGTGCAAAATATAAACATATTCATAAACACATGATACACACCGCACACTTTGTTGTGCGTCTGTCAATACCCTTTTTCTCAGACACGGCATACCAAGTTGAAATTAACATCGAATACTAAGGTAGGCTTCATATTGCAGTAAACATTTTAACCGCCTCCGTGGCTCAATGTAAACAACATAGGGTTTACGAATCGGAGGTCGCGGGTTCGATCCCCAGCGGGGTACATGTTTAAGTACTCGGTTTGGTTGGTGGTAGGGCATTTTAAATGTCCGCCTGGCTAGCTACCACCATCTTATCTAAATCTGCCGCCAAGCAGCAATGTTAATAGCATTGTCGTGTTCCGGTTGTCAGAGATAAGATAGCCAGTCCCCCAAATGTGTTGGGGTTTCCGGGTCAGTACGCTTCCATCGACCTCATCTTCACTTAACATCAGGTGTGATTGAGGTCAAGTACGAACCCGTCGGGCATTAAAAAAAATTACAACCCTACCACGACATGTTTTTAAACATTTTGGAGCTGAATAAAGACTAAGAAGTACATATGTGTCCTGTTTCTTCCTTGTCCTTTAAATTGTAGGTTAGCCCTGGTTCTACCAGTGAATATATTGCAACAGTAAAATTGAGGTGTCCGTCTGTACTAAAACAATAATAACGAGTTTCATAACAAACGCCACGAGTATTGTACTGTCGATTTCTGTGGTTGCATTGCATGCATCATATGCATTTACACTTATAAACATGTACCCCGCTGGATGAGCCACGGAGGCGGTTAATTTTTTTTTAATTTAAAACACAAATGACACTTCTGTGACAATCTTAACTCTATAACACATGGTCAACTGGCCTTTTCCAACCCATGTGACATTTCACAACGGCACTAAAATAAAAACAACCAACCCGCTGATTGGTTGTTAAAGTGATAATTTTATTCGTGATATTTAGCATTTGCGTGCGCGTGCGCATGAAGTATCTTTTTTAACTTTGGTTCGTTAAGACCATATACAGGGTGAATTTGAATTCGTGTAATTCCCATTAACTGATGACGCCAGTCTTGATTACGAACAACTGGTTTGACCGCCTCCGTGGCTCAATGCAAACAACATTGGCTTTACGATTCGGAGGTCGCGGGTTCGATCCCCAGCGGGGTACATGTTTAATTACTCGGTTTGGTTGGTGGTAGGGCATTTTAAATGTCCGCCTGGCTAGCTACCACCATCTTATCTAAATCTGCCGCCAAGCAGCAATGTAAATGACATTGTTGTGTTCCGGTTGTCAGAGAGAAGATAGCCAGTCCCCTAAATGTATTGTGGTTTCCGGGTCAGTACGCTTCCACCTTCGACCTCATCTTCACTTAACATTAGGTGTGATTGAGGTCAAGTACGAACCCGTCGCGCATAAAAAAAAAAAACTTTCCCCAAGGAACTATGGTCGAATTCGGCCGGAAATTGTAGGATTTCCATACTAAAGTACTTCCACTTACTTTCCATACATAATCATTTACCCTTCAAGCCATTCGTCTCTAGAACTCCCTACCTGAGTCCATCAGACGAGCTCAAACTTCGAATGCTTTCAAAGTCGCCGTCAAAGAGCATTTCCTGGTGCTTTAATCTGTGCTCCTTTTTTACCTTCGCTCTATACCTGAGCACAATCCTGTTGTCGCTTATTATTATTATTTTATATATCAATAAATAGATAGATAGATAAGCATTTATTTGCATCCAAGTACACACACATAACAAATTTTACATATGAAAAATACAACTAAAACAGTAAAACACAAGTACAGAAACAACAAATATTATGTGTGTGCCGCAGTATACAAAAAGGCTACAGCTCAGTGTATGGATTTGCCCGAGGCGGGCAAAACACTGGTATTCTGCTGAAACCTGAGGGTTGGTCGTGGGACAAATGGAATGTTGAAATGTGTTATCAAATTAAAACTAACGTTATTGGTAAAAGAATATTGTGTAAGATTATTCCCGTAACATATTGGATTCAATTAATAAAATGTATGTAGGTACCTAATTAAGTTATTGAACCAAATTTTTTATTATTATAGAATAAATTTATAATTAATGAAAAATTAAGAAATTATTGCAATTTTCGATTTCATATTTGTGATGCCCAAGCTATGGATCCAATCTACAGCCCCCTACTGCTTCATATATTATTCTCATGATAGGAATATTTATTTAGTACACCTATATATTTACGTTTGTATTTTGTTGCTATTTTATAGGTGTTATGTTTAAGTAGGTATATTTGTCTATTGATCTATGTATTTGTATGTAGATATATGAAATTTATTCACGTAGTTTGTATCTGCATCCCTATTTAATACCTCACAACCTACCTATTTCAAATGCACTGTCCTTTTAGATTGCTTTTAGTGATAAGGTCGCCAAATTGTACATTCCATTCTTACCACTTTTCTGAAGGTATATTTTCTTTTCTGTTGTGCAATAAAGTGTATTTGTATTGTATTGTATTGTAAAGGTGAAACCGAAAATTTTTTGATCGAATTTTGTTAGTTATGACTGGTAACACTCATTAGTATACATATATCTATGCATAGATTGTTAAAATCCCGCGGGATTGCGGTACTGAAATTTTCATGCGGGATTGCACACCCTGTTAACAGTATTTAAAATTATTACGATTTGCGATCATAGGTTAAAGCTACGATTAAAGTTAAGATTATGTAAATCCAATATTTCATCGAACAAACTTTCTAGTTAGTTTTTATTATCATATTTTATTAGTTTAACTGTGTAATTTGACGTTTTCTGTCAATGTTAATGTTGACATTTGACATTGTTGTGTTTTCCATCTTGTTCATTCATTAATTAAGTAATTTTAATATCGCCTGCGGCTGGGTCTCCAGTCTTCCTTGCCAAAATACGTATCCGCATCATTCTATATGCGAGTGTGGACTAGAGGAAGGGACTATCGAGCATATATTTTTCAACTGCCCACGAATTTCTGTCCCACTTTATGACCATCTCCCCAAAAATATGCCCCGTTCCAAAAATGTTAACAACTTATTAAAGGTCTTAGCATACGTGACGGGTAATTTCTCGGACGGAACGGAGACGGGAAGGGTATAGTTCCTAACGTGAAAGTGGTTTTAAAACATACACACAGTGACGGTGATCAACGATAGTCGTGCTAGTGCTGCAACCATATTTCAGCACAAAATGTTCGATTTTACTTTTGAAGAACTAGCAATGGTTGCCGTAGCATTAGATGAAGAAGATGCCATAACGATGTTTTTTCTATTGCCGTCCCGTTCCGCCCGTGTTTCTCGCCACGTGTATTTTATTGCTATGTTTTTAAATGCAACGATGTCAAAAAATCGTCCCGTTCCGTCAGGCACGAGAATAAACACGTCACGTATGCTAAGACCTTAAGTCAAGTTCACTCTCGTCTTGTATATGTACTAGCTAAATTACCAGCCTGTGATCCATCAGTGGCAGACCATTATCTCGTTCCATTAAATCCTGGGGTCATTCTCATATCCTATTCGCATTTAGTAGCTTGACATGATATCACAATTGCCCGAGCCACCCATACCACGAGTGCCTGGCATTTTCCCAGTCGCTAGCAACGCCTGGTTACCCTGACTTAGTATATATAATATTCATATCCATGCTTGCTTAAGAGGCGTTATCCCGTACGGTATTCCATACAAACTTTCCAAGTCCAAATTTTTCGAAATGAATAAACCGATTCTATTCAAACTTCATACGCAGAAAGCGCGTACATAAAAAGTTACTAATGTTTTCTAAACTAAATTAATGTTTTCAGACAACATAACAGACAAAATGCAGCATTAGATTCGGTCACAAATTAGGACTTTAAGATTGCATGGAATGCCTTTGTTTTATATGAGAGGGCGGCAAACGAGCATGCGGGGAAAGCAATCACCGCCGCCCATGGACACCCGCAACACCCAAAGGGTCACAGATGCGTTGCCGGCCTTTGAGGAAGGTGTAGGCTCGTTTCTTGAAGGTTCCAATGTCGTACTCGTTCGGGAATACCGCTGCAGGAAGTCCGTTCCACAGGATGGTCGTACGTGGTATATAGGAAGTTTCTTGGAAACGTACAGCCGTGTGAAATAAATAATAATAAATAATCATCATCATCGCAGCTCGTAAACATCCTACTGTAGGCATATAGGCCTTCCCTCGTGTAATGAGGGAGTATGGGCCATACTCCACCACACTGGCCCAATACGGGTTGGCGAATTCACATGCCTTTCTCCGGCATCCAGGATTCCGCACGATGTTTTCCTTCACATAAGTAATTAAATTTAAACACTCATTGGTACATGGCCTGCCTGGGAATCGAACACGGACCTCCCAAATTGGGAGACCGTGTGTTGATCGCTATGTCACCGACACTCACGCTCATGATAATAAATAATAATAATAAATAAATAAATAATGAATATCTTTACACATGCACACGGCGCGATCTAGTTAGTATAGATACTAGTAACAGATAAACATACATAAATATTTATATAAACATCCACGACTCGGGAATAATATTTATCCCTCTTGGGATTCGAACCCATAAAATCGGTAGTCAATATTTGTCTCTACTAATGATTTATTTAGTATTTAGTAGACGAAATCATGTAGATGAAAGCTCTTTATTTACAAATCAAAGTATATTACCAAATCAAATATTAACATGCGATATTGTGTTGAAACGAAGACAATTTAAAATACATAATGGCGAACTTCGTTTTGCGTCACGTAAAAATTTGGGCCAAGTCATTATTGAATAATTTAGTGTTGGCAAATATTTAGTTTTCGAGTCTTGTATGTACTAATAAGCGGACGGTTGCGAACCCTTTTAAATCCAAGACCGAATCGGCGTACAAGTGTCATTGAATTACTAATCTATTTGATAAAAGTGAGGGCTCTCAATTCGAGTACATGGATGATAAGAGGATTTATCTCACACGGCATTCCTCACAAACCAATTTTTTTTGGGATAAACCCTTTTAAGAAAGCATGGACATAGGGTACATGACTACCAATTGGTGTAATGTCAGCGAAACCAACGGTTGCGGGTTCGATTCCCGTGAGGGGTAAATGTTTGTTGAATACGAACATTTATTCCGAAGTCATGGATGTTTATATAAATATTGTTGTATGTTTATCCGTTATCTAGTATCCACAGCACAAGCTTTGCTTAGTTTGGGACTAGATGATTGGTGTAATAATAATTTTTCATTTCCTCTATTCGAAAAACGATGATTTCTCAATAAGTGCGCCAAAGTCGGTTTTTTCTCCAAGAGACTTTAGAACAGGGAGTAAAAGAGTTTTGAATTTGGAACATGGAACGTTACGTCCGCGATAGACGGAGCTAAGAAAGTACCGAATCATTATACCACGGCTAAATACGAATGTGATGAGATCCAACCTTTGTTGGATGGTTAGATTCCTCGCAATGGGACTACAGACTTCTCTCTTCACGTCACCTCACTTTTGGAGGGTGTATAGTGTACTTATTATAATGTTACGATGAAAGACTAGTTCAAGCTGAACCGAAATGCGACAGTGGAAGGGTTAAGGTCGAATGCGAAAGTCAACTGTCAAACTCGAATTAAAACTATATAAACAGTGCTACCATTGTAACGCCTGCACTACTGCTGGTACTCGAAGCAAATACGAAAGTACCTATATAAATTAAGAATTCCTTATGAATTCTGAACAATGATTAATGTTTCTTACATAGACTTAATTATATGCTCCGTAGTTCCTTGGCACGATTCTATCAAAGAGATCGAATTTAAAATATTATATGAAAAAGCAACGA
This sequence comes from Oegoconia quadripuncta, assembly GCA_949316235.1. Lineage (NCBI taxonomy): Eukaryota > Metazoa > Arthropoda > Insecta > Lepidoptera > Autostichidae > Oegoconia > Oegoconia quadripuncta. The sequence continues at coordinate 48,731,990 of OX438741.1, read as the reverse complement.
CTTAAATACTCCGTAGTATCGAAAAGTAATGATTGCCGATCGCCGGTCGCCGTCCTTAATTAAAATTAAATTAATTTTAATTAAATTCAACATTACGTAGTTTGTAAAAATAATAACTAATATATTTACATAATAAGCGCTTCTTGTTCCGCTCAGGCCATAAAAATTTTATTTTGCTCCCTCGTTATAAATCTGCTATTATTGATATAAAATGATCTATCGATTGAGGTACAAGTTTAGTTTCAATACATTGATGGGGTGGTCAGAGGTATCCCAAACATTAGCTGTTGGGTGCACCAAACCAACCCGTGATTTTCCTTGGGTGTCATAAAACGCTACTAAGGGAATTTCTAGCAAAAAGTATCTATAGATACGTACGTTTTAACGCCGATGGGCTCACCCGCTCTCAGAAAACAAAAGCGAATGCGACTACGCAGCGAATGCTTCTTATATATTTATTAATGTATTTAAAATATACTCACAATTTATCCTTTCCAGTGTGTAAAAATATCAAAGTTCCCGTATTCCTTCTAGTTCATTGGATACACTTTAGTTCCACTTTACACTTTTCACTTCACATTGTCAGTCTCTAGAACACTCTGAGGATAAAAATTATTATTTTGTTTTCTCTCCGAAATAATAGTCGTAATAATAAAACAGTACGTAAATGGCTATAGCGTATATAGCGAATTTAAGGTACAGATAAAAAAAGTCCTTGAGGAATTTCAAAATCGTATGCGTTACACCGTTTCGGTTTTGGCCCTGAATGTTGGGTTCTTGCATTTGATTCTTTATCTATTAGATCTGTAACAATTTTAAATTAAATTTTATATCTGAAAGTATAAAACTTCATACAGGCATCTTTCGCTACCCCTAATCACAATATCAGCTATGCATATCACTCAGGTATAACATTCAACTGTATCAACAACGGACACTTTTCACTCACGATTGACTACAAATGTACACACAGACGGGAACATGCGCGTACTTTTATGCACTCGTACTTTTAGGGGTTGTAACTGAAAACCAGTGTTTCGCTCTTTGAGTGATGTGCCAGACTGAGTTATGACCCATTTGTGCTACTGCGGCACACACTCGCTCTTTGTATTTTCTAGTCTTTACGTTTATTTGTATGGATATTTCTTTGTAATTTAAAAATTCTGTAAAAAAAAAAAAAAAAAAAACAATTTTTAAATTACAAAGAAATATCCATACAATTATCTATCTATATTAATTAAAGCCTACCATCACCTATACAAAAACGAACACACACATTCATAAACATTAACACTCACATGCATTCACACAAAACTACACTTGCAGCGACCTCAAAATCAGTTGTGTTGCATGTTATAATATATTTACTTATTTTTTATTTTCTTTATTTTTTCTTTGAATTTAATCAATAAATCCATATTTGCATGAGATATATCAACTTGGATATTTGTTTATTCACGGTAAACTAGGACTAGCGTGGGAGACAGAGTTTAAGTAATAAATATTTTAGACAATAATGCCATAAGGACAATATTTGTTTAAACTAATTATGGCTGTATATAATATTTATATACTAGATGATAATTTTAATAATATAAAGTACAAACTATTTAAATACATAAATAACATGTAATATGTAAATGACTAAGTTATCGATAGTAATGATACAAATATAATAATAATCGTATATGTAATAATTTAGAAAAAAAAAATGTAATTTTTAAATTTTGATATTGAATTTCAATTTTAAATTTATATTGTAATTTTAATTTTTAATGTAAATTGATATGGGACAAGTTCCTGCAATAAAGATATTTATTTTATTTTTTATTTAAACATTATACCAACCATTTGTGAGTTCTATAGTGTTTAATGGCGTAATAAAGAATTTCATTTCACTTCAAAATATATAAAAAAAACTGACACTGAATAATCATTTCGCCAAATTCTTTTCGGTAGTCTGACTTCATTTCAGAAATACTTTATATCGCAAGTGATTAAACTAACTCTTGAAATCGTCACAATTATGATAATTTAATTTAATTAGAGTAGTAATAATAATAACTCAACATTCTGGTGACTTCGCCTTTGCTTTTAATATTTCTCTTTGCATTGTCAATTTTCAGTTGAAAATTTCTCGATTTTAATATAATAAAAAAAAAAATATTTTATTTGAAAGGAAAGTAAAACAGTACCAATTAATATGAATGCCGTCCGAAATATACATACATAAGTCACTTATACGATTTATCGTCAAGGCATTGCATACAAACTTTATATTCACAATTTTTAAAACGGGCATGATTGAAGCTAATTGATAATACCTACTATTAGAGATTCAAATGTTCTTTACTTAGTAAATTTAAAAAATAAAATCGAAATTACATAAGAATAATAATAATTCACAAGACCCCAGAGAAGAATGAACAAGATATGAATAATTACAGAGATTTAGATATTGCTCACACATTTTATAAATAAATCAAATAAAAAAAAAAATCAAAGATTTTTATGCACGGAGGAATTTTAAAAATATCTGCTAAATATTTAAAACCTCTTCAAATAACCTGTTATATATACCATTCATTGTATTATTAATAATTACTAATGATTGACGTACATAGTACATGTTACAATTTTATATTTGTTTTTTTTTTTATATTTCACAGTTCGATCCCCAGCGAATCTTAGAAATGATTATGCACATGAAAAGAGCACATCAAATTTTCTTTACTATGTGATTTAGCCCAGAAATTAAAAAATATTTCATGTGAAACCTTGAAATATTATGGCATTTTCGAAATAAAAAACAAATTTTAAGTACTCGGTTTGGTTGGTGGTAGGGCATTTTAAAATGTCCGCCTGGCTAGCTACCACCATCTTATCTGAATCTGCCGCCAAGCAGCAATGTTACTAGCATTGTTGTGTTCCGGTTGTCAGAGATAAGATAGCCAGTCCCCCAAATGTGTTGGCGTTTCCGGGTCAGTACGCTTCCACCTTCGACCTCATCTTCACTTAACATCAGGTGTGATTGAGGTCAAGTACGAATCCGTCGTGCATAAAAAAAAAAAAAAAATTATAATAACATAAATCTAATCTACTTCCAAGCCAGCGGTTTAGACAACTTCCCCACGGAAAAACTCCGTGTGTCCACCGGTGGACATTAAACAACTGCAAGCTCATGCAGACAAACAGTTAGATAATATAGAAAAGCAAGCATTACTATGTAACTATCACCGAAGATCCTATAGCAACCACATCATTAATATCACCTTTTTAAAAACACGACAAAACAAAGAAACCGTCACTGATTCTACTAAATTAGTAGAAAAAAACCACTAAATTAGCACTAAGTTACCAGTAGAACACTACGCGTACGCGCTTTCGTGCGCCTGCGCAGTTCGCGACTGAGGTATTGACAGGTGGGGGTGTAGGGTGACCACGATTGCGGTGCTTGTGGAATGGTGAAGGGGAGCGAAGGTTTTGCGGTTGTGTTAATCAATTATGATGATTGATTATAATTATGTAAACTATATGTTTGGGTATCAAATAATCATTAAGGGATCAGTGTAACATAATGATAAATGGTGTTCAAGTCATAATTCGGTGTGTAGTTCTAATGACGTTCTATTAAAGGTTCCACTATTATTGTGTGTATTATTTATACATTTATATATTGGGTCTTTACCTACGAAATTGGAGTTTTTTTTCTTCGTTAATCATATGTACCAATTCCTGCGATTTTCAAAGCTATATCCAAATTTGTTTTTTATTTCGAAAATGCCATAATATTTCAAGGTTTCACATGAAATATTTTTTAATTTCTGGGCTAAATCACATAGTAAAGAAAATTTGATGTGCTCTTTTCATGTGCATAATCATTTCTAAGATTCGTTGAAATTTTCATAAAGCGGTTACTTTTAAAAATTAACGCTACCTATATAATGTTATCCGATAATACACACAAAGTTTAGCTTAAAGGATTTGCCGTTTCCAAAAAAAAAAATCAAAAATGTTTGTATGGAGAAAACAGTCTTAATGAAATTCTTCATACAAAACGCCAATTTCATAGGTAAGGACATTTGCACGTTTCAATGGTGATGGGCTCACCCCCTGTCACGTGTGCATTTCTGTATATTTCATAAAGTGAACCGTGGATATTGTTTCAATCATTAACATTTGTTTGGGATATATCTGATTTGGGATAAAGGTCGTGACTTTATGTATATTATTTATATGCATAAAGTAGGTACATCTAAAAAGTTAGAATATTTTTGAAAAAGAGTATTGAAACAAAATTAGAGCGATTTTAAATTCTCCGTAGTAACAGAAAAAAAGGAATATATTCTTTTAAATTCGATATTTTGTAAATGTATTCTACTAACTTATTAAATCTATTTATTCTGCTTATACGTGTAAAATTTCATTAGGATCGGTCTATTCATTTCGAAAAATTGGTACTTGAAACTCTCTCCAACACTTAACCCATTTTCATCGAGCATAAAAAAACTGCTCAAATAGGACTATAATGACATACGTCCGGACTAATACTAGACACAGACACATAGACAATGTTGTCAAACACATTATTCTTTCATTACACCTAATAAATTGGAGAGCGTTTTTGTCCAATAAAATTGTTGCATAATTGTCACCTTATTCGATTGCGTGCGTACAATGCACGACAGAGTGACTCCGGCGCATGTGAAAACTAACTTATAAGCTTGTACCGACGACCACTGTAGTCAGGTAGTGAATTCTTTTAACATAGTTTAATCGACCGGTACACTTGTGTTGCCTTGCGTTTGATATCGCAAGGTTGGTATAAGGTCTTTTCTAGTTATTGTTACCCTTCTAATACATTCGCGAATATATTCGGAAATATATTAGAAATATGTCTTGTAGGCTAAGGCTGCGTTGGGTTTAGCTATTTAGAAGGAATTCGGGGATTGAATATGTAATTATAACATTTTCAAGGCCCCGCTTTTGCAGTGAAAACTTTGTGCGGTCGAAATTTTTACGCAATAATGCGAAAATGGGTCCACTCTCTGATGTGCAAAATGCGGGCCAGCAACAATGTAATTCTGAAAATGTTTTGTGAACGATGCGAAGGTCTCATCCTGAAACACTGGTTGGGGCTTCTTGGAGGTGTCTATACCCATGTCAGAAAGTAACTTAAGGGTGTATTATGCCCTTCATTTCGTATTTAGATTTCGTATTATAAATTTTTACTTATAATTATTATTTTTTCAGATTTTCATTCAGATCGGAAAAAAACAAATAGGATTTTTCCTTCATATTTGCTGCAATTTGTGATAGATTTTGTGTAATACAGGAATATGCGTGAGGATAGAATTTAGGTATTTTTTTTTTTTTTTATTAAAAACTGGTTTCGCGTTTGGCTACAATCTCACCTGATGGAAAGTGACGATGTAGCCGAAGATGTATCACGCGCACCCAGTAAATGCCTATTCACTCTAGACTTGAAGATCCCAAGGTTGTAAGTGTCGGGAAAAACCGACGCGGGCAGTGAGTTCCATACCTTAGCAGCAATAAATGATGAAGCAAAGGTATTTTGATAATAAAAAAAGATTGGGGGGGAAATGGTATCAAATAGCAAAGGAGAAATATTAGTACCACTGTACTTTGAGAGTTATTCAATTATTCAGTGAGCATTCTGACGTCACGTGTTGCTGGAATCATCAATTCATATTCGTAGACTGCTTTACCTGTGATTATAATTTATGTCCCAAAGAACTGTGCATAAATAGTGTCAAAATCAAAAAATCAAATTGCTTTATTTTGTAGGTACACGGGGTACACTTAAAATAGTCACACTTTACATTTTTTAAGTTACTGCTTGTTCAAAAGCGAATGTTCCCCTGAGAAGAACAAGCAAGAAACTCTAGAGGTTGCTTTAAAAAAAAAAAAGGTTTTTATGTTACAAAATTATGACTTATTATTTTATATTATACATACATACATACATACATAATGTCACGCCTGTTTCCCATTGGGGTAGGCAGAGACCACAGACTTCCACTTGCTACGATCCTGACACACCTCTTCTGCTTCCTTCACTCTCATAAGGTTGTTCATACATGCTCGTCGGTTTAGGGTACTCTTGACTTGGCCTTTCTTTAAGACGTCCCCGATTTGATCATGGTACGTTCGCCGTGGTATGTACGTTTATATTATAATATGTCATTATTAATTGTGAAATAGCCTGGTTATGCGAACGGGCTGTTCATGTCCATGAATGTTTATCATCTAAATAATCTGATATTTTATAATTACGTTTTCTTAATAAGTTTCTGTTTTATAGTATCTTTAAATTTATTGAAAGGAAGATTTTGTGTATCAACAGGAACCTTATTGAAAAAGCGTATACTTAACCATTTGAATGAATTACTGACTTTGCGGAGGCGACTTATGTGACCTGCAAGTTTATCTTTATTTCTGTCAATGTAAAAGTCCCATTAATATTGGTGTTTAAAGTCTGCTGCCTATGTTTTTACACGAAGAAAAAATATTTTAACAATACTACAAGACCGTATTGTTAATAACATCCTGGTTAACAAAATATTATGTATTAAACAATATTTGCGACGACCTGTTTTGGTGTAGTGGTTAGAAAAACTAAAAAGGTCGCGGGTTCGAATTTCCGCTAGAGGCATATCTTTGTATGATGAATACAGCCATGTGCTCCCGAGATATGGATGTTTTTCATTTATACATGTATTTATTTACAAAAAATATATGTATTTGTGTAGTTTATCAACCATCTGGTACCCATAACATAAGCTTAGATGCTTAATGTGGACCTAGATGGCGCTGTGTGTAAAAGAATGTGCGTTTGTAGTTTCTGTTCTTTAACCCGCTGGCCACTTACTACTGAGTCAAGACGCCATCTTTTTTTTCTTTATGCACAACGGGTTGGTACTTTACCTCAATTCACCTGATGTTAAGTGAAGATGAGGTCGAAGGTGGTAAGCGTACTGGCCCGGAACCCCCAACACATTTGCGGAACTGGCTATCTTTTCTCTGACAACCGGAACACAACAATGCTATTAACATTGCTGCTTGGAGATAGATTTAGATAAGATGATGGTAGCTGGCGAAGCGGACATTTAAAATGCGCTACCACCTACCAAATCGAGCACTTAAAACATGTACCCCGCTGGGGTTCGAACCCGAGACAATGTTGTTTACATCGAGCCACGGAGGCGATTGAAAACTGAAACTTATTGAAGCCTAACCTATTAAAAGTATACCTGCTATGAGTAACTTACCACATAACGCGATATATGTGTACAGTACATAACTTCCTTTGTATATTTCATGCATTGAACACACTTCCTTCCTTCAAGCGTTTCCTTAATATACGATTTTCTTTCCTGAAATTCCGTAGGAAGTATCGCGTTAAAGGAGACCGATTAACTGGCTAATGTTCGATTGAATATTGATACACTACTTATATGTATACATAACGTCACGACCTTTATCAAATCAAATCAAAATATTATTATTATTTTTCTTTATATGAGAGGGCGGCAAACGAGCATGCGGGTCACCTGATGGAAAGCAATCACCGCCGCCCACCGCAACACTAAAAGGGTCACAGATGCGTTGCCGGCCTTTGAGGAAGGTGTAGGCTCGTTTCTTGAAGGTTCCAATGTCGTACTCGTTCGGGAATACCGCTGCCGGAAGTCCGTTCCACAGGGTGGTCGTACGTGGTAAGAAGTTTCTTGAGAAACGTACAGTGGTAGACTTCCACTCATCCAGGTGATCTGGATGGAAATTTAATTTTCGGCGAGAAGTATATCGGTTAAATTTAATTTCATAGGTTAAAATTATCACTTGAAATCGTCACTATACATTGCAATTTACGGTTCATTCACAAAGCTGACTCCCCAGAGTACAACAAGCAAGAAACTCTAGGGTTGCTCTTTTAGACAGATTATTGGTAACAATTTGTGATTTCGTAATTATATGAATAATAACACAGCCATGTCCATGCTTGCTTATCATTCAAATAGTTAGTGATTTTATAATAGCCTTTTGCTAATAATTTCTGTTTTATGATTGCTTTAAATTTATTTAAAGGCAAATTTTGAATTGAAAATTTGAATAAAAGCCCTTTGAAGGATTTACTAACTTTGTGAAGTCGGCTAACATATACAGATAACTGGTTCTTATTCCTTGTATTAACATTGTGCCTATCACTATTTTTAGCGAATAAGGTTATAATTTTTTTTTGCATATAACAAATTCTTATAAATATATTCTCAGAAATGTATTATCCCAAATGGGGTTGTCAGAGATATCCCAAACAATTACGTTGTGGTTGTCCATATTAAAAGCGTAAATGCTCGATATATTATCCATCATATATGCAGAAATACCTACGTGACACGGTGAGTGTCGTCATTTTTACCCTCCGGCCGCGTGGTTCGACAAAGTTGTCCGACATGTCGGACGACGAGAACCCCCGGCGGAAATGCCGGGCGTTATGTGTTTGACTACGTTGTGTGCGTGTCCAGTTTTTGTACGGACGTATCTCAATACCTAATGATTTGAGTGCAATTTTTTTGTATTAAATATTTTTTTATATAACACTAGCTTTCCGCCCGCGACTTCGTCCTCGTGGAAGATTTCACCAAAATCGGTTCAGCAAAAAAATTAACCTATATATTAAATAACCTATATGTCAATCCAGGTCCTAATCTATCTACGTACCAAATTTCATCCAAATCCATACATACATACACACACAAACTTTCGCATTTATAATATACATATATATACATATATAATAATATAATAATAAAAATATAATAATGGCATTAGAATGATGGCAAACACAATGTTATTCTTTGCATGTGTCTCGACTGTGTAATATTTGTACCTGATTGTTTGTGTCATGAGATGGGTTTAAATAAATATTTCTATCTTTTAATAATATTAATATATAATATTATAATTGGGACTTTTTTTTTTTTTTTTTTTTTTTTTTATGCACGACGTTAGTTGTAGTAGTAGTTGGGATATATATTTTATATTTAATATGCATGCATGGCGGCCCTCTTAAATAAGATAGTGGAAACAGGACAAGCGTAGTTTTAAAAACGATCTACCAACGAAACACACCGAGTAGCAAATAGGTCCTTACCTATTGAATTGGCGTTTTGTATGAAGAATTTCATTAAGACTGTTTTCTCCATGCAAACATTATTGAAATTTTTTTGGGAACGGCAAATCCAAATTTAGCTAAACTTTGTGTGTACTATCGGATAACATTAAATTGAATATAGGCAGTGTTCATTTTTAAAAGTAACCGCTCTATAAAAGTTTCAGCGAATCTAAGAAATGATTTTGGCAAGCACATGAAAAGAGCTCTGTTCAAGTTTTTTTTATTATGTGATTTAGCTCAGACATTAAAAAATATTTTCTATTTTCCAAATAAAACACAAATTTCGAAACAGCTACAGAATCGTAAGGAGTTGGTACATTATGATTAACGAAGAAAAAAATCTCCAATTTCATAGGTAAAGACCTTATACTTAAAGTGGCCATCGAATCCGTGACTTACATTTTGAATACCTTACTGTTGTTTAAATTAAGCCAAGACGACGATTGAAAATGCTTACATATGTCACATAAAAATTACGCATGTACTAATCCATTTTCAAACAAGTTTCTCGGTTTCTCTTACAGACAGACACGCTCTGATTGGTCCGGGAAAACTGCGCGAAGCCACGCCATTGGTTCGTATTTAACTGTCATTTTTATTCTATTCATGTTCAATTAATCGATTTATGGGGGAATGCATATAAGTCTAAATCTGTAAACCGATATTGCTTGACGAAAATGTCTTTAATTTTGAGTTGCTAATTTACTTATTGTCGTTAAAGAAAAAGTGATCTAGTTTCCCGCTATTACTTAACTTAAGTAATCCAGAAGTAAAGAACTGTATGTTTATGGTTGACGTAACTAGCCACCTAACTGACCAATGGAGGAAATAGTGGTTACATACCCGAGTAGTAAAAGTTAATTGATGTAGGCAAACTAGGGATGCAACGACTCGGCCTTTGCGATTCAAAATCAAAATCAAAAAACACTTTATTTTGTACGTACACAGGGTACATTTAAAATAGTCAGATTTGACATTTTTTAAGCTACTGCTTGTTCAAAAGCCAATTTTCCCCTGAGAAGAACAAGCAAGAAACTCGAGAGGTTGCTCTTTTTAAAAAAAGGTTTTTATGTTACTATATTATTAATTATTGTTTTATATTATTTAATTGTGAAATAGCCTGGTTATGCGAACGGGCTGTTCATGTCCATGAATGTTTATTATCTAAATAATCTGATATTTTATAATATGCTTTCTTTATAAGTTTCTGTTTTATAGTATCTTTAAATTTATTGAAAGCAAGATTTTGTATATCAATAGGAAACTTATTGAAAAAGTGTATACATAACCCTTTGAATGAATTACTGACTTTGCGGAGGCGACTTATGTGTCCTGCAAGTTTATCTTTATTTCTTGTATTGACATCATGTTTATCACTATTTTTCCTAAATGATGCTATATTTTTTTTTGACATATATTAGATTTTCAAAAACGATTACGATTCCGATTACAATTTTACTCTTGGCGCATATCTATTGCTATTAGATTTATAATATTGTCTTATGGCATCACGTTGTCAATACAAGAAATAAAGATAAACGTGCAGGTCACATGAATCGCAAAGCTTTTTCAATAAGGTTCCTGTTGATATGTTAATAGCAGCATTGTTGTGTTCCGATTATCAGAGATAAGATAGCCAGTCCCCCAAATGTGTTGGGGTTTCCGGGTCAGTACGCTTCCACCTTCGACCTCATCTTCACTTAACATCAGGTGTGATTGATGTCACGTACATACCCTTCGTGCATAAAAAAAAAGATATACAAAACCTTCCTTTCAATAAATTTAAAGCTATTATAAAACAGAAACTTATTACGAAAGCATATTACAAAATATCAGACTATTTAGATGATAAACATAAGGGAAAATACGGTTTGACCTCGGAAAAACGAATAACCGCGATTTTCTCGAAACATTTAATAAAGTGTTGTAAATGTAGTAACAATTGCTAAAAAATAAGCATTTGTAAGAAACGCAAGTACTAAGAAGATAAATAAATAAACTAAAGTTGAACTAAGGTTGTCTGGTAGAAATCGCTTAATAGCGATAAGACCGCCTGGTTAGACAATTATTATTTTTTTGAAGCTTTATTCATGAAGTGCATTGTAGATTTTTTTTGTACAATAAAGTGTACTTGATTGATTGATTGTGTTTCTTTAAAAAAGAATGCTCAATTGATGGGTATTTCTTTAAATTCAAAACATTTAAGCGAATCAAATCAAATCGAATACGCTTTATTGTTTAAATGAAGGTACATTTAAATATCTTATAGAACCTACAAATTAGGCGGTCTTATCGCTAACAGCGATCGCTTCCAGGCAAACCTATCATCACGGAATTCAATACGTACAATAGAAATTGTCGTTACGAAATATTAGTTCCCATTTTTATTTCTTAAGCAATGCAAGCCTACAAGCAGGCTTCTCGAGTACAGGTCAGAACGCTCGTCTTCTTCTTCTTTTTACTCGACAGCCCCAAAAAGGAGGGTAATGTTGTTTTAGTGTATGCATTTAGATTTCTATGTTACATCCTGTAGCCTAAATGGCTCGACCGATTTTGAAATGCAAGGAGTCATTCGATTCGTCTTGATCCCTAGAGTGCCATAAGATACATTTTATGTCAAAAAAATCCAACATGGCGCCCGCAAAATACAAAATATGCTGTCGGGTTGTTTAGTCTTTAAATACTTAAATAGATATATTTAACTTACGAACGGACTTCTGAATTGATCTCTAAACATAACCATAGCAACTTTAACTGTTAAATAAAAGGTCATGACCCATAAGTAATGGTTAATTCAAACAATATAATTACAAACGGTCTACCGAAAAATCGCTTCGCTCGTCTGTCGGCACTTTCTCCGCGTTACGCAAAACTAAAGCAACCGGGCGTCGCTTGCGCATGCTAACTAGAGCCGCAGAGTATGAAGCAAGCAGCGATACAACTTTGATCAGCGTCAGTTAATGTGGGATGGGTTGTTTATTTATATATTTAATAGCTTCCCGCCCGCGGCTTGGCCTGCATTAAATTTTTTTTATGCACAATGGGTTGGTACATGACCTCAATCACACCTGATGTTAAGTGAAGATGAGGTCGAAGGTCGAACACTTTTGGGGGACTGGCTATCTTATCTCTGACAACCGGAACACAACAATGCTATTAACATTGTTGCTTGGCGGCAGATTTAGATAAGATGGTACTAGCTAGCCAGGCGGACATTTAAAATGCCCTACCACCAACCAAACCGAGTACTTAAACATGTACCCCGCTGGGGATCGAACCCGCGTCCTCCGAATCGTAAACCCAACTTTGTTTACATTGAGCCACGAACGCGGTTAAAATGACTTTGTCGCGGAAATTAGTTTATTGGGATAAAATAAATCCTATGTTTAGTCCAAGATATATTTTTTCCCGACTGTAAAAAAACTCTACCAGTATAAATGAAAACATAATGTCTGTTTTATGATGGTTTTGAATTTTTTAAAGTTAAATTTTGAATGTCCACTGGAACCTTATTATAAAACCGTATACTTAGTTGCATTACTGCGATAATTATATACACTGTGTAAGGAATTTGCAATGTCGTATCGATCAATGTTGCGTTTTGCGTTTCGATTAGATATTTCGCGATCAGGGAGAGTAACACTTGAGTTTAAATGTCGTTTAAATTGTTGTATTTTATTATTTTTGCATTAGAGAGACGTAGATCTGAAGGTTGACGTCAAATGCGATCAATTGCGAAAGAGATTGTAATAAATAATATTCAAATCATCATCAGCTCATAAACACCCCGTTTACCTATCTTTCGCAATTGGTCGCATTTGACGTCAACCTTCAGATCTACGTCTCTCTAATGCAAAAATAATAAAATACAACAATTTAAACGACATTTAAACTAAAGTGTTACTCTCCCTGATGAACAGTGGTCGGAGTAGGTAGAGCTGTTTGGGGTGAATGACCGCAAACGTTGATGTTACATGGATATGCCTCTGAAATCCCGGGATTTTGAAATTGTCAATCATCAGAATAAAAAAGGATGTAAAGAGTTTTTTTTTTAATTACCTACATATACTATTTTTCTTGTAGTTAATATTTAGAAAATGTTTTCCATCTTTCTCTAACACAGCTAAATAACTCTAAATAACAAAAATAGCTCTACCTACTCCAAAAACTACTCAAACAATGGTTTTTTTAATTCCGAGAATTCCCGGGTTCCGGGAAATATTTGGCATGTCCATGTTATGTCCGCATATCGCAAGTAGCAAAAACAGCTCTACCTACTCCGACCACTGCTGATGAATGAACCTGCAGGGATCCTATCGTATAATGAAGGAGTATGGGCCATAGTCCACCACGCTGGCCCAATGCGGGTGGGGGACTTCACTGGCCTTGGAATATTTATTTCTCAGGCATGCAGGTTTCCTCACGATGTTTTCCTTCGTCGTTTTTTAGAGAGCAGTCGGAGTAATGCGCATAAGTATTTAAATAAAATTTAAAAACTCGTTGGTGCATGGCTTGCCTGGGAATCGAACGTGTGTGGTTTGTGGTGTGACTTCCTATAATCTTAAAGTTCCTGACTTTTTGTAGAAGGACAGAGTACCCATCAGTATTAGAATAAAAATGTTTCCTAACAATTCTGTGGTTTCCTAACAATTCTGTAGCTTGCTTTAGGTATAGTGTAGGTATTTAGTTATAAAACCTACAATATTAAATGAAAGTGACCACTGTGACCTTTAATGCTTGGTTTTTTTTATTTTATTTTTTTAGTATATTAGGGCCAATAAACAGTTTTACAAAGTGTATAACTTACAACATTATTAACAAACAATTATGGATGATTGCAAAACCAGCAGCATTATCCACAAATTACGCAATCTGAAGTAGTAATTATGCTTTCTGCAATCTCCTAACAGAATTTTCTAAGAAGTTTATTTATTTATTTTATCAAGAAAAAAACATACAGATACAACATAATAGATACGACACAACAGGTTCTGCTTATTTCTACAATGAAATTTCTTCCAGCTGATCTACGAATGAGAGATATGACTGGAAGAGGCAGATAAGACGTGCACAATGGAAATCTAAAAAATGATTAAATATGATAGATAAAATAAACTTAACTGAATATAAATGTAACTACATACTAATCAGTACATAAATATATAAATAAGTACATATTTCAATACATACGAATATAAAATATAACATACATATAATACACGGAATAACACTATGAAATGGAAAGGTAATGTTCCTTAACTCTTTTCCTAAAGACAGCGATCGATGGACTGGCACGGATAGTGTGAGGAAGAGAATTCCACAGCCTGGCAGCATGCACAGTGAAAGAATGCGAGTAGAAGTCTGAGCGGTGAGAAGGGATAACTCTCAAACTCAAACTTAAAGCATTTTATTTCAACGTAAGATACATGATATCATTTGTTGAATGTCAATTTAAATCTATTGGAAATAAAAATAGGGCTAAGCATTTTTCGGTCAGTCAGTATGTCCAAGCTACCACCGCTTCGGAAAGGGAAATCATCTGTGGGAAAAGAAGCGGCGCAAGAAACCCACAGGATCATTTTCTTTTTTTTTATATATGTATATATAAAAGTACACAAACTAATACAATTTTATCATTTTTGGGAGCTGGGCGAAGTATACCAAGCGTTTTTGTCATTCAGGTAGTCACTAATTTTGTAATAACCTTTTTTTGTTAATGTTGTTTTGACATGGTTTTTAAATTGTTTTTGATACACAGCAGAGTCATGACATTAGAACGGCGGGGCTCATCCTGTGGCCGCGAAAAAGAAAAGTTAATCAATGGCTACTTTATATTTTCTAAAAATATTTCATTGAGGCGTGACAGTTGCCATCGGTGAAATTTTCCATTAATATAAAGATGTTATTGCGCGATTTTTTTGCAAATAGTTACAGGACTTCTAAGTATAAACCCCGAAGCAATGAAATTCACGGTGGTAATTTTAATCTAATAGCAGTTTTATGAGTATTACTATATACATATACTACATCTAAAGCAAGCTACCGATTTGTTAGAATACATTTTTATCCTATCACCGACAGACACTCCATATTTTTTGAAGTTAGAAGAAAAATGCATTTTTCAGGGCGCTATTCTTCCTTAAAAGTGTGACCATATGTGGCAGGATCCTACTTTTTGGTAGGTTTAGCCCTTTATTTTAATCTCTGGCAGGTTGGTTGACTCTTTAGAAATATGGCAATATTTAGCCAGTCTAGCAAAATAAGCTTTGGAAGCTTTTGAGATGTGGTGCTGGAGGAGAACGGAACGTATCAGCTGGACAGAGAAGAAAACGAACGAAGAGGTTTTAAATATAGTAAAGGAAAAAAGGAAATTGTTGCAAGTAATTGAGAATAGAAGAGGGAAAATGCTGGGACACCTTATACGACACGATGATTTCATCAAAACTATAATAGAAGGAAGAATAGAGGGGAAAAGAAAAAGAGGAAGACCGAGAATAAACTACATGCAGCAAACAAAAGAGAAGTTGAACGTCGTGTCGTATCAGGAGGTCAAGAGGAAGGCGGAGAGCAGAGATATTGAAAAATCTCCACCGACAAGAGCATGGCTCTTAAATCAGATGATGATGATAAGCAAAATGGCTCCGATGCTGTATCGAGGGAAGAAAATTACAGTAGGAATTTAAAAATGTCCGTTTCGAAGATCCTCGCTGCTAGGAAATTTCCGTTATAACAGCTCTAGTTGAATTTGTAGCTGATTCATTTCCAACCTTTAAATTGCTCCTTGAACTTATCCATATGCAAAAAATCACGCCCTCTAAGAATATAGAAGTTGACAGTGCATCCTTGCTGGATTATGTGATTAGGTGATTTATTTATTTTATTAAAATTAGTTTACCGTGCACCCTACCTACATATTGTCATGTGCATAATGCTTCTTAACCCAAAGGTGGCCTGGAAGAAATCGCTTTTAGTGATAAGGCCGCCAAATTGTACTATCCCCTTTTTCTTATTTTTTTGTATGCTTCTTATTGTTGTACAATAAAGAATATTTTGTTTGTTTGTTTATCTGGGACGTGAGTGGCCGAGTGATCTTCCCGAAAGTCGTTACCAGGTTGTCATAGTTTGAGGAAGATATTTTAACTGTTCCAAGGTAGGAAGGTATTTCAATACGTGAACATGCACAATGATAGACATAGTTAACGTTTCGCATGTTTGTTTTAGTTCCTTGTGTGAACTGTACAATAAAATTATAAAATAATTATCTGTAAATTTTTTCCTGTCTGTTTTCATTGTTGCAGTTGTCATTGTTATCGTTGGTGGCAACTTTAAATGTCCGGCAGCTACCATCTTATCTGCAACCATGTAGCATTGTTGTGATCCGGTTGCTAAGAAGATTTGTAGATATCTATACTATAAACATTTAATATATTATATACATATAGTTAAGATAGTCGATGTCACTGGTGACCCGAGAGCTGGTTCTTTCCTCGCCCAGCGCTTAAGTATCTGCATAAAAACTTTCAATTGGTTTTTCTTCCGAGGGTTTGCTGGAAGAAATCTCTTCCAGAGATAAGCTCGCCTTTTGTGTATTGTAATTTCTGTCCTGTGTTTGTTCAATGTATGTTTGTATACTTATATGCAATAATGTGTTAAAATAAAGGTTTATTTCGTCCAGTGACCTAAAAAATACCTAAATAGCTTTCACAGGGGTAATTTTCCAGAATTCGTGATTATAAAAAAAGTGACCGCTCTTATCAATCAATTTTTCTTAGTTTATGTTCGTATAAAATTGGTCATACAACAATAAACAATAACCGCCTCCGTGGCTCAATGTAAACAACACGCGGGTTCGATTCCCAGCGGGGTACATGTTTAAGTACTCGGTTTGGTTGGTGGTATTATTAAATGTCCGCCTGGCCAGCTACCACCATCTTATCTAAATCTGCCGCCAAGCAGCAATGTTAATAGCATTGTTGTGTTCCGGTTGTCAGAGATAACATAGCCAGCCCCCCAAATGTGTTGGGGTTTCCGGGTTAGTACGCTTCCACCTTCGACCTCATCTTCACTTAACATCAGGTGTGATTGAGGTCAAGTACGAACCCGTCGTGCATAAATAAAAAAATAAAAAAAATAATAAATATAAATAAAATTTAGAAAAATGTCAAATATCAAATGTCAACATCTAACCTACTAAAAGCGCTGTCCAGTGGCTAGCAATAGGACACTCCCAGGGGGGGCACACTTCAAATGTCATCAATTTTCATAGCAGACTACGACCTCTGAACTGCGGTTGACGAACTAACCGTTATTAGTGTTCTGTGGCAGCAGCCGCCATCTTACCGTTGGGTGATGTCATGTCGAGCTCTCAGTCAACGTCGATTTCCTTTTGAAAGTTTTTGTAAAAGTTCAGATTTTTGTTAATTTGTTGTTTGTTTTTGTTATACTTGTTTTTCATAGCTAATTTAAAGAAATTAGTTATGAGAAATAAAAATTTCCTCATAAACAACAATACCTATTTCTAAACCCAGTTTCTACCTATATAATCAGTGTAAGTAGGTATGTATAGATAGATTTAATTCCTCAACCAATCGCTGGCAGCAGCACTGTCTATACATGCAACTTTAACCACTGAGTTGCCACTCTTTCTCGGTAAATAGTTACTATACTCTTTGGACACTCCTGTTCACCTCCCACCACCCTCAGGATACTGTTGGTGCTGCCGCACACTCTACTCATCAACGATGATATTACTACTAACGTACTAAACTACTAGCGAAAATAACCGTAATTAAAGCTATTTAGGTATTATTCATAATTAGTTTTTGGCTTCTCGAGTGTAGGTCAGAGCGATTTTATTTATTCTGTACATATAAAAAGAAATATTTGTTTATTCAATGAGGGCGCCACTGGACGGAATAAAATATACTATTAAATACAGTTTTATATTTAATTTAAACGCCTATGGATGGGGCACAATAGCACAATCGGTCAAGTGTCCATACCAATCTCTGACCGTCTCAATCTTTTGGGTTTGGAGTTAACCTCCAACCTAAATTTTGGGCGCTCCATAGAACGAAATGCTAAAACAGCAGCTAAGAAGCTTGGCATTCTTCTCAAGGTCAGACATTCGCACTAAGCGGTTCGATTCTTCATTCATAATGCGAACAGCCAAGGCATGGAACTCCCTTCCGGCGTCAGTCTTTCCTGAATCCTACAACCTTGGGATCTTCAAGAGCAGGGTGAATAGGCATCTACTGAGATCGCATACTTCATCTTCGGCCACATCATCACTTCCCATCAGGTGAGATTGTGGTCAAATGCGTATCCAGTTAACCATAAAAAAAAAAAAGAAAAAAAAAAGTGGCTAATTTATTTACTATAAAAAAAATTGTGTAGGTAATCTCGTAATGCTATTTATGTGCCAGTTATCGGATTATTATTATAAGAATTTCATTTTATAAATGTCTTTAAATAAATAAATAAATGTCTGCACAAACACACATATATAAATAAATAAATAAATAATAAACATCCTTTAGACATACACACAGCGCCATCTAGTTCCACAGTAAGCAACTATAGGCTTGTGTTGTGGATACCAGATGGTTGATATACTACCGAAATACATTTTTTTTTGTAAATAAATACTTATTATAAATGAAAATATCCATAACTCGGGTACACATATCCGTATTCATCACACAAACGTATGCCCCTAGCGGGATTCGAACCCGCAACTTTTTGGTATAGTGGTCATATTTTGGATATTTATGTTATGGGTGTATGATTCGTATTACTGGGTCTTTACCTATGAAATTGGAGTTTTTTTTCTTCGTTAATCATATGTACCAATTCCTGCGATTTTCAAAGCTATATCCAAATTTGTTTTTTATTTGAAAAATGGAATATTATTTCAAGGTTTCACATGAAATATTTTTTAATTTCTGGGCACGCATAACACATAACAATTTCACATAACAAAAAAATATGAACAGAGCTCTTTGCATGTGCTTCCCATAATCATTTATTAGATTCGCTGAAAGTTTTATAAAGCGGTTACTTTTAAAAATTAACTCTTAACTTAATGTTATCCGATGATACACACAAAGTTTAGCTAAATTTGGATTTGACGTTCCCCAAAAAAAAAAAAATGTTTGTATGGAGAAAACAGTCTTAATGAAATTCTTCATACAAAACGCCAATTTCATAGGTAAGGACTTAATATTAAAGGCTTTATCAATTTTGTTACTTGGAGTAACAAAATTGACAAAGCCCGTACTCTGACAACACTGCTGTACATTTTGATAGACAAATAATTATTTCTCTCTTACCTCGGGTCATTGACCTCGCGGGAACTAATGAGTACCTAAAACATTAATGACACTGTCGTGATAAATGTAATAAAAAAAAAAAAGAAATGACCATTTTTATGCCCATAAAGCTAGCTAATTAGTTTTACTCGCGTGACATGTGCAGTGTCATTGGCGCGTACGCATCATTCTCACACCACTTTCTAACGAACTAGAATATAAATGACGTCATACTTAACGGGGGTATTTTAGTACGTCCGATTGTCATGAGTTTAACCCAAATGGGGTGATCGGAGATATATTAAATCCCGAAATAATTATTTTTTATGTTGTTTTTTTTATTAAGGACAACAAACAGCTGCAAATCAAATCAATGCTTTATTTTGTAGGTACACAGGGTACACTTAAAATAGTCAGATTTTACATTTTTAACGCTACTGCTTGCTCAAAAGGCAATTTTCCCCTGAGAAGAACAAGCGAGAAATTGGAGCGGTTGCTCTTTATTTAAAAAAAAAAAGTTTTTATATTTCATCTATTTGAGTACCTATACTGCATTTGAATACACATACCTGCGTGAGATTATTCTCTGACGCGCACAGTAAAATATGCTTGTCTGGTTGTTTTCTTTTGTACCAGTGTCTCCTCGTGGGTAATAGCTCAAAATCAGTGTTTTCCTCTCTGAGCAATTATCACACTGAGCTATGACCCATTTGTATGGCTGTAGCACACACATACTGTAGTGTATTCTGATGTTACTTTTATAGATTGTGTTCTTTTAATGTAAGAACACACTTAAATACGGAAACTTAAAAACGCGATTTAAGTAGAGACATTTTTTTAATGTTTATCCAATTGCTTTGGAACTTATGGTATGTGTGTGACTTGAGATACAAATAAACGATTTATCTATCTATCTTATCTATTTAAAACTAAAACCTACTACCTTAATTGTGTTGCCTACTGTACCTAGGTTCTTATAACAGAAGTCTGGTTTTTATACATTTTTTTGTTTATTACCACAAACAAATATTAACACGGTTTTCCCTCAAGGAAAGGCGATGTTAAAAACGTTTTCAAGGTCATTATTATGTTTCACTATCTGGATTAAACCGGTTTATTCGGGTTTTAAAAACCTTTATTTACCGGTATTTTCCGATATCATAACCGGTTACAAGCCCTGCACAAAATTTACAACAAACGAACTAATTTGACAAAGAACGGTATTTCTATTTGAAAGCGGGAGACTGGGAGCTTTTGTTGACAGATGGCATCTTTTGGCGACTTCATCGTCGAATGGCCAACAAATTGCCACATCAAAAGAGTTGCAAATGAATTGATACTTGCCACATGATACGCTTCAAAGGAGAATTCACCTCTGTACCGCTCACGCGTAAAATTGATCAAGTTGTTTTAACATTAACAAAGCAGTCGGGTTAGCAAATGGGCGTTAGTGAAACGAAAGCCACCGATGAAGCCCTGCTGAATCATTAGCAAAGTAGCCCCGCAAAACGCCTAATGCGTTCCGGATTTCCTGCATTCTTGTTTTTTGACTTGTTTAATCAAATCAAATCAAATAAATACGCTTTATCTTCGTATATCATCTAATTATGAGTTTGCGGCACTTGCCTTCGAGACTCTGGGCCCCTGGTCTTCAGACACCAAAAAATTCGTAAAGGCGGTGTCTGATAAGCTAATTGTGGCATCAGGTGATATAAGGGCGGGCTCTTTTTTCGCTCAAAGATTAAGCCTAGCAATTCAGCGGGGCAATGCAGCCAGAGTGTTGGGGACCAGGTGGGAGAGCTAGACGCTATACATTTTTTGTAATTATGTAAATATTAGGTATGTTATTTTTATATTTTCTTTTTTTCTAAGTTCGATGTAAATAACTTTCTATTCTTATCAATACGCTTTATTGTTTAAACAAGGAAGGTAAATTTAAACTATCTTTTAGAAACTACAAATAAGGCGGCCTTATCGCTTACAGGCAAACCTATCATCACGGAATTCAGTACGAGTAATTAAGTAAGTTAGCACAAATATTTTCCTAATTGTTAAGTACATCTGAAAGTTCTGCATATTGAATTCAAAAAGTGTTATCTTATAGGTATGCAAAACATTAATAAGTACAATATGTGATGAGAAACAATATTAACTAAATAATCTGAACAAATAAAATATATCCATACAATTTATATAATATTTTTTTTTTTTTTAATGAACAACGGGTTGGTACTTGACCACAATCACACCTGATGTTAAGTGAAGATGAGGTCGAAGGTGGAAGCGTACTGACCCGGAAACCCCAACACATTTGGGTGACTGGCTATCTTCTTCTGACAACCGGAACACAACAATGCCATTAACATTGCTGCTTGGCGGCAGATTTAGATAAGATGGTGGTAGCTAGCCAGGCGGACGTTTAAAATGCCCTACCACCAAACAAACCAACCATATGATATAGATAATAATAATTATAATTAATAAATAAATACATAAGTTTGGAGGGATTACTATAACTGGTAATATATTATATACTATTGTTTACTTTATGTTTGTATGATGAGTACAGACATGTGTTCCCGAGTTATGGATGTTTTTCATTTTTATATGTATTTATTAAAAAAAAAATGTATTTGCGTAGTTCATCCACTATCTGGTATCCGTAATACAAGTCTAGTTGCTTAGTGTGGAACTAAATGGCGCTGTGTGTATTTTTTTTTATTTGAGAGGGCGGCAAACGAGCATGCGGGTCACCTGATGGAAAGCAATCACCGCCGCCCATGGACACCCGCAACACCAAAAGGGTCACAGATACGTTGCCGGCCTTTGAGGAAGGTGTAGGCTCGTTTCTTGAAGGTTCCAATGTCGTATTCGTTCGGGAATACCGCTGCAGGTAGTCCGTTCCACAGGGTGGTCGTACGTGGTAAGAAGTTTCTTGAGAAACGTACAAGTATATTTATTATTATTATTATTTCTAATACTCTGGGGTCAAATTTCTAAATCTCCTAAAATGTAATCCACTACATAATTTCACACAAGCACCATATCAACCAATAGACTGTTTATAATCGTTGCGCAACCACTCGGCAACCACTTGTGTAAGTTTGTGGCGAAATATTGGCCAATAGTCTTCAGGTGACAGTGTACACGCGGCCACATGACGAACGCAGATGTCCTTCATAAGTTGGTCTTGCTGCGGCCACCATTCCGATAATAGCTTGCAGATAGC
This sequence comes from Oegoconia quadripuncta, assembly GCA_949316235.1. Taxonomy (NCBI): domain Eukaryota; kingdom Metazoa; phylum Arthropoda; class Insecta; order Lepidoptera; family Autostichidae; genus Oegoconia; species Oegoconia quadripuncta. Next base: position 48,709,258 of record OX438741.1, on the reverse strand, counting down.
GTACACTGGTGTCACAGTCATCGTGTCATGTACACCCGGCAGCATTTCGACGGGCTAATAAAAACCGGTCAAGTGTGTGTGTGTGTTTGTGAGGAATAGAATTCCGTAGTCCGAGTATTATCATCATTAGCCCGTAAACGTCCCACTGCAGGGATATAGGCCTTATCTCGTATATGAGGGAGTATGGGTCACAGTCCACCACGCTGGCCGAATGCCGGTTGGAGACTTACTCCGAGTATACATTTAATAAAATAATAAATATCTTTGCATATACACACATCGCCATGTAGTTCCACACTAAGCCACTGCATAGAAGCCGTATTGTGGATACCAGATGGTTGACAAACTACACAAATACATTTTTTTTGTAAATAAATACTATATAAATGAAAAAAATATAATATATAAATAATAAATGAAAAAAATACATAAGTATTTTTTTTTTTTTTTGAATAGTTCACTTTTACAATAGCATGTCATACATACAGTTTCGTAAATTTATGAAATTTAAAATAAAAGTGATTGTCAAACATAAAACAAAAAATAATAACATAAAAAACAAATTCCTGTATACAATAGTAAAACATATTGTTATATGTATGTCAAAATTAATTAAGAAAGTATAAGTATGTAACCATTGTTACGTCCCCTTCGGCCACTTCCGAAACCAAAGTTCGAAACCGGTTTCAACGTCATACCATTTTAGAATAATCAAAATGAAATAAAACAAAACAAAATACAATATAAACCATGTCATGAGATTATTCATATGCCATAATCACCTTTGTCAAATTATAGTTGAATACAAGTTAAAATAGATATATTAAAATAGAAAACATGTCAGGAGGTTATGAAAATGTCATATCCATATACTCTTTAATAGAATAAAATTCATTTTCCAACAAAAAGTTTCTTGATCATACAAACATAATGGCGAAACCCTGGCGATCTTTTAGGTATGAAGAAACCCTGATTGCTATACCTAAAGCTCGCGGATTCGAATTTATAAATTAATCTTTGTACGGATATTAAATTCAACACAACCCTCAATATTTTAGATAGTTTATAGCTTGTATAGCCTTAGGTAAAATAGAGAAATGAATATATCGAAGTAATGAGGGTTCCTAGTTCGATTCTCCTTCAATTTAAGAGCTATGCTCTTGTCGGTGGAGTAATGACCACGTCTCTCTACTTTCCGCCCTCGTTATAACCTCTTGTTACGACACGACATTCACCTTTTCTTTCACTTGGTCAAAGTAATTAGTTCGTTTACGGATCCCTAAAAATGGACTGTTTCTTTTGAAATATAAGTTCGAAATGTTCAAGGACATTTTTAATTGTTTCTCATAACATAATCAGAATTATTATTCTATTGCTATTGCCTTTCGTCCTCACTGTTGGGGCAAGGCCTCCCTTTAGTGTTGTAAGCAATAGGATAAAATATTAATAGTCTACCGATAGTATTGATAAAAGACTAAAATGATACGAAAAAATTATACTACGCGAATGCGTCTTTTTTTATCCGACTGCCCAAGAAAGGAGATTAATGTTTTACGAGTGTATGTATTGTATGTATATGTATATGTATGTAAATATATCCGTACCTTTGGCGCATCCTGTAGCCTAAACCGAAATCTATTACTGAAACTACATAATATGTCACTAAAAATTTATAGCCAAAAACAAAAGATTAATCCTAAATAAAATACTGATTATATTATTAAAAATGAAATAAATAAATAAATATTTCGGACACTTACACCAATCATCTAGTCCCAAACTAAGCAAAGCTTGTGCTATGCATACTAGATAACGGATAAACATACATAAATATTTATATTAACATTTAAGACTCGGGAATAAATGTTCGTATTCATCAGACAAACATTTACCCCTCGCGGGATTTGAACTCGCAACCGTTGGTTTCGCTGATAGGGTCACTATCCACTACACCAATCGGTCGTCTACACTACTACTACTAAGTACTACTACACTAAATAGTTGTACATCAATCAATCAAATACGCTTTATTGTTTAAATAAGGAAGGTACATTTAAATATCTTATAGAACCTACAAATTAGGCGACCTTATCGCTAACAGTCATCTCTTCCATGCAAACCTATTATCACGTATATTCATCGTAGAACATTTCATTAGAATCTTATTAGTGAAAAATTTAGCAATTCCAGGTCTTAATCTGTCTGCCAACCTAATTTCATCAATATACGTCCAGCCGCCGCGTTTAGGCATCAAGAGGCAACAAACACAGTTATACATTGTTTTTTCTTTATGCTGCACTTGACCTCAATCACACCTGATGTTAAGTGAAGATGAGGTCGAAGGTGGAAGCGTACTGACCCGGAAACCTCAACACATTTGAGGGACTGGCTATCTTATCTCTGACAACCGGAACACAACAATGTTATTAACATCGCTGCTTGGCGGCAGATTTAGATAACATGGTGGTAGCTAGCCAGGCGGAGATTTAAAATGCCCTACCACCAACCAAACCGAGTACTTAAACATGTACCCCGCTGGGGATCGAACCCGCGACCTCCGAATCGTAAACTCAATGTTGTTTACATAGAGCCACGGAGGCGGTTGAGGTCTATACCTGCGTCTCTCTATAGAGACGCATTTGGTAGTAGAACGAATACTAAGCTAACGAAGCCGCGGGTAACAGCTAGTAAGATATAACAATGTCCATGCAATAGTGTCTGCTTCGATACAAAACGCCTTTGGTTGCGAAATCCATTTAATGTCTAGGTGTTTATTAGAAAACGACATTACCTACTTAACATGACGTTACCTACTTAACTTGTTAGATGCTGTTAGTTATGTATGTCAATATATAATGGTCAATTCACAATTTTGGGGTTCTTCTCTTAGAACCCTCTTTGATCATATGACATATGGAACTCAAGACGAATGTCTTTGTTCAGTGTGTGTTGCCAGTGATGACATATGGAATTCAAGGTGAAAGTCTTCGATCAGTGTGTGTTGCCAGTGATGACATATGGAACTCAAGACGAATGTCTTTGTTCAGTGTGTGTTGCCAGTGATGACATATGGAATTCAAGATGAAAGTCTTCGATCAGTGTGTGTTGCCAGTGATGACATATGGAACTCAAGACGAATGTCTTTGATCAGTGTGTGTTGCCAGTGATGACATACGGAGCTCAAGACGAATGTCTTTGTTCTGTGTGTGTTGCCAGTGATGACATATGGAACTCAAGACGAATGTCTTTGATCAGTGTGTGTTGCCAGTGATGACATATGGAATTCAAGATGAAAGTCTTCGATCAGTGTGTGTTACCAGTGATGACATATGGAATTCAAGATGAAAGTCTTCGATCAGTGTGTGTTGCCAGTGATGACATATGGAACTCAAGACGAATGTCTTTGATCAGTGTGTGTTGCCAGTGATGACATACGGAGCTCAAGACGAATGTCTTTGATCAGTGTGTGTTGCCAGTGATGACATACGGAGCTCAAGACGAATGTCTTTGTTCAGTGTGTGTTGCCAGTGATGACATATGGAACTCAAGACGAATGTCTTTGATCAGTGTGTGTTGCCAGTGATGACATATGGAATTCAAGATGAAAGTCTTCGATCAGTGTGTGTTACCAGTGATGACATATGGAACTCAAGACGAATGTCTTTGATCAGTGTGTATTGCCAGTGATGAGATATGGAACTAAAACGTGGTCGCTCACTATGAGCCTCATAAGAAGGCTCAAGGTCACTCAAAGGGCAATGGAGAGAGCTATGCTCGGAGTCTCCCTGCGGGATCGAATCAGAAATGAGGAGATCCGCAGGAGAACCAAGGTGACCGATATAACACGAGGAATGCTAAACTTAAGAGGCAGTGGGCGGGGTACATTGCTCGTAGGATTGACGGTCGTTGGGCAAGGCTCGAGTGAGGCCGTGTTCTCCCCGAGCACCCCAGAGGGGGACAATTTGGTAAAGATCACGGGAAGCCGTTGGACCGATCGTTGTGAAGATCTTTGGGAGAAGGTTTTGTCCAAGTTTTTGTCCAGCAGTGGACGTATTTCGACTGATATGATGATATGACACTTAGCACATCGAGGATTACAAAGAAGGTCACAGGAACACAGTTATTATGGTGGTACTATGTGCGTGATGCTACAATTCACACATTGGAATTCACACAATTGAAGAACGGAATTTATGGCGCTTGCAGTGGAGACATTGGGCCCTTAGTCGTCTGATACAAAAAAAAAATGTGTAAGATTTATCCATTACACTGGTCTACGCCTCCGGAGACCTGAGAGCTGGCGCTTACTTTGCTCAGAAACAGAGCTTATGCATTCCGTCAATGGGGAAATGGCGCTACCGTACTGACTACTATGGGTTACTATGCCTCACGAAATGTGTGATACTAGAATTAACAAAGTGGAAATCAGCTATATTGGCAATGTCAAGAAACTGTGCTGAAATAGTGCCAAATAGTGCCCAAAGGATAAAAATAGTACCACTGCAGTTTAAGAATTATTCAATATTTTAAGTGAGCATTTTGACGTCACGTGTTGCTGGAATCCTCATTCTCATACGCAGACTGCGTTACCTGTGATTATAATTTATATGCCAAAAATAGTGCCACCGAAATATGCAAGTCCCATAAATAGTGCTTCAAAACTTCATATCAACTACCTAAATTTAATAATGTATATGGCATGAGAATATGGGATTATATTTTACCAGATATTTTAAATAGTATTCCTGGTGTACTATATTCATATAACATAAAACAATGTAAAAATGCATTGAAGAAGTACTTTATAGATGGAACTATGTAGAAAGTGCCTTTCCGACAAATTGTATTTCGATAGAGAGACACATGTCTACTTGCTTTCGCACATGGGTTTACATATTTAAGTTACATTACATACCTTTTGTAATAATTAATAACGCGGCGGGTCAGTGACCTCATTCGCACTACACACAAACCTTAACAGGTTTTCGTAGGCGTCTTATAGTGAAGATTGGTCAAATAATGTTTTATGGATAATGAACCAAAAAAAAAAAACAACAGTTATTTAGATGTTCTTGTGAAAAAGGGCAGCTCAGTCAACGGACTTCTTCTAGGCCAGACAAAAAACCCAAATCGGCCAATTTTGTTCAGGAGGATAAAATGTATAGTAGTCTCACCCATCCAAGAACTGACCGCGCCCAGATATTGCTTAACTTCACTGATCGAAAACGGATAGCGAATGCGAATGCGCCACGATTTATAGTCTTTTCATACAAAAGACATCAACGCAAGACTTGACTTTTATTCACAATATTATGTCTGTGCTGAATGTCAAGTGAAGAAGAGGCCGTACGATATGTGTTGAACCCGAACCCCTCTTAATTAGGGGTCTGGCTATCTTATCTCAGACAACCGGAACATAATACTGAACAATGTTTGGCGACAGACTTAGATTGGATACATAAATGTACATACATATATAACTTCACGTCTTTCATCCCAAATGGGTGGTCAGATATACCTCAAATATTAATGATTGAGTGTTAAAAAGATTAAAAATTTAATGCTTGAAATAACATCCGCGGTTCACCGTTCGAAATTTACAGACATACACACATGACAGATATTATTTTTAAGTAATAAAACCACACCGGCACTCATATAGAATAGAACCAACCCGTCTCTTCCCGTGGGTGGCGTAAACGGCGACTAAGGGACTTTCCACCAAAAAACATCTAAAGACTTTCAACGGCGATGGGGTCAGCCCCTGTCACGTGACCAATTAATCTCTTAATGTTTGGAACACAGCTTTAGGATGGGATACAAATGCTGTTGGTCTTCCAAATAAATAAATAAATAAATAAATATCTGTGACCACCCCATTTGGAATAAAGGTCGTGACATTATGTATGTCTATTATTGTTTGCATGAAAACTGGTTACAATGGTACCCTTAAATATGGATAGTTTAAATTTAATTGCGTGTGATACAGCCAACACCATTGTCAATGCTAGTATTACATCTAAACATAACATAATAGCACCTTTTAGAGTTGCGCAGTGAAAGTATATTACATTCGGTACTATGTCATTTTAAGTGACCATTTTCCATTGACCCACAAACCTTATTTACCATTTACTGCAGCATAGGTCAAACTATATTGGGATCTACAGTTAGTTTGATTCCCGTCTGTGTGAAATATTTATATGGGTTGTAAATTTATAGTTATTCTTTATTGCACCAAAATATTACAATAACAGAGTACACACAATAGGTCACGTACAAAGGTGGATTTATCTCTTCCAACCAACCTGAGCATTGAAATAGGAAACTTAGTAAATTTGGGGTTTAACAGTAAATTGTGTGCAAAAGAAAAAATCCTATAACGAATAATAAACTTACACTAAATATATTACATATACCTACTGCGAAATATACATATGTATACATAACATAATTTAAATATATATATACTATAAACCTACATACACATACTAATATCACGAAAGATGGGAGAGGTATTTAAGTACTATTAAGTATTAAATCACTTGCTACTTGAGTATGTATTCATTAAACAGAGAAATTGTAAAATAGGTACAAACAACATGCGTGATGCTAGAATGCACACAGTGAAATTCAACTATTTTGACAAGTGTCCCAAATATTAAAAAAATTACAAAAATACTGTGTTGAAATATATACCTATATATCATGTACAAACAGCAACATACTTAACTACCCGTTAAAGACGGAACTGAGAGACAATATTACTCTTCGAAAAGGACAGAGTACCTATGTCTGTCAATTTCGATGTAGTCGCAAGTTGTCGCAAGTTATGATTCGTAATTCGGTCATATTGCAACTCTGTTTTATCGACTCGACAAGCAACAATATATTAGACTTAATTTAGGGTTCAACAATAAATTTAAAAACATTTTTAACTAGAGCAAATTACCACCTCCATAACTTGGTCGAGCAGTCAATCGCGCTTCATGTATAATTAAGACCGATTTTTAAAACACTTTATTTAAAACACATGCAATTTAATGGCTATAACAAAATTGTTAGTTCATCTCTTCACTATTATAAGAATTTAATTGGTTTAATTACTTTAATTAGTTTAATTTAGTTTAATTATTTTTGTACTTTTTTAAAACTTTTATAAAAAGTACAAAATAAATAACAATATAAGTTTGGAAACCAAAAAACCTGACAGTATATTTTGAATTTTACAGCCGCCATGTTGGATATTTTACTATAAAATTTATTATGACATTCTAGGGATCAAGACAAATCTATCAACGCCTTGCACTTCAAAATCGATCAAGCCGTTTATTCTACAGGAGGTAACATAGAAATCTACGGACGTAAGACTCGAAAAACATTATTTATTGGGTTAAAAAAATAACTACTAAAGAACCAACCCGTCTCTTCGCATGGGTGTCGTAATAGACGACTAAGGGACTTGCCATCAAAAATCATCAATAGATTTGCACCTTTCAACGGCGATGGGCTCACTCCCTGTCACGTGCGCTTTTCTGTATATTTAAAAAGGCGAAATGAGAATGTTTTTCAAGTGTGAAACTAATATTTGGAACACCCAAATGCTAATGTTTGGGATATCTCTGACCACCCCATTTGAGATATAAATCATGACGTTATGCGTGTATAATAAACTGTTGTGGAATATGTCAGTATTACCCTATTTATAGATAGATAGGCAGATAGATAGATAAGCATTTATTTGAATCCATGTACACACACATAACAAATATTTCTTTGTTATTTCCAGGCAAATTGCCTTGTGATTCCCGACAGTAGAATAGGAACAAGCCATCTGTACGGTTGCTTACCGCATGATCTTTAAATGTTGTAAAAATGATAATAATTTGATACTTAAGACACTGATTTATTGATATAAACTTGTAATAATGATGATGCTAATGAATACACGAGTATGATGATTGTTTGCTAAACGTGGACTGATTTTAAGGGCGTATGAAAGAAATGCATTATGGCGTAAACTGCTGACGCCGCAGCCGCGCCGGTATATGTGCGGTATTGCACCGTACACCATCTCTCCCTTTATTGTAGTACAGGTTGTCAAAAAGATCATGACCATATCCAACTTTGTGAGAACGGAGCCTTCTGATGGAATACTTTAGCATAACCAGGCGATTGTTCTTGCCATGGAAAGCTCATTGGGCTCGTGACCAAGGTGTCAAACTTGAGCAAATAAATCCGAACAAAAAAACGTGATAGCTCTATGCAAGGGCTACTCGCAGGGCTTTGCTCTGAAAAACCTTTAAGCTTCACCGTACGAGCTTTAGAACTCTAATAATAATTATTTAAGTATTGAAAACCAAAAATCCCGACAGCTTATTTGATCACTCACTCACCACAATAAGACACTGCACTGTAAGTAATACTTTGAACTCAATTTATTGGAATTGTATGTAACCTACTTACGTTTGACAAAGAACGAAACGATATCGCGTTTTAATAATGATCACCGCCATCTATGAGCGGCAGGAAGAACTAAATTAATTAAATCGAAGTTTATACTATATTTTATATTTTGCGAATGCCATATTGGATTTTGTACCATTAAATGTATCCTATAACACTCCATGCACTTCGAAAGCCATCAAGCCGTTTAGACTACAGTATGCGCCAAAGGAATAACTATGCTTTTATGGGGAGGTGACTCTATGAAAAATTTGATTTAAATAAGATGGTGGTAGCTAGCCAGGCGGAATTATGGTCAACTCAGTATATAACTCGTTGAAATCGTCAAATAGATAGATATGCATTTATTTGTATCCATGTACACACACATAACAAATTTTACATATGAAAAATACAACTAAAACAGTAAAACACAAGTACAGAAACAACAAATATTATGTGTGTGCCGCAGTATACAAAAAGGCTACAGCTCAGTGTGTGGATTTGCCCGAGGCGGGCAAAACACTGGTATTCAGCTGAAACCTGAGGGTTGGTCGTGGGACAAATGGAATTTTGAAATGTGTCTGGTGTTATCAAATTAAAACTAAAGTTATTGGTAAATGAATATTGTGTAAATATACATACATACTTATTTACATAGATGCACTCGAAAAACATTACCCTCCTTTCTTAGGTAGTCGGGTAAAGACTCTCTGTGTATACATGTGTTTTAGTATCACGAGTATACACGTCACTGTTCACATACTTTTGTTTGCCCGTTACAACCTCATAAATATTCAACAACTTTTTTCTGATAAATTATAATTTTCGAAAAATATATAACGCTGTTATATAATTTTAATTATATCATGTAAGTTTAATTATAAATTGGTGGAATGGAGAGAAAAAAGTGTTCCATCTCTTGGTCTACTAATTTGAATTATAAATTTTAATAACTAAGTAATATATTAGTCCGGCGTTTACGGTACTGAGTTGTTTCATAACTATGAAATATAAACTTCATGCATTTATACGGCCGATTGGTGTGCTGGTTCGATTCCCGCTATGGGTTAATTTTTGATAGATAAATGCGAATTGAGGTGAAGATTGAAGGAAAGAGAGGATGGGGAGGACGTAGGCGCAATTACTTTTTTTTTTTTTATGATTGACTGGATCTCACCTGATGGAAAGTGACGATGTGGTCGAAGATGAAGCACGCGATCCCAGTAAATTACTTTGACCCCAGTAAATCCCAGTACTTTGACCAAGTGAAAGAATAGGTGAATGTCGTGTCGTACCAAGAGGTTAAATCGAGGGCGGAAAGTAGAGAGACGTGGTCATTACTCCACCGACAAGAGCATGTCCCTTAATTTGAAGAAGAAGTAGAAGACGAAATGCGATCACTAAAAGTGACGACCTGTTTGGTGCAGTGGTTAAAGATCCTAACCTCTAAATCTTTACGTCGTGCGTTTGAATCCAGTTAGGAGCATTATTTTTGTACGTTATATGCGGATATTTATATCTAACTTCGAATTAATATTATAAATGCTATAGTTTGGATATTTCTTTGTTTGTTGTTCAATCACAGATGAATGGATGGTATATAAGTAGAAAATTACCTGGATTCGCATTCACATAATCAGGCTATTTCACAATTATTAATGAAATATTATAATATAAAACAATAATTAATAATCTGGTAATATAAAAACCTTCTTTTTAAAGAACAACCTCTCGAGTTTCTTGCTTGTTCTTCTCAGGGGAAAATTGCCTTTTGAACAAGCAGTAGCTTTAAAAATGTAAAATCTAACTATTTTAAGTGTACCCTTGTGTACCTACAAAATAAAGCATTTTTGATTTGATTTGATTAAAAATATATTCCGATAAAGTGAGCAGCTCCCGCAGGATAAATAAATTAAACTAAATTTATTAAAATCAGCGATAAAGTTATCCCACGCAGGCAAAGCCGACGGCGAGAAGCAAATTTATAATACGTATAATATTTACAACAGAAAAATATATTCGTGGAGTTTATCAACCATTGGTAGCCATAATACAAGCCTAGTTTCTCAGTGTGAAACTAGACGGCGCTGTCCAAGGATATTTATTTATTTGTAATCAAGTCATAATCTATTACAAGTAGAGGGTGCTGTACATGACTCTAAATGCTACCTTCGGCTACAGCTTAATTAAAGAAAGTTTGGCAAATGGGAGAGCAGCTAATGTGAAGCTTTTAGGTCTCTCGAGTGCAGGTCTGAGCGATTTTATTTATTCTATATTTAAAAAGAAGTCTAAATTTATCAAGTGAAGGCGCCACTCACTGGAAGGAATAAATAAATATCTTAGATGAGTACCAATTATAAAATAAACAGTTAAATGCATCCTATGACATGTCAGGTATAATTATAAAATAAACAATGAAATGCATATATGGACTCCTTGGACAGTCGAGTAAAAATCAGTTCTTTTGAGCAGAACAAATGCTTGTGACCTTCCCAGCCCTCCTATGCCCAGCTGGGTCGAGTCACAAGGGGTATTGTACAAAAGGGGCGAGACAGCTCAAGCCAGGGTCAAAATAGAACACGGATTACCACACCAACTTATTGAATGCACGAAACAGAGGAGCGAAAGGGTCTTAAAACTAAAAAAATAGCAACTGATATGTAGAAAAAATGATTAAAAATAACAGTGATACTGAGTTGAAACTGGAAATCAATGTGCCAAAAAAAGAACCGTCAGTTCAACAGTCAGTCAGTTAGTCTAAAATTTCGAATTTGAACTCCAATAACCCAAACCCACCAATGAGTATCAACTCAAAAGAACGACACCGTTACATGCTTTTCTGATAACATGAGAGACAGGAACCCAAACTGATTTGCACTATAGTCAGAATCTCCTGACTCCTCTCGCCAAAAACACAATGAAGTCAAAATAAACAATTTTAACGTGACATAATAAGAAAGAGCAATGAGGAGGTCCTGCGGATGGTTAATGAGAATAGTGTTTTTGTAGATCATTGAAAACAGAAGGGGAAAGATGGTGGTCATCTGATACGACACGACAACTTTATCAAGAACTTCATTGAAGGAAAAGTGGAGAGGAAGGGGAAGAGAGGAAGGCCTTTTTTTATGATTGACTGGAGTCGCGTTTGACCACAATCTCACCTGATGGAAAGTGACGATGTGGTCGAAGATGAAGCACGCGATCCCAGTAAATGCCTATTCACTCTGCTCTTGAATATCCCAAGGTTGTAGGGTTCAGGAAAGACTGACGCCGGAAGGGAGTTCCATGCCTTGGCTGTTCGGATGATGAATGAAGAATCGAACTTCACTATATACGGGTGGAATACGGCCCCACAGTCTAGAAGACACGAGTAAAAGAAAAAGTTAATACCGTGTCGTATCAGGAAGTCAAAGAAATGATGGAATGTAGAGAAGTGTGAAAAGGAGTCCATCAAAAAAGCATAGCTCTTAAAAAAAAAAACAATAATTAAGCTTGTTCTTGTTAACCATGTTGTGTATACATGCTTGGGATTCCAATCTAGTTCGAATCTAAGTTAACTTTAAGTTCTTCTCATGTACGATTGTAATATGTTTTGTGTACCAATAAATAAAATTAAAATAAGAAAAAAGTGAAGAGAGAGAGATGAAAAACTTCATTTAAAGTTGGGTCGTTAAATAATAACTGTTAATAAAGTGCAGCTTATTAAAAATGTATTCATAGAATCATTATTCAATGCAGAAGGCTATTCAATTTAAATTTAAAAAAAGATAACGTATTCAATGCATTAGCCAGATTATCATAACTTCACTCTTCGTCTACTTATCATTAGAATAACAACTTCAAAATTTGTGTTTGAAATAAACTTTCTTCGTACACTTTGACATAACATGCACCAAATCTGTTTACCGTTGACAAACAACACGTTAAACTAGATTAAATTATGTAACATTTTAATTGTAGAAGACGAAAAAATGTCATTTAAAAAAGACAAAGGCAAATGGCCTGATTTAAAAACAGGTTCCATAACTACTGTAACGTTAAACTTACGAAAACTTCGTTACGTAACCTAGAGGCAGAATGCAGCGACGCCTGCGCTTCGCGGACGTGAAATTAAAAAAAGAACTGTCAAATCACTCCGGCTTGGCAACACAAAAGCACAAATCATGAATTCACAGATTCAATGAATTCGATTTTCGAACGTTTTCTTATTCACTCGCGTGTAGGCCGCGTCTGTTCGCGACGAGGGAACTATCGGACTGCCTCCGCTCGCTTTTTGCTAGACCGCTGCGAGTATAATAAAGGTAAGTTCTGATTGGCGGGCCGTGTTTTTGTTTCGCAATTTTTCTGGTTCAACTAACGTAGTGTAACTTGTAAATTGCTATTTAGGTTTAGTAATTGCTGAGCTTCTCAATTTTCGTGATCAAATTAGATTAATCGTTACAAATAAATTGAAACAGACCGCCGGCTGAGATTAAAAACTCATTAACGCTTGCTATTTTTTTTTAAGGCCTGTTTTGTGTAGTGGTTAGCAACTCTGACTACTATACCAAAAGGTTGCGGGTTCGAATCCCGCTAGGGGCATATGTTTGTGTCATGAAAACGATACGGCCATGTGTACCCGAGTTATGGATGTTTTCATTTAAAATTAGTATACATATAATTACAAAAAAAAAAAAAATTGTAGTATATCAACCATCTGGTATCCACAACACAAGCCTACAATATAGTTGCTTACTGTGGAACTAGATGACGCCGTGTGTTTGTCTAAGGATATTTATTTATTATTATTTATTTATTATATTGTATTCACAAATCTTAACAATGGTTAGTATAATTTTTAAACAAATGTTATCCTTATGTCATTAAAAAATATATGAAAACTCTGTCTCCTACACTAGTCCTGAATCGTATCGCAGGAAGGCAGTTACCGTGAACAAAAAAACGTATGTTTAAAGCTAAATATCATCAAACATAGCTCGTGAAGGAGGAGACGCTCGTCTCTGCTTACCGCTACGGGGAACAGGCGTGACATTATGTATGTATGTATGTATAATCGCCTAATTAAAAAAAATTAAAAAAAAAAAAAAAAAAAACATAAAAATACTATGCTGTCTTCGAAACAGATTGACGACCGGTTGTTGTAGTGGATAGTGACTCTATCAGGGAAGCCAACGGTCGCGGGTTCCAATCGCGCGAGGGGTAAACCTTTGTCTGATGGATACGTTTTATTTTCCGAGTCATGGATGTTTATATAACTATTTATGTATGTTATCCTTTATCTAGTATCCATAGTACAAGCTTTGCTTAGTTTCGGACTAGATGAATGGTGTAAGTGTCCGAAATATTCATTTATATTTATTTTATTAATTACATTTCCGGACATACACACACAACGCCGTCAAAGATATAGTTGTCGTTTGAAGTCATTTAGGAAGTATCTAAACGCATGGACAGACAGAGGCAAACGGACAGGAAAGTGATCATATGTAGACTGTGACTATATGGCGTAGTGGTTTAAAACCCTAACTGCTATACCAAAAGGTCCCGGGTTCGAATCCCGCTACGGACAAAATGCTGCTTGATGAATAAGGGCATATGTACCTATTATGGTTGTTTTTATTAATAATTATGTATATATTTACAAAAAAAAATGTATTTGTGTAGTATATCAATCTATTATCTAGTATCCATATTACAAACTCAGTTGCTTAATATCGAACTAGATGGCGCCGTGTGTATGTCTATGCATAATTATTTTTACGTTTACTTTATTATTAGGTACATGCTATATTTAAAACTCGCTTTTCGCTTGCGGCTTCGCCTGCGGAAATTTGTTTATCCCGCGGACTACTCGGGATAAAATATATTTTATGTCTGAATCCAGGGTATATTCTACCTGTTTACCAAATTTCATCCAAATCCATTCATCCGTTTCGCAGTGATGGAGCAACAAACAAACATCCAAACTTTCGCATTCGCATTATATTAGTTAGATTTGATAAAAATTGGTTACAATGTATATGTAAAAATGTAAAAATGTTTAGTTCAGTACCCTCTGAGTTTCTCGCTAGCTCTTCTCAGTAGTGGTCGCGTTCCGAGCTAGTGGTAGTTTAAAAAACAAATGACGTTCATAAGTGCAATTTGTATTGCCTACATGAATAAATGATTTTCATTTCATTTTTCATTTCATTTTTCATTTCATTTCATTTCATTTCATTTCATTTCATTAATAAAACAATCAATGAGGTATCGGGGGTCTCCTTTTAAGTATAAAATACCTGTGTTAGGAGGCTCCGCTCGTCCATAACTAAATGTCAAATATTTGTCCAATCAATGTTAAGGTGAAATAGGTTATATTATGCTACTTATAAAATAAGAATGAAATAAAAATGTAATAAAAACTAATTTGTTATGTATGTGTCAAAGTCAAAAAATATTTATTTCGTAGGATAAAGATTATCACTTGAAAACGTCACATTTTTTATCTTAATATTAAAATTATTGACATTTTTGCTCATTCGCAAAGCAGATTCCCCAGAGAAGAACGAGCAAGAAACTCAAGGGTTGCTCTTTTAAATAAGTTTGGGTTACAATTATATTATATTGTATAATTAGGCTGAATATCGCCGAGAGGTCTATGTCCATGCTTGCTTATCATCCAGATAGTCAGAAATTTTATAATAGCCTTTGGTAAATAATGTCTGTTTTATGATGGTTTTCAATTTATTTAAAGGTAAATTTTGAATGTCCACTGGAACCTTATTATAAAAGCGTATACATTGCCCCTTAAATGACTTAGTGACTTTGTGTAAACGGCTGGCATGAACAGCAAGTTTATTTTTATATCTGGTATTAACATTATGTATATCACTATTTTTCTTAAACGATTCTATATTTTTTCTTACATACATTAAGTTTTCGTAAATATATTGCGATGCTAATGTTAATATATTAATTTCTTTAAATTTATTCCTAAGAGACACTCTGGGGCCCAGTTTGTAAATCGCGCGAACCGCGTGTGTGTGCGAGTATGTGTTTGTGTATGAGTGTTTGTGTATGGGTGTGTGTGTGTGTGTGTGAGTGTGTATATATTTATAGTGCTACTGCAGCCTGATGATAGGGAATTGAGTGGTATAATTGAAGTGTGTATATGTGTGTGAGTGTGTATATATTTATAGTGCTACTGCAGCCTGATGATAGGGAATTGAGTGGTATAATTGAAGTGTGTATTTATTTATTTAATGTGCCATCAGTGTTTCAATTTCGTCATAGGTTTTAGTGTTTAGCCAGTTACTCAGAGATTTTTTACATTCATAGTACGTCATTGGGTAGATATATATTTGTTTATTAATTAAATTATATAGGTAAGATGCTTGTTTAACAAACTGTCTTCCAGCAAAGCTTGACTCCACAGAAATCATAGGGGCAACAATGTCTTTCCGTCTTTTTTCAAGAATGCTAGGGTCATAGGAAAGAGTATTGTGGCATTTCAAAATGACATGCAGGACATACAATATATATGTATACGTGTATGTATGTACTATATGTATGTCCAAGGATATTTATCTATTTACTGATTACTCAGATTTCTCGAGGGCAAGCATTAAGTCTAATCAAAGATTTCAATTCAAACTTATGTTCTTTATGAAGGCACCTTTACACCATAATCTCGCATATAACTTGTTTGCATGTGTAAGTGAAGACGAATGCATTTTATAAGTAGTTCATAATCTCACTAAAATATCTTATCTCTTATCATCTCGACATTAGTCCAGATTAAGGTCAAGAGCGATCCCATTCTAATTAAAAAAAAAAAAAAAAAATGTCAGATTTTTGTTTTTTTTTTTTTAATTATTCCTCACAACGATTTCACAACAAATTCCGAAGATTTCATCAAAATCGGTTCAGCAAAAAAATTTGCCTGTCTGTTAATCCAAGTCCTGAGACTGACTGAGTTTAGGCGTGAAGAGGTGACAAACATACATACATACACAAACTTTAGCATTTAAAATATTGGTTGGGATGATTTTCGCGACCAGTGTGTTTGGTGGGTCCATGGCCCAAACATAGTCATCCTAGAAGTAAGGATGAGGATAAACGTCTCTTTACTTTACTATAATTTACTATAATTTACTTCCAGGACGCTTACTTGGTGACTCTGAACTCTGACTGACATGTGGCCACTTATCTGACACAAACGTTTAAGCGCCTCCGTGGCTCAATGTAAACAACATTGGGTTTACGATTCGGAGGTCTCGGGTTCGATCCCCAGCGGTGTACATGTTTAAGTACTCGGTTTGGTTAGTGGTAGGGCATTTTAAATGTCCGCCTTGCTATCTACCACTATTTTATCTAAATCTGCCGCCAAGCAGCAATGTTAATAGCATTGTTGTGTTCCGGTTGTCAGAGATAAGATGTGTTGGGGTTTCCGGGTCAGTACGCTTCCACCTTCGACCTCAGCTTCACTTAACATCAGGTGTGATTGAGGTCAAGTACCAACCCGTTGTGTATAAATAAAATTGACCGGCCATTTCAACCATAACAGCTGATTTGGTTCTAGATGATTTAATCTCCTGTTTTCTCGAGGGTTTGTAAATTTTCAATTTTCAATATTAACCAATCAAAATCAAAAAATGCTTTATTTTGTAGGTACACAGGGTACACTTAAATTAGTCAGATTTAATATTTTTTAAGCTACTGCTTGTTCAAAAGCCAATTTTCCCCTGAGAAGAACAAGCAAGAAACTCGAGAGGTTGCTCTTTTAAAAAAAAAAGGTTTATGCTACATAATTATTAATTATTATTTTATATTATAATATTTCATTATTAATTGTGAAATAGCCTGGTTATGCGAACGGGCTGTTCATGTCCATGAATGTTTATCATCCAAATAATCTGATATTGTATGATATGCTTTCTTAATAAGTTTCTGTTTTATAGTATCTTTAAATTTATTGAAAGGAAGATTTTGTATATCAACAGGAACTTTATTGAAAAAGTGTATACATAACCCTTTGAATGAATTACTAACTTTGCAGAGGCGACTTATGTACCTGCAAGTTTATCTTTATTTCTTGTATTGACTATCATATTTATCACTATTTTTCCTAAATGATGCTATATTTTTTTTTACATATATTAGATTTTCAAAAATGTACTGTGACGAAAAGGTTAGAATATTATACTCTTTAAATCTGTCTCTAAGTGACACTGCAGGTCTTAATTGATAAATTGCTCGAACGGCTCGTTTTAGTAAAACAAAGATTGTATTTATATCCGCGGCATTTCCCCACAGCAAGATACCGTAGACATCAGGCTATGGAAATAACCAAAATATACTAATCTAGCAGTATTTACGTCCGATATTTGTCTAATTTTTTTGACTGCATAGGCTGCAGAGCTAAGCTTCTTCGCCAATTTATGGATATGAAGACCCCATTGTAATTTGGTTTCCAAAGTGATGCCCAAAAATACAGTGGAATCCACAAGGTCTAGAGTGACATTTTTTTATCAACATAAAAAGTATTCCACCAGTGACTGACCCCAATTGATGCTGATGGATCCGACCGATTTAGGCCATGGCGACCACATCGACTCCTAATCAGATTGGCGCTGGTGCTCTCGAAGACTCGACTGACCACAATTACACCAAATGTTAAGTGAAGGTACAAGATCTTGGTTCAATGACAAGAAATGAAATAAAATAAAAAAAACTAATAATAAAATTATTTATTAGAAAAATTACAATTTTACACCTTACATTTACAATATTAATTCTAATTTTATTAAGATTTGATTGTAATTTATGGCAAATAAACTTAATTATAATGGTAACATTATTAATAATGGTAACATTGGTTTTATATTTATTTATTTCTTCGTAATATTAAAAAAAAATATTCAGATTAATACAAAACTATTATTAAATGGAACTAGCGTCGTTGTAGGGGCTCCATTTATCTAATTTTTTTATGCACAACGGGTTGGTACTTGACCTCAATCACACCTGATGTTCAGTGAAAATGAGGTCAAAGGTGGAACCCGGAAACCCCAACACATTTGGGGGACTGGCTATCTTATCTCTGACAACCGGAACACAACAATGCTATTAACATTGCTGCTTGGCGGCAGATTTAGATAATACGGTAGCTAGCCAGGCGGACATTTAAAATGCCCTACCACCAACCAAACCGAGTACTTAAACATGTACCCCACTGGGGATCGAACCCCCGACCTTCGAATCGTAAACCTAATGTTGTTTACATTTAGCCACGGATGCGGTTAAATTGTTTATTTATTTATTCTATTTATGTAGGATTAATAACAAAATTGACACATACTATGATGGCAGAAGATTTAATTGTACAATAGCGCATGCGCCACCCTAACCAAGAGTAACCACGCCATGCAAAAATCAATTTACAACTGTGTTACGTAATTCGGTACGTGTTAGGTAGTACCATAGAGGAATAACACAGTACCGTGCGGTTACGACACTCAAATAGAATAGAACCAACCCGTCTCTTAAAAGGGTATCTTAAAAGGCGACCAAGGGACTTTCCACCAAAAAACATCTATAGTTTTGCATAGGCCTAAATTGAAAATTTCTCCCAAAAAATACATATCGATTATCCTATAAAAATTGGGTTTTATTTGACAGTACCGATTATTATTTATAAGACACATACAAAATAAAAATTAAAAATTGGAGTTCTACCTATCATCTATGTGATTATTTATTTCCAAGGTGATCAAGGTTGACTAATAAATTCCACTTTGTTCACCTGGGTGATATCACCCAGGTGATTTATTTCCGAGGTGAACGAAGTTGACAAGTAAATTCCACTTTGTTCACCTGGGTCACATCACCTGGGTGAACATAGTGGAATAATCCGTTTTAACAGCGATGGGCTTACCCTCAGTCACGTGTGCATTTCTATATATTTATAATATTGTTTAAAGCATTAAACTTTTAATGTTTGGAAGACCCAAACGTTAATGTATCGGATATGTCTGACCACCCCATCTAAAATGATAATTCGACATAGATTACAATAACTATACGAAAGATGTCAATATAGAATATTAATCTTAACAGCGTCAACAAACTTTAAGAATTGATTTACATAAATAGCAATAAAACAATATTTCTGTTTGAAAAGAATCAAAGGAATACAGAAATAACAAACTCTCTCAGATATCTGACAGTAAATTCTTTTGCTCGCTGCTTCAAAATAATGAGAAGAATTAAAACTCTTCTCCTACTTTCGTTGAAACAAACAGAAACATCGATTTTACTGCCTTACAAACCAGAAACAGTAGATAACCATGTTATTATTAATATAAATTTTATCATTCATCCATTAACAAACTTTATGATTCACATAAATACCTTTACAATAATGTTTCTACTTGAAAAGAATTAAAGGGATACAGAAAAAACGAACTCTCTCAGACATCTGCCGGAAAATTCTTTTGCTCGCTGCTTCAAAACAAGCAGAAGAATTACAACTCTTCTTTTACTTTACTTTAAAAAAAAACACCGATCTAGCTACTGCTAACAAAAACAGTGGAAGAATCATATTATTTGCTTTTGCCATTTAATGTTGCCATAATAATAATAATAAAAATCTTTATTGCACGAACTCGTAAATACATGCCGCAGTGCTAGGAATTTTTTAACGTCAGCAACCATAACTGACAAGCGCGTACCATAACTCGGTTATCCCTTATCACGCTTGGCTACTGCCCGCATGATAAGGTGATACCCTCAAAAGAGGAGAAAATAAGAATTTAAAATAATAATAATAATAAAATAATAAAAATCTTTATTGCAGGAACTTGTCCCATATCAATTTACAATTTAAATTTTAAATTGTAATTATTTATATTTTAATTTTATTATTAATACATAAATAAATAACAGCGAAGAACATCTATCGACACATCATTACACACATATTAGAACAGATGCTCAAAGACTTCGAATCAGTTATTGGCTTAATACACCCTTAGTAGAGTCAATCAGAATGCGGTACCCCGCCTACCTCATACTTCAGCTGATTGACAGAATTAACGAAACTGTAGGCATCTATGAGCAGGTCTATGATATTTGCTTTCAAAAATGCAAAAGAATTAAGCAACCCGGCAGAAACAATTCTTCTGCTTTCTGCCGTAAAGAAATAGATAACCTCTGTTGCCTCAGATGTTAGCACAATAGTCCAGCAAGCGAATGATTTTCACTTCCTACAATCTTAAAGTTGTTAATTTTTTGCACACAGATGTGAGTGCCTGTCAGTGATAGGATAAATATGTTTTCTAATAAATCGGTAGCTTGCTTTAGATATAGTTTAGGTATTTAGTAATAAAAGATAGACTATTAGATTAAAATTACCACTGTGAATTACATTGCGTCGGAGAATATGTTTATAGAAGAATATGTTTATATAATAATTATGTACTCATATATGTGATATTTATTTATTTATTTATTTAACACTTTATTGTATATAAGCATACACGTCAAACAAAACAAAAAAACAGGAGAATATTAATATGTACAATTTTTTTTTTATTTATTTATTTACATTATATAGTTTACTAATAATCACGTGTAATTTTATAACTAAGTGCATTTCTGTATTCTAGTAGTGTATGTATGTAAATAACATATTATATTATATACCTATATGTATAGTATATTTGTCATTCCATAACTGCACTTTTTGTTCACCGTCCCGCACAATGCTCTAACCACCACCGAGGTTGGCTGGAAGAGATCTCTATTAGAGATAAGCTCACCTTTGTACAATATTTCCGACTGATTGTCAACATGTTTCTTTTTATGTGCAATAAAGAATAATATAATATGCTTAGAACTGATGTAACTATTTTCAAAAAATAATAATTTTCTAGAAACTTCTTTTAGGAGATCTTAGCATCTTCTACAACACAATGAAGTTCACAGTGGTAACTTTAATTTAATATTGTAGAATTTATAACTAATTATCTATACTATACTTAAAGCAAGCTACAGAATGGTTAGAAACATTTCATTCCATTACTGGTGATCTATCCTCTTGCAAAAAATCAGGAACTTTAAGACTATGGGAAAGGTACACCACAAGAATTACGTGTTTTCTTGAGCTACTACAAATATTCTACTTTCTGTTTAAACAGAAGCTATTAATTATCCTGTAATCACACCAAAGGGTTTAATTAGTTTTTTTTTTATAAATAAATATGAAACCGGGAATTTATCTGATTCCCAAGGTATAATTCAAAAATTGGGTAATATGTCACGAGTTCAGTCATCGCGTGTTCTTTGCATGTCTTTTTGTGTGTCTC
This sequence comes from Oegoconia quadripuncta, assembly GCA_949316235.1. Classification (NCBI taxonomy): domain Eukaryota; kingdom Metazoa; phylum Arthropoda; class Insecta; order Lepidoptera; family Autostichidae; genus Oegoconia; species Oegoconia quadripuncta. Next base: position 48,687,464 of record OX438741.1, on the reverse strand, counting down.
TTTGTATGTCTTTTTGAGTGTTTCCTTGTCGTCTGCATTCTTTTCCGTCTGGCTGTCAGTCTTCGTCTGTCGTATTCACTGTTATATGAATTACCCCTGGAATAAGTCAACAGTCAAAAGTTATTTGTGCATAATATTCCTATCATTTGTGGGAGCATCGGTGACTCAGCGGTTAACACGCGGTCTCCCAATTTGGGAGGTCCGGGTTCGATTCTCAGGCAGGCAATGTACCAATGAGATTTTAAATTTAATTCAATTACTTATGGGCATTTATCCGACTGCTCTTAAACGGTGAAGGAAAACATCGTGAGAAAACCTACATGCCTGAGATAAAAAAACTCTATGGCATGTGAAGTCCCCAACCCGGACTATGGCCCATACTCCCTCATTATACGAAGGAAGGCCTATATCCCTCCAGTGGGATATTTACGGCTGAGATGATGATTCCAATCAGTGGAAACGCTTTTGATCTCCGCCATATCTATAATAGTTCATTCTATATAAACTATTTTGTACTGTATAATATAATAAGACAGATAGATAGATAGATAAGATGTTTGTTTATCAAAAAGGACCATACATCATTTGCTGTAACATCCACACTAGGCTAGGCTTGTATCGTGGATGCCAAAATTTCCATAATAGTAAATATAATAATAATAAATATCTTTGCATATTAACACAGCGCCATCTAGGTCCACAGAAAGCATCTAGGCTTGTGTTATGGATACCAGATGGTTGATAAACTACACAAATACATTGTATAGTGAAGCTGCTGAAGGAGGCGCCGCTGACGCGTGCGCTTCACACTCTCATAGTCTAAGAGACAGACATATTCTGTTGCGCCCCAGTGAATTCACAAGGATAGCCTTACTAGTGATATAATAAATAAATAAGTTAATAGTACATTATTGCAAAGGCCGGGAAATAGGCAATTGCAGGTCGAGTATGAGTTTGAAGGCCGAGCCGTAGGCGAGGACTTCACTAATACGAGACAGGCAATTGCCGATTTCCGCCGAGGCATATATAGTGCTTTTCTCAAAAGAATGCAGCGAAATAATAAATATTTAAATAACAAATCAAGACGAATTTTCAGCTTTGCCGCCGATTTTCTATTTATCAGCCACGTGAACGCAATTTGTACTAAGCAAAGAGATTTTGGTATGCCAAGAATGATAAAAAAGATATAATAACCCCAGCACGCCGTTTCATACAACATGGCTGGAGCGTTGTAATGTTCCAAATTCAAAAAACGCTCCTGCAATGGATCTATTTTTCGCTGTCCGTAAATTAGATACCTACTTCGCGTGTTCTTTTTCGAAAGTAATGACAATATTTCCATGCATGTTTGAGAAAAAGCGTATTTACTGGTCTAATGGGATGCCGTGTGGTATAAACCCTCTTAAATCTTTAGGGCAAGCTGTACACGGTGCTGTGTTATAATACAATAGAGACAGATCCAATAGTGACTACCATTGTAATGTTTACGATGTCATAATATATATTTAGCATAATTTCCTTAAATTCGCATTTACCTTACGTATACATTTACGTAACTTAGTAAATTTTAACCGTCCGTGAAGAATAGTAATTAGGTAAAATACGGTGGATTCGAAAAAAAAGCGTGACTCAGTCGGTTTGTTTGTTTTTAATAATTAAATTATATCTCAATGATAATAGGGTATATTGTTTTGACACGACTACCCCGGGAAGAAAGTTGAAGTCAAAGTCAAAGTCAAAAATGCTTTATTTTGTTGGTACACAGAGTACACTTAAAATAGTCAATTTTACATTTTTTAAGCTACTGCTTGTTCAAAATGCAATTTTCCCCTGAGAAGAACAAGCAAGAAACTCGAAGGGTTGCTTTTTTAAAATCAGGCTTTGATTTTACAAAAAGGTTTTTATATTTCATTATTAATTGTGAAATAGCCTGGCATGCGACCGATCTAATTATATAGTTTTATAGTATCTTAAACTTCTTGAGAGGAAGATTTTGTATATCAAGTGGAACCTTATTGAAAAAGCGTATACATAACCCTTTGAATGAATTACTGACTTTGCGGAGGCGACTTATGTGACCCTACAAGTTTATCTGTATTTCTTGTATTGACTATCATGTTTGACGAACGAAAAGGATTAAATAGGAACCATATGATTAAGTAGGAAATAAACTACGTTCCAGGGGGAGAGGTGTCAAAGCAAATGTCACGGTAGACTACTTAAAGGGGGGGGGGGGGGGGGGGGGGGGTGTTAATTCAGTTGATGTTCGTTTAGGACATTTGAATGGTAGAGATATGTCAAAACTATTGAATCGCCAAGGCCATAATATTAAAGAAGCAGATTTAATTAAAGAACATATACGATTGCGATATATGTGCTAGAGGTAAATTGAGTTCGTTACCATTTTCGAAGTCATCGGGTCCGTGTAATGAGATACTTAGGATTGTACATTCGGATGTTGTGGGTCCGATAATAACAAAATGTATAGATGGCGCGAAATATTTTGTTAACTTTTGTAGATGATAGTACTCGATGGTGTGAGGTTTGTCTTTTAGGCAAAAAGTTATGCTGAAAGGTTGACAGGGAAGAAAATTAAGTTTCTTCAGAGTGACAACGGCGGAGAATACTGTAACCATGAATTTGAGAAATTTTTACAAACTGAAGATATTCGAAGAAGACTGTCTGTAGCTCGTACTCCTCAAATGAACGGAGTGAGTGAACGTATGAATAGAACTTTACTTGAAATGACAAGATGTATGCTATTATCTTCTAATTTATCTGCAGGTTTTTGGGCGGATGCTGTTATAACGGCTTGCTACGTGCGAAACCGTTGTCCGACCAGTAGCTTAAATGGCGAGATCCCATTTGAGAAATGGACTGGAACTTACATATGTTTGGCAGTAAAGTTTTTGTATTAGATAAGAATCCTGTTAAGGGTAAATTTGAAGCACGAGCACGAGAAGGTATATTTGTTGGATACCCTCGTACTACAAAAGGCTATAGGGTCTGGTATCCATCAGAACATAAAGTTATTGAAGTTAGGGATGTTAAGTTTCAAGAAGACTTAACTACAAGAGAACTGAAAGATGACATTGTCGTCGATGAAATCCAACGAAGGGAAGAAAAAGAACCTAAAATTTTAGAGTTACAATTTCATTCGTCAGCTGTGAGTAATGAGGGACCACCAACTGGTGCAGGAGATTGTGTTGGTGAGTGTATGCCTTTAGGAGAAAATGAACCTTCAAATACAGGTGAGAATCTTGGAGGCGGTGACAGTTCCTGTAATGAGAGGGGCACGACTGAAGTTAAGCCGAGCAGAAGAATATTGAGGCGAGCTCCTGGTAGACCAAAATTAGTGAAAGGGGAGCGAGGTCGACCAAAGAAAGTTTATCGAATGATTGAAGAAGAAGAGATAGAGAAGTCATTTTCACAAAAATCTGATGAGGAGGACCCTGACGATGAAGCTGGAGCTAATAAATAAATTTTATTAATTGAATAGTTCACTTTATGTTCTTTCACTTCTGCTCCTTTCAACCAAAGTGAAACAATTTGAACCGTTAAAAATCAAGTACAAAAATATTATGTGTGAGCTGCAGTATAAAAAAAAGCTGCAGCTTAGTGCGTGGATGTGCTCGAGACGGGTAAAACATTGGTATTCTCTTGTAACCTGAGGATCGGTCATGAGACAACTGGACGACGGAGAATTTGATTGTCCGTGCTACACACATGACTCTGTCAAACATATAGACCATCATGCTCCTTCTGATAGAATTTCTTACAAAGAAAATGTTTGCATTAAACGTTCATTGGTGCAGGTGGTCGGTGGTTCTATCCCTTTGTGATCTAAATACATGCAAAGTGAAGAGCGAACTACAGTACACTATTACATGACATTAATAAAATATAATACTCCGTATGGATATCTTGTTAAAAAAAGTGGAATATCAGGATAACGGATGCATTTTGCTTGGTTGTTCGACGTAGATGTAGTTCACACTAGTAGTAGATTTCTATGGTACCTCTTGTAGCCTAAAGGGCTTTAACGCTTTTTTTTTATTATTTTATCATTTTATATCAGACATTCATCGGTTATCATCATACCATACAATCTACTCTTTACCAATTTTGAAGTATTGATTTTTTTTGTCCCTTGATGCGAGGCGTCGTGACAATTGCCGAATATCAGCCGGGTTTTTCAATTATTATTTTTTTTTTGTTAGCATCGATTGTTTTGCAACAAAATAATTTCTATGCCATACGAAGTATTATATTCCTAATTTAAAACTACTCACTACGGCTACATTACTTATATTAGTTTAACTACTTTTTGCCGGCTATGTAGTTGCCAGCTTCGTCTTTGTATAAATCTTCGTTGATGCCGTAGTACGCAGCCGCGTTGGGGCAGTCCACCTGAAATATGAAAGGAAATTGATTAATCAGACCAAAGATAGGACTATTTCTTTCAAATAAGGCATACTTAGATTTAGAAAGAACACAAAGGTCTCTCTTAAAGGTGATGTACTTTAAACCATACAGATATCCCACAGAAGAATTATATTCATTGTCTAACCTTCCTACAATTAGGAAGTGGTATGTATGTCCTGCATGCCATTTTGAAATGTCACAAATTTCTTACTTATGACCCCTAGCGTGGGGCTTTTTGGCGGGATCTCGGCGAGTGAAGTTGCATTTTTCTTTATAATTCTTATAATTTGTGCATTCTAACTTTTGAAGCTTAATAATGGCAGAATATTGTGCAGCAAACGTTAGTGTTGATGTACAGGTGAAAGGAAGTGTAAATTAAAGTGCGTAACGGAGCTTTCGGGTTCCCACAAGAAGCCGCAAAAATCTTTTGCAAAGCGTTCTGCCACTTTACTGAAGAATGACTTGACCGTGACTAGACTCTGTATACGCCAAGTATACGACGAATTACTTGTTTTGACTGAGACTGACTTATGAACTGAAGAAATAAGAGAAATAAAAATTTTCACTCGAAACTGGCAGTAATGTCCTTCGACAGTGAGGTTGACTGGTTGCCATCCTCAAAAATAAGAAGAAGAAGAACACCCTAGCATGCTTGAAAAAAGACGGAAAGATATCGTTGCCCTTATAATTTCTGTGGAGTCAAGCTTTGCTGGAAGACAGTTTGTTATACAAGCATCTTACCTATATAATTTAATTAATAAACAAATATATATCTACCCAATGACGTATTATGAATGTAAAAAATCTCTAAGTAACTGGCTAAACACTAAAGCTATGACGAAGTTGAAACACTGATGGCACATTAAATAAATAAATACACACTTCAAACAAACCACTCATTTCCCTATCATCAGGCAGATGCATTATAAATATACAACCGCTTCCGTGGCTCAATGTAAACAGCAGTGGGTTTACGATTCGGAGGTCGCGGGTTCGATCCCCAGCGGGGTACATGTTAAGTACTCGGTTTGCTTGGTGGTAGGGCATTTTAAATGTCCGCCTGGCTAGCTACCACCATCTTATCTAAATCTGCCGCCAAGTAGCAATGTTAATAGCATTGTTGTGTTCCGGTTGTCAGAGATAAGATAGCCAGTCCCCCAAATGTGTTGGGGTTTCCGGGTCAGTACGCTTCCACCTTCGACCTCATCTTCACTTAACATCAGGTGTGATTGAGGTCAAGTATCAACCCGTTGTGCATAATGCCAATTTATTATTTATTGAAAGAAAGATTTTGCATATCAACAGGAACCTTATTGAAAAAGCATACTCTTTATCGACATTATTCAGGTATACATAAATGCGGTATAATTTGAGCAATACCTTGAAGAACCAGTCGCACACTCTCGTCCTTTGATTGAAGACTGTTCCTGGACCACAGATGAAGGAGTACATTATATTGCCGCCGATGCTGGGCACACACCAATGCCAGACCTGAAGGTAATTGTTAAATGAATTAAATGCAACACATTATAATAGATACAAGGCAATGCAATGCAAGAAAATTCTAGGACACGCTTTCTTTAGCCAGACACAAAAACACATAAATAAAGACTTTCGACTTTTAGTTTCAACCAACGAACTTCCAACTAAACAAAACATTATAACATGTTAACTTCTTGCAACATTTGAATTCATTGTGCCTGTTAAGAAATTATAGCAGATGTATTCGGAATGGGTTATTGCTTATATTTTTTTGACAGGCACTAAAATGCAAGCTTCTCACACTTTGGTTACTATACAGTAGTCTGTTGTGTCTCCGATTTGAAAATAGTTTTTATTTTCGAAAGCTGATGAATGAGAGTACATTTCGTAGCTACTTTGATGGAAGTCGGTTCAACGGTTTGGAAGACGTTTTATCTTTAAAATAGAATAAGATTATTTCGATGAATCCAACTCGGATGGGCAACGTTCGGGATACTGGGCAACGTCTTCTCGTCCAAAATACCTCAGTGCTTGAAGACGAGTCTTTAATCAATGTGTATTACCAGTGATTACTTATGATACTGAAACGTGTCTCCTGGCCTCATAATTCGTCCGTCCATTAATTTACTCCACATGCAAAACCCACCACCATCACACACTAACTGTCACACATACAGACATTCACAACACATATATTTTGTACATATTTATAGATCTATAATTTTTTTCATTTTCAACACTATGTAATTTAGACATATTAAACATAACGACTCGTATATCACTGAGGATTTAATTTCGATAAATGTTCGTATTCATCACACAAACATTTACCCCTCGCGGGATTCGAACCCGCAACCGTTGGTTTCTCTCCACTACACCAACAGGATAAAAGCAATCGGTCGTCGTACCACAAAGTTCTCAACAACCACGTTGTTAGCCGGAAGAGTATAACATTATATGGTCTGTTGTCTCGACCACAGAGTGAAAGGTAAGCTCATGAGGAAGAATTTTCGGCGATTTACCTCAATCACGCTTGTTGAAAAGCTATCAAAGCCAAAGTCAAGTCAAAAAATATTTATTTCGTAGGATAAAGATTATCACTTGAAAACGTCACATTTTTTATCTTAATATTAAAATTATTGACATTATTGCTCATTCGCAAAGCAGATTCCCCAGAGAAGAACGAGCAAGAAACTCAAGGGTTGCTCTTTTAAATAAGTTTGGGTTACAATTATATTATATTGTATAATTAAACTGAATATCGCCGAGCGGTCTATGTCCATGCTTGCTTATCATCCAGATAGTCAGAAATTTTATAATAGCCTTTGGTAAACTCAAAATCTGTCTTCAAGTCAAATAGACTCTTCAAATGATTCTTAATCATACCTGACACATTGTTTCTGGGTCAGCATAATATCCAGGTATTTTGTCGTCGCAGGTGAACGATAGGCCTTTTGGTACCTCCGTGAATACAGGGTAGTCTTCACCTGGCACGTAACCATCTAATGACTGAAAAATAAAATGTACATATTTGTTTCAAACTTGTTAAACGATGGTTATGGTACATGGATATGACATGGTTGAAAGAAAACATTTATTTGGACTTGCATTTAAAGTATTACAAAGATAGATAGATAGACAAGCATTTATTTGCATCCATGTACACACAAATAAGAAAATTTACATATGAAAAATACAATTAAAACTATAAACCGCCTCCGTGGCTCAATGTAAACAACGTTGGGTTTACGATTCGAAGGTCGCGGGTTCGAAACTCAGCGGGGTACATGTTTAGGTACTCGGTTTGGTTGGTGGTAGGGCATTTTAAATGTCCGCCTGGCTAGCTACCACCATCTTATCTAAATCTGCCGCCAAGCAACAACGTTAATAGCATTGTTGTATTCCGGTTGTCAGAGATAATATAGCCAGTCCCCCAAATGTGTTGGGGTTTCCGGGTCAGTACGCTTCCACCTTCGACTTCATCTTCAATCAACGACACGAACCGATGTCTCTATATTTATTAATTTTGATTTTTTCCGCCGTCACGGCGGCTGCACCTGGCCTCCTTAAAGTTCCTTGGAGGTGAGACGGGGCGAGAAATTTTTTTAAATTAATTTAGTAATTGAATATTTTGTGACATTGCCAATAGACGCTCGGCATACTCTTAATATAATACAGTACTTAAATAATAATCCATAATTCCCATAATATTGTAATTAGACAATAATTGCCCATCGTAATAAGATGATCACAGATTAAACAATAATTATAACCTCGTTATGGTGATTGTACATGCAACGTTGTCGGTTTGAGGTGTGATTATAGATTTATCAGTTATTGTACTGTCATAAATCAAATGGAAGGATAATTAGTAGACAGGTATACAGGGTGAATTTGAATTCGTGTAATTCGCGTTAACCGGTGACGCCAATCATGATTACGAACAACTTTCCTCAAGGGACAATAGTAGAATTCGATCAAAAAAATTTTGATTACCTGTACAAAGTAAACCATCCTGAAACCACTTTTATTGAAATTGAAATAATTTATTTTCTTGATTTTGGGTACAAGATATAGGATGACACATAACAGAAGTCCCATTCAAAATCTACTTAAAATCTAGCGTGCAAATATTTAATAAATTATGATAGCATTAGATAGGTTATTACTTAAATATAATATAATAATGTATGTTGTCACAATATAAAACTAATTAATTGTCAATGGTGTGTTGATGTCAGAAAAGCGATATTGTCCGTCATATAAGTTTATTTTGCCTGTTTGCCTGGAAGAGATCGATGTTAGCGACAAGGCTGCCTAATTTGTAGTTTCTATAAGATATTTAAATGTACCTTCCTTATTTAAACAATAAAGCGTATTTGATTGATTGATTGATTGATAAGTATTTTAAAATAGTGGTAGTTATTCCTTAATTGAATAATAACATTTGTCGATAAGCCATTCATGTAACTTAATTTTAAATTGTCGTCCAGTCAATAATTTTATTCATTTGGGAGGGCGTTGTATACCTTCGCAGCCATATAATAAACGTTTTTTTCGTAACTGACAACATATATTTAGGTACAATTACTTTATCGGGCCCTCTAGGTCGTAACTGTTTAATATTGAGCCTAATTTATATGGGATAGTGTTCTGGTTGTTCCCTTACAAACAAACAAAAGTTGTTTCAGTAGGGATGTTCAAAAAATTTCAGCTAAATTCGGCTATGGTTCTTAATAGAAAGGTGTTCGTAATCAGAAGTGGATTCATCAGCCGAAAATTGTTGGACTTACATACTAAAGGTGGTTTCAGAATAATTTACTTTGTATTGGTAATCGAAAATTGTTTCATCGAATACGACCATGGTTCCTGGTGGAAAGTTGTTCGTAATCAGATGTGGACAAAAATTACATGAATTGAATTTCACTTTCGATTTGGAGCGATTTTTTTATACCAAAAACTAAACGACGACCGAATAATCCTTGATGAACATCGGTCAAGGCTGCCCGTCCACGACCGACAATCGGTGACCGACTTTTTGTAGGAGAAAAATGGATCGTGCTTATTGCAATATTTCAACGCTCACGTCCTACAAAAATCGGTCATACGAGTAATATCGATGATAAAAGTATTGACGAAAAAATCGACCGATTATCGGTCCTACAAAAATCGGTCATGGGCGGGCACACTAAGACCTCCAGAGGCGGCTTAAAAACGCCTTACCTTATTAATTACATTACTCTCCTTTTGGCTTCGTCGTAATCGGGTAATAAACATAATGAATTACTTACTGCTAAAGTTCTATCGAATATATACAGGAACACAGCTATAACTCCTATCGAACCCAAATGGGTTCCGCACAACCTCGCCTGTGACATTCTGTTTGCCTGTGGAACCCTAATTTAATGGAGTTTTGATCAAACCTGAAACAATAAAAGTTCATTCATTTATTATGTTAACATAAGTACAAGCCTCAGAAAGAAATTAAGAAGGTGAGAGCTTAACACCTGCGCATACTACGCGATGAGATGTCGCCGAAGGTGGAATCGTACTGACCCGGAAAATCCAATCTTATTTGGGGGACTGGCTATCTTATCTCTTACAACCGGAACACAACAATACTATTAACATTGCTGTTTGGTGGTAGCTAGCCAGGCGGACATTTAAAATGCCCTACCACCAACCAAACCGAGTACAAAATATATTCATTGTGTACTTCGACCAGCTCCCCAAAATTATAAAATTGTATTAGTTTTATATTAAAAAAAAAAGGACAACAATGATCCTGTCGGTTTCTTGCGCCGTTTCTTTTCCCACAGATGATTTCCCTTTCCGAAGCGGTAGTAGGTTGGACATACTGACTGACAGATAAATGCAATAAACCTTTTTTTATTTCCAGCAGATTTATATTGACATTCAACAAATGATATCATATATCTTACGTTGAAATAAATGCTTTAAGTTTGAAGTTTACGCGTTTTGAATTCAGTGATGATAGGTTTGCCTAGAAGAGCTCGCTGTTAGCGACGAGGCCGCCTAATTCGTGGTTTCTTTTTTTTTTTTTTATATGAGAGGGCAGCAAACGAGCATGCGGGTCACCTGATGGAAAGCTATCACCGCCGCCCATAGACACCCGCAACACCAAAAGGGTCACAGATGCGTTGCCGGCCTTTGAGGAAGGTGTAGGCTCGTTTCTTGAAGGTACTATAAGATATTTAAATGTGCTACACTAAGTTCTTTATTTAAACAATAAAGCGTATTTGTTTATTTAAAATTTGTTCCTTGGGGAAAGTAACAACTTTCCCCAAGTTGTGGTAGCCCGGCTGATCTCCACACAGACAATTAAACGATTTACTTATATAGAGTGAATTTGTATTCGTGTAATTCCCATAACTGGTGACGCTCCTATGTATTACGAACACGTTTACATTACACGAATACAAATTCACTCTGTATAAGTAAATCGTTTATTTGTCTGTGTGTAAATCAGCCGGGCTACCACAACTTAGCGCGACTCGAGTGACATAGAGTCGCATGCGACATAGCCAACATCTCTCAAAGCCGATTGGCGGTCAAGTTGACAGCTGTCAAGCGATAGCCAATCAGCTGCAAGAGTCTGAGACTATGCCGCGCGCGACTCTTTCTCACTCGAATCGCTCTAAGTTGTAGTAGCGTTGCAGTCAAAAATCAAAATCAAAAAAATATTAATTTCGTAGGATAAAAATTATTACTTGAAAACATCACATTTTTTAATATTAATATTAAAATTATTGGCATTATTGCTCATTCGCAAAGCAGATTCCCCAGAGAAGAACGAGCAAGAAACTCAAGGGTTGCTCTTTTAAATAAGTTTGGGTTACAATTATATTACATTGTATAATTAGACTGAATATCGCCGAGCGGTCTATGTCCATGCTTGCTCATCATCCAGATAGTCAGAAATTTTATAATAGCCTTTGGTAAATAATGTCTGTTTTATGATGCTTTTGAATTTATTTAAAGGTAAATTTTGAATGTCCACTGGAACCTTGGACTTAGTGACTTTGTGTAAACGGCTGACATGAACAGCATTATTGTATTATATTGTAATGGCCATGTCTGCTGCAGCATATTGCAGTCTCCTGAATTGAAATGACGGACATAGTCATAGTATGTTATTGATACAAAAACTACAAGACCAGTCACATAGCTTTAGTAACACATTAATTATCAATAGAGAATAGAACAAAGAACAGGTACGGTTAGCAAAAAAATCATTTCGATTACTATTGTAGACATAATTGTGCTGTAATTATTGTACTTGGAATTGTTATTGGATTATGCAAAGTTGTGAGATTTATAATTCAATTTATTTTTGTTTAGTTGTTTTTGTTCTAGAAGAAAACAGTTAACAAATGTAATTTTAATTTATATTTTGACAAACATTTACAAACAAACGTCTACAGATAAAAAATTGCGTCTAGCGCATCTCCTCGAGGGGGCATTGTGCCCAACAGGCAAGCGGCGTTCCCGCGTTGAATAGCGAGACTTATTCTCTGAGCTAGGAAGCCGCCCGCTCTGCGGTCACCAGAAGCCTCGATAAGACGCGCCGACAGGTCTTGGATCAGCCGTTTTGTTTTAGGGCCCCAGGGTCCCATCGTATAATCGAAATATTAGTTTTGTGGTAGGTTTCTGGTCCTACTCTTCTCTTCCTCCGCAAATAACACAAACCAAAGGTACGGTAAATGGTTTATTCTTACTAAGGTAGCAACAAAATCCAAAGCAATGTATAACACAATGCGCTGTGTACTGTGTACAATAAATTTGTACTGATCCCGTCCCGGTGGGCGCAGGAGAAGCACTTACAAAAATTCTCGGCGTTTGGTAGTCTCGAGTCCCGTCCCGAATGATGGGCGCAAGACCGTGACTTGCCGAGGGTGCGAGAACCCTTTATATACAACTCCCAATCCAGATAGTATACTTTGGTTGGAATGGTGGTGTTGGAATTATAATCCGAATTAATGTTCAAAATGTACCAGACAACCTTATTAGTTGTAGGAAAATCTTAACAGCGCGATGTAGGAACTACGCTAAAATGGGTCAGCGCCATCTAGTGATAAAGTTTTGTACTAAAGTGCTACACACTGTGGTGGAGTAAAATAAAACATTTTGTCACAATCTCCCCCTCTGGCTCCGAAGGCGTCCCGACGAGAGAGCCAGAAAGTAATTTTTCTACACAGTAAGTGATATCACAGTCTCCCCCTATTTTGTGCATGCTGAGTACTACCCCTCATTGGGTCGCTAAAGTTTCCTAAACTTTCTTAGGACGTCCCCTTTTTCTCAAAGGTTGTACCGGTTGTATGTGTTCATCTCCGCAAAAAGGTTGAAGTGCACTTGAGTGATAAATTCCAATAGGGACATTGGGTTTGCTCGGGTAAGCCAATTCATAGGACGCTGGTCCATGTTGCCTCATTATGATGTATGGTCCGTCTCGTCGTGGCGCAAATTTAGCAGTTATTCCTTGTGCTGCTTTGCTTACTGGGTGCAACGAGACTAAAACTGGATCGCCTGCCTTGAACTGCGGTCGTGGTCGTCTATGTTGATCTGCTAACTCTTTTCTTGTTTCCTCCTTCATTTCCTGTATCTCTTTGACTTTCAGCAGTGTTTTCGCCATTTGGCGTAATTTTGGTGTGATTTCTGGTATAAAATTTTCATTTTCTACAATCTGTCTGAAATCAATTTCATTATCGTATGGTGTTCTTAGTTCTCGTCCAAAGTTTAGGAAAGCAGGTGTATATTCCGTAGTTAAGCATCTAGCTGTATTCATAGCAAACCTTATACTAGGTAATTTCGTCGACCAATCTCGCTCGTTATCGCTTTGGACCAATATTGCTAGCTGAGTTTTTAAATCTCTGTTTTTGCGTTCAACTGGATTTGTTTCAGGATGATACAACGGAGTAAAAGCGTGTTTAATGTTTAAACAAAAGGCTATTTGTTGCATGACTGCGCTGACAAATTGTGTTCCGTTGTCACTTATCATACGCCTCGGTATGCCATATCTTAAAAATACTTCGTCTATGAGTGTGTTAGCACAGGTTTCTGCTGATGCATTTTCTAATGCGAATATTTCTACCCATTTAGTAGCGATATCTTCGACAATCAGAATCCACGTTTTGTTTTGAGCAGTTTTGGGTAGAGGACCAAACAAATCAAATGCTATTACCTCAAATCTTTGGTTCATGGACGTTGTTTGTAATAATCCTGCTGGCTTCATATTAGAGGGTTTGAACCTTTGACAAGTAGCGCATCCCTTTATATAACTTTCAATATACTTTCTCATTCCTTTCCAAAAATATCTTTTAGAAATTCTTTCAAATGTCTTATCAATACCGTAGTGCCCTGCTAAAGGGTCATCATGATAAGCCTTTAGAACGTTCATCCATTCGTGTTCAGGAACTACTATCTGCGCATCTTCCGAGTCTGAGTATGGACTATGCCTATACAATAGTCCGTTATTCATTAAGTATCCTTTACTACTCCAATACATAGCATTTTCATTATTATCTGATTCTTCTAATGCTTTCATTATTTTGATTATATTTTCATCTTTCTCTTGTTCCTCTCTTACTTCTTTCGGGCTTTTTGTTGGCATATCTACTGTAATTGCACAAACACCGCAATCACTTTCATTTTCTTTATTACACGGCGGTCTAGATAAGGAGTCTGCTACTACATTTGTTTTACCTGGTGCATACTTGATTGTTATGTCTTCCGCTTGTAGCTTGAGTGCCCATCGTGCAAGACGACCTGTTGGAGCCTTCAAGCTCATAAGCCACTTCAATGCTTGATGATCAGTTATAATTGTAATTGGTAAGCCCTCGGTATAACCACGAAACTTTGTAACGGCCCATACAACTGCTAACGCTTCTCGCTCTGTAGTTGTGTAATTTCTTTCCGCAGCAGTTAATAATCTACTCGCATATTCCACTGGATGTTCATCTGGACCCTCCCCCTGCACCAGAACTGCTCCTAAAGCATAATTACTTGCGTCTGTTTTGATGATGTAAGGTTTTGTTTCGTCAGCCTGTCGTAATATCGGAGCTGTCGTAAGACGATTCTTTAATTCACTGTATGCCATTTGTTGTTCATTTGTCCATTCCCATACAGCGCTTTTCTTTGTTAAACGTGTTAAGGGCTCTGCTACTTTTGAAAAATTTTCAATAAAACGTCTATACCATGAACATGTTTGTAGAAATGAAATTAAGTGTCTTATATTTTTAGGTTTAGGAAGGTCGATTATAGCTTTTATCTTTTCTTGGTCTGGTGTTAATCCTTCTGATGTTATATAGTGACCTAGATATTTAATTGTAGAGCAACAAAATTTACTTTTATCTATATTGACGGTGAGCCTGTACTGTCTCATCTTTTCAAATACAGCCTTCAAGTCCATTAAATGTTGTTCAAATGTTACTGAAAATATTACCAAATCATCCAAATAAGCTAGCATCTTTATATGTTGTAGGTTTGCTCTGAATCCATCAATAAAGCGTTGAAAGGTGGCCGGTGCGTTTCGTAAACCGAAAGGCATTCTCTTAAATTTGAAGATTCCAAATGGAGTAATGAATCCAGTTTTCTCTTGGTCTTCCTCTTTAACTTTAATTTGCCAGTAACCAGCTTTTAAGTCTAGGGTAGACATGTAAAGAGTTGGTTTCGCTTCATGTAATAAATCATCTATTCTAGGAATGGGATATGTATCTGATATTGTTATTGCATTTAATTTTCTATAGTCAATACAGACACGAGTATCCCCATTCGGCTTGGGTACAAGGACTACAGGTGCGGCCCATGGGGTCATACATGCTTCAATAATGCCCTCTTTTTGCATTTTATCTATTTCCTTTCTTAATATTTCTTTTCGAGGTGGAGATAGACGATAGGGTGGTACTGAAATAGGCGAATGCTTTTCTGTGTTGATACTATGTTCTACATGTAATGTTGGACTACCATTAGATTTGAATACATCATCATATTCTTTTAAAAGTTTAGCTAACTGTTGTTTTTGTAGTTCATCCATTGCGTGTTATTTCAAATTGGTCACTCAGTAATCGTAGTAGTAGTGCACGACTGTAACTAATGAGTAATATTTTACTTAGCGTTATTCACATCCCTTTCCGAAATATGGACGAGGGTGGAATGTAACTAACAAAGCCTTTCCACTTCCCTTTCCGAATTATGGACGAGGGCAGGATGTAGCTAATAGATACTGAGATAAAGCCTCTCCACTTCCCTTTCCGAATTATGGACGAGGGCAGGATGTAGCTAAGAAGAAGTCTATTGAATTGACATCGTATAAGAAAACTCATGAAAACTCTATTCCTACTATTTACTATCTGGATTGTTTGTTGTTATAGTATAATAACAAAAGTTACAAAAGATGTCTCTAACGTGTAGAATGCAATCTAACAAAAAAAAACAAACAAAACATAAGAAAATATTTGTATGCTTAAGTAAATTGTACAGAATTCAGAAGACAATATATTATCGCTGAAAGTACTAAGATTTTACTTAATATATCTAATTAACTTTAAATTACTACTAAATAACAACCAAAAGAGATAAAACTAGTAAAATTATTTTAAACAAAACAATTTTTAAATGAGAAAATAGGATCTGTTTCTTACTAATACTAATATCTACATACTAATTATGATAATAACTCTTAAGAGAGTAGTCTATGTACTAATCCGTTACTATATACTATTCCAGCGCTGGCAACTAATCTAATCTAATTTCCTGTCTTTATAAATACTTATGTAAATATCTCAAATACTTAATTTTTTTTTTTTTTTTTCGTTCTACTATTATTATTATTATTTTGATATATACTTAACTAATAACTTAACCTATTCACTATGTAAACAGTCTTAATGATCAGTCTTGTAGCATCCTGAAAACAGGGACTGTGATTTCGGTGACAGTTCTATGTCATCTGACTGGTTTATGTTCAATTCGGCGTCACGTAGCATGTAATTGAACCGAGAGCCATCAAACAAATGTTTTGTACGTTTCGGTGCTGTTGCTGATTCCGTTGGTAACGTAGCTTCCTCGAAGTTTCCATAGCTCACCATCCTGGACTCACGAGCTTTCGGTGGTGTTACCATAGCATGTACCATTTGTCGTCCGTCTGAGTTAAACATGAATTCTTCATCGTAAAGTTCCTGTTTTCCTTCTTCGCCGATGAAGTTGTACGTAAATTGTGCTAAGTCTAAAACCATGTGCGAGTCTTGGATAAACCCTATTCCCAATAGAGTGCGATTTTCCTGAGTTTCTGGTAGCACTACGAAAGTAGTTGGTATTATTTTGCCAGAAAATGTTACAGGCACTCGGGTTATTAGCACACTTTTGCAACTCGTCACTCCATCTGCTAAAGTTACAAACAAATAGTCTTGCCTAAATGCATAACCCTTCTTTAGCAATTGACGATATAAGTTGTAAGAGGCAATACTAATCTTGGCACAGGTGTCAACATGTGCTATGGTCTCTATGTCTTCAATTTTAATGCAAACTACTGGTCTGCTACGAGCATCGGTATGGACATCAATTGCACAAACGCCTAGATTTTGGCTGGTATTTGCCGGCTTTCGCCTACTTGAGCATGTGCTACAATTGCTTCTAACTACTCCCGGCGCACCACATCCGTAACAATTGAATTTTGGCTGTGTCTGAGACGTAAATTGTGTTGTATAACTGTTTTGTTTTGTGGCTGTAGGGGCTGAAGCAGATTGAGCTTGATTTTTGCTTTTCAATTTTCTACATTCATTGATTGTATGTCCCATGTAGTGACAGTATTTGCATTTTTCTCTTTTTGTTTTTATTTTGTCTTCTGTTCCTTTTGTTTCTGTTAAAAATTCTTCTGCTGCTTGTGCTTTCATAATCAAATCATCAAACGTCTTTATGTCATCTCTTGGAATACGCTCACGAATTGATCGTTTTATTAACAAATAAAGCATGTCTATCTGTTGCGTTTCGGTATGGCCTGGCTTCGGCAATTGGGCAAATAGGGCTCTCTTTTGCATCAAAAAAGTTTCTGTGAGCATATCATTTGGTTGATCTCCATACAAGATATCTTTGTATAAAAGATGAGCTGGTTTTTTTGGTGCAAAGGCGCTTCTTAGGCGTTTTTCAAAGTCGTCCCATGTTTTTATGTGTGTTTTTACTGCTTGCCACCAAACACTTGCTTGTGCTTTCAGAAGCAGGGACAAGCCTTTCAATGCATCATCGTCAGGAATTTTCTCCACGTCCTTATACACATTCAGAGCATTTATGAATGCCTCAACCACTTCAGTGTCTTTTGTGCCATTAAATGTGTGTGTACATTTGGAGATAGTGCCCTTTTTATTTATACTTGATAGTAACTCGCCGAACTGATCTTTAGTAAAAGTAGCCATTGTTCTATTGCTTTTGACCAATGTTGTCACTCTTCCCGATCGGGTGACAATAAAAGAAGCCTTCTTTGGTTTAGTTCGATTCCCGCTGTTGGTCGCCACTGTGGTAGGTTTCTGGTCCTACTCTTCTCTTCCTCCGCAAATAACACAAACCAAAGGTACGGTAAATGGTTTATTCTTACTAAGGTAGCAACAAAATCCAAAGCAATGTATAACACAATGCGCTGTGTACTGTGTACAATAAATTTGTACTGATCCC
The DNA here is from genome assembly GCA_949316235.1 of Oegoconia quadripuncta. Taxonomy (NCBI): domain Eukaryota; kingdom Metazoa; phylum Arthropoda; class Insecta; order Lepidoptera; family Autostichidae; genus Oegoconia; species Oegoconia quadripuncta. The sequence continues at coordinate 48,669,374 of OX438741.1, read as the reverse complement.
GTCCCGGTGGGCGCAGGAGAAGCACTTACAAAAATTCTCGGCGTTTGGTAGTCTCGAGTCCCGTCCCGAATGATGGGCGCAAGACCGTGACTTGCCGAGGGTGCGAGAACCCTTTATATACAACTCCCAATCCAGATAGTATACTTTGGTTGGAATGGTGGTGTTGGAATTATAATCCGAATTAATGTTCAAAATGTACCAGACAACCTTATTAGTTGTAGGAAAATCTTAACAGCGCGATGTAGGAACTACGCTAAAATGGGTCAGCGCCATCTAGTGATAAAGTTTTGTACTAAAGTGCTACACACTGTGGTGGAGTAAAATAAAACATTTTGTCACAGTTTCATTTATATTTGTAATATAAATGAAACTAATATTAGAACTTTAGTTGCTTATTAATTAAAAGAAAATGTCATACCTTATATATTATATTATTGACTAGCTTTCCGCCTGCGGCTTCTCACTTTATCGTCATAAAAAATATCCTATGTCTTAATCCAGATTATATTCTCCCTATACCTACAGGGTGTTACAAAAATTCCCGTAAAGCTGAAAGGGTGTTAAAGGATCCCTTTTATTTTATGCCCCACGGGTTGGTAGTTGACCTCAATCACACCTGATGTTAAGTGAAGATGAGGTCGAAGGTGGAAGCGTACAGACCCGGAAACCCCAATACATTTGGGGGACTCGCTATCTTATCTATGACAACCGGAACACAACACTGCTATTAACATTGCTAGCCAGGCGGACATTTAAAATGCCCTACCACCAACCAATATACTAAATAAATACATTTTTTCTTTGTAAATAAATACTTATTATAAATGAAAACATCCATAACTCGGGTACACATGTCCTTATTCATCACACAAACATATGCCCCTCGCGGGATTCGAACTCGCAACTGTTGGTATATTATAAGAATAGCACATCTTTAAAAACATTACAATGTCGACTGCAGCAATTTCGCCGCTCACTCTAGTAATTAAATGTTGAAATTCCATCTCAAAACACAATAACGTTTAAACTTAATTTCAAACTAAAACAATTAAGGCAATTTTATTATTTCAAAATATCACTTAGCCCTTGGCTTTAATGCCGTCTGCCTTTCTAAACGATGAGCAATTTTGTAAAGACAATCATTGCCACCTCTCACTGGAAATGTGGGTCATAATCAACCATGGACCAAATGCGGTTCAGTGGATTTGGGTCAGACTGGAAGTCACTTGACAGTCAGTGTTTTCAAGCCGTTGTAGATCACCGACTTAGCTTCAATTGAAAACAAATGGAATAGACTATTTAAAGTGCCCTCGGACTCATTGAAACTGTCATAGTAAATTTTTGAAAATCTAATCTAATAACTCGAGGGGTTGTTCTTTTTAAAAACAGGTTTTTTATCACAAAATGGCACAATAATGTTTCATTATTAACTGTGAAAGTGGCTGGCGTGCGAACGAGCTGGGTTATGTCCGTGGATGTTTATCATCTAAGTAGTCTGATATTTTAATGCTTTCTTAAATATGTCAAAAAAAATATAGCATCATTCAGGAAAAATAGTGATAAACATGATGTCAATACAAGAAATAAAGACAAACTTGCAGGTCACATAAGTCGCCTCCGCAAAGTCAGTAATTCATTCAAAGGGTTAGGTATACGCTTTTTCAATAAAGTTCCTAAGTCTCTGTTTTATAGTATCTTTAAATTTATTGAAACGAAGATTTTGTATATCAACATGAATCATATTGAAAACGCTTAGGTATACATAACCCTTTGAATGAATTACTGACTTTGCGGAGGCGACTTATGTGACCTGCAAGTTTATCTTTACTTCTTGTATTGACATCATGTTTATCACTATTCTTCCTAAATGATGCTATTTTTTTTTTACATATACCGGATGAGTTTTTTTACCGTAAGGAAAAAAATAGGGCATATTAGGTAAGTGAAATAGAAGTTATTGGCATAGGTAGAATTTTTTTTTTTTTCAAAAACGCATCATGTGAAATTTATTTTGAACTCATATTTTCTCGAAGTTTCCTTTGTTTAATTAATTTAATGATGTAATTATGTGGAATAGGCTACAAACGCGCGTTGACGCGACCGTCAAATGACACAATTAACGCTTTATTCTATGATAGTTTTGAAAAAAAAAAATGAAACTATACCTATGCCAATATCTATTTCACTTACCTAATATGCCCTATTTTTAAACGACTTCAAAAAAGGAGGAGGTTCTGTATTCGGGGCGTATTTTTTTTTTCCCTTATGGTAAAAAACTCATCCGATATAAGTTTGTTTTTTTCTTTTCTTTTTCGGACACTTACACCAATCATCTAGCCCCAAACTGAGCCAAGGTTGTGCTATGGATACTAGATAACGGATAAACATATATAAATATTTATATGAACATCCATGACTCGGGAAAAAATATTCGTATTCATCACACAAACATTTACCCCTCGCGGGATTCGAACCCGGGATCGATTGTTAAGATATTATCCGCACAAGTTGCGTCCCATATCAAGGTGCGCCCCAAGCACCAGTGTACTAAGGTGGCTCCATCAGGTCTTCTTATCCCTGAATAAGCCACAAGGCTCCAGAGACGACGGGAAATATTTATATAAACATCCATGACTCGGGAAAAAATATTCGTATTCATCACACAAACATTTACCCCTCGCGGGATTCGAACCCGCAACCGTTGGTTTCGCTGACAGGGTCACTATCCACTACACCAAGTGGTCGTCAATATATGTAAGTACAGAGAGGTAACTACATACATGCGCAGACCGAAGAAAGTCCTCGTGTCTAAGGGTACAAGCGTCGCGCGATTGTGGACCGGAAGATGGATGAGAAGTAAGGTCCGTATTTCAGAATATTGGTCAAGCGTAGATTAGCGCTTGAGCATAGTGGGAAAAAGATGCCGATATTCAAGTTACATAAAGCTGACTTTTAACTGTCCTCAAGCGGAGATCTCTGTTTGAGTTTTAGGAGCGTACTTTCAAATTAACAAATTTTATTCTGTAAATAACTGGTGATTGCAAAGGCAAGCTCAGCGCCCCTCGGTCCTTGCGCCCTAGGCTCTATCTGAAATAGCCTGATGGGTAAATCAGGCCCTGATGTTACTGGAGGATATTTTATGTTCAGATCCTCAGTGTTATTCTAAATTAAATAAATAAATAAATATTTCGGACACTTACACCAATCATCTATTCCAAACTAAGCAAAGCTTGTTGTTGTGCATGCATTCAGCCTAGAAGTCGAACGCAATACTCTACGCCCCCAGGATATCAGGAATGTATAATACATACTGGCCGCTGGCTTAAGAACGAACTTTAATCAGAAACAATGGATCTGCATCTTCTTCTTCTTCTTACCACGTACGACCACCCTGTGGAACGGACTTCCGGCAGCGGTATGCCCGAACGAGTACGACATTGGAACCTTCAAGAAACGACCCTACACCTTCCTCAAAGGCCGGCAACGCATCTGTGACCCTTTTGGTGTTGCGGGTGTCCATGGGCGGCGGTGATTGCTTTCCATCAGGTGACCCGCATGTTATAATAGACCAATTATGGGCAGCAAAGTCATATGTGTGGAACTCCCAAACAGTCTGCGACCCTTAACATGCCTGCCCAGCGTGACGATTAGGGCCAATCTTCATGGAAAGCGATGGAAATCACCCCATGAGAGAGATTTATGTCCTGCACTTAACTATAAGGTACGATTGTTCGATCTAATCCTAAACATTTCGAGCATGTAAGACGTGAACGTCGACGGGACCAGTCGTGTCTAGTAATCTGTAAGACTGCCCTTTTCAGAAATAGCATTTCTGCGATGGCTCCAATTATATACAACAAGATACCTAAATCTATTAGAGATTCGGGCGATTTAAACAATAAAACGTATTATACTATCAAAGAATTTTTGAATGACAAATTCGTATAAATTGTTTCTGGCTAGATTTAAAAATTTCAAATTTGACTATCGTTGCTATATAAAGGTTTTATATTTTTGTTGCCATTTACATACCTACCTAATTATAATATGACATGATGACATTATTAATATGACATAAATGATTTAATACAACTTTTCCATCTTTGGTATTTTTTTTTTTTTTTTTTTTATTGAAGAGGTGGGCAAACGAGCAAGAGGCGCACCTGATGGTAAGTGTCACCGCTGCCCATAACCATCTACGGAAACGGAAGATCCGCAGTGGCGTTGCCGGCCTTTAAGGAAGGAATATGCTCGCTTCTTGAAGGTTCCCAGATCGTATCGGTTCGGAAAGACATCCGCTGGGAGCTTATTCCAAAAAGTAACGGTACGTGGAAGGAAATGTCTACTGAACCGCACCGTGGTGGATTTCCAACTGTCTGGGTGGTGTTGGTGGAATTTAAGTTTATGCCTAGTAGTGCGATGATGGAACTCAGCAGCAGGAATCAAACCGAACAATTCCTCGGAACACTCGCCATGGTAAATCCGATAGAAAACAGTAAGAGATGCTACGACCCTTCGTAAGGAAAGCGAATCAAGGCGATTGGTGAGAGCTAGATCATTGATAACGCGAACTGCTCTACGTTGGATGCGATCTAGTGGAAGAAGCTGGTATTTAGGCGCTCCGGCCCAGATATGAGAACAGTATTCCATGTGAGGCCGAACCTGAGCCTTATAAAGCTGCAAGCAGTGTACAGAGGTGAAATACCGTCTCGCTCTACTCAAAACGCCCAGTTTTTTGGAGGCTGCCTTCGCCTTTTCTTCCAAATGACCACAAAACTGGATGCTGTTGGAAATATCGACGCCGAGGATTCCGAGGTATAGTTTAAGTAATTAATTAGTATAATAGTATGTAGAAAAATTGTTTTGTATGCCAATGTGCAGATCACAGCGCTCTGTCAGTTTTCTATGTAACATCACTTTAATGTATTTTACCTGTGTATCACAAATAAATTATTTGATTGATTGATTGATGGATTCATTATAATATTTGTCCTGCTTTTTCGCTTTGACGGAAAATACAACTATCCCACTCTGACACCTACGTTGGGTACGGGGGCAGTAGTCTTACTGTGTATTCATTAACGATAGTGCAAGTTAAGGATTGGTCCATTGTCTGGTTCTCATAGAATTTAACTATGAGGCCAGAGTAATTTACCGATAAAGATAATTTGTGTGTATATTTTTTTCTCACACTTTAAATCATAAAATTAACCTTTAAAATAATCAAATCATCTCACGTTAAAAGTTTTACTGCAACAGTTACTGACCTGTAATAATAAAGTTTTGGCAACGTACGTGGGAAATTCAGGATAGTATCTGTATGAGCTCTGTCAACAATGGATTACATACAGCGGTTAGCAAGGTTGTGGGTTGCCAGTTTTAAAAGTAATGTTGTTATCCTTTAGGTGGGAACATTTCGATTATCTATGCGGTAATGCTGGGGGTCTCATTATGATCACACCACAGGAATAAGAAATAAACTCGCATTTTGACGACTAATTGGTGTAGTGGATAGTGACACTGTCAGCGAAACCAACGGTTGCGGGTTCATATCCCGCTAGGGGTAAATGTTTGTATGATGAATACGAAAATTTATTCCCGAGTCATTGATGTTTATATAAATATTTCCCGTCGTCTCTGGAGCCTTGTGGCTTATTCAGAGATAAGAAGACCTGATGGAGCCATCTTAGTACCCTGGTGCTTGGGGCGCACCTTGATATGGGACGCAACTTGAGAGGATACTTTGGCCCCGTTCCACATACAAGGAACTGCGCAAAGAGCTGGAACCGCGGCTGAACAAGCTCAAAGTAACAAGCGCCGTAAATATGCGTCAATCTCTATAAACAACGAGTTTGCGGCGCTTGCAGTGGAGACATTGAACCCTTGGTCTTCTGACACGAAACAATTTGTAAAGGATTTATCCGTTAGATTGGTTCACGCCTCTGGAGATGTGACAGCAGGTGCCTACTTTGCTCAGCAGCTGAGCTTATGCATTCAGCGGGGCAATAGCGCTAGCGTACTAGGTACTATGCCTCACGGAAGCGAGTTGGACGCCGTATTTTTTTTTATAAGGTGTTTTAAATTGTGTTTTATAAATTTGTTGTTTCATATACATACTTAATTAAATTATATTTATGTATGTTTATCCGTTATCTAGTATCCATTAGTACAAGCTTGTTTGGGACTAGGGGATTGGTGTAAGTATCCAAAAAAACATATTATTCCATCAGTGAGTTCCAGTCCCTACATCCCGGCTCAGCTCAGCTCAGCTCGATGATACCATAGCATTGTCGCTGAATAGCTGACTGATCTATCAACCTGAAGTCTAAACCAGATCGACCCATTTTGGGCTCTTGACTACTGATCACCGGTACCAGGTTATCATATATAACGGAGCGAGAATCACTTTACGTATCACTGGCACTTTGCACGGCGCATAGCGGACACACTACCTGTGACATTTTATCTTATTTATTTATTAAAGAAACTGATGAAAGTAGAATGCATGTGGCAGAGATGAGAATGCTAAGATGGATGTGTGGTGTGACTAGAATGGATAAGATCAGGAATGAGTATATCAGAGGAAGTCTAAAAGTGGCGCCAATAACAGAAAAGCTGACGAGTAATAGGTTAGCATGGTTTGGGCACATTATGAGGAGGGATCAAAGGCACGTAACAAGACGAGTGTTAAGTATGAATGTGGAGGGATACAGAGGTAGAGGAAGACCAAAGAAGGTGTGGGTAGACTGCGTGAGGAATGATATGTGTGTGAAAGGGGTGAGTACGGAGATGACGGCTGATAGAGGAGAGTGGAAGAGGATGACATGTTGTGCCGACCCCACTTAGAGTGGGATAAGGGCAGGAAAATGAATGAATTTATTAAAGAAAACAAACAGCGTTACACATGTGTATAAATATTACAAAGTACGAATGCAAGAAATAAGGCAAATTACAGGTTTCATCATAATAAACTATTATTGTTTTTTTTTTTGAAGTTCAAGCTAAGTAGTTAAGAACCAAGTAATGAGCTTTACGGACATTGAGACAACGCTGCAAATAATGCCGAGTATTCGTATGATACGTGCAGCTGCAGATACGCACAATTGCATAATAATATAAATAAATATCTTGGCATATACACACAGCGCCATCTAGATCCACACTAAGCAACTATAGGCTTGTATCATGGATACCAGATGGTTGATAAACTAGACAAATACATATTTTTTTTTGGTAATAAACACATATAGAAGTGAAAAACTTCCATAACTCGGGAACACATGTCTGTATTCATCACACAAATATGTGCCCCTTATGCGACCTTCTAATATAGCAGTCAGAGCTTTTAACGACTACACCAAACAGGTCGTCATATTAGGTACATATTGACAGTAAAAAAAAAAATGTTGCTAAACTCAGTTTCCTACCTCAATGCTCAGTTTGGCCGGAAGAGATATCTTAAAGAGATTAAGACCACTCACTTATCCACGACCACCATCGTCTTACCATCTATATCATGGCACCAGGATAACAGAACCAAGCAAGAATTACCTTCTAACTATAACTCCTATAGGACAGAATCAACAAATCAAATCAAATCAATATATTTTATTTCATAGGATAAAATTATCACTTGAAAATGTCACTATTAATATTTTTATTACATTTAAATTTTAAATTTATTGCTCATTCACAAAGCTGACTCCCCAGAGAAGAACGAGCAAGAAACTCTAGGGTTGCTCTTTTAAACAGATTATAGGTTGCGATTTGATAATTACATGAATAATAAGACAGCTATGTCCATGCTTGCTTATCGTTCAAATAGTCAATGATTTTATAATAGCCTTTTGTTAATAATTTATGTTTTATGATTGCTTTAAATTTATTTGAAGGCAAATTTTGAATGTCTACTGGAACCTTATTATAAAAGCGTATACATTGCCCTTTTAAGGATTTACTAACTTTGTGAAGTCGGCTAACATAAACAGATAACTGGTTCAGATAACTTATTCCTTGTATTAACATTGTGCCTATCACTATTTTTAGCGAATAAGGTTATTTTTTTTTTTGCATATAACAAATTCTCATAAATGTATTGAGATGCCATTGTTAAGATATTAATTTTCTTAAACTTATCTCTAAGAGACACTCTAGGTCCTAATTTATAAATGGCACGAATAGCACTCTTCATATAGTCATCTCTTTCAACAGGGTAATTTATCTCTTTCCTTTGTCCTACAAGTGACTCCTACCTAGACCACCGGACTTGCACCAGGCTAACATAACTGACCAAGAATAACCTACTAAGAGACGGTAGGTCTCTATTCAACACCACTATTCCATTGGACTTCAGACTGCCGTACCAGGGCAAGAGAAGGTTAAAGGTGGTACGAATTAAAGTGAGAATCTCGCACAACACTATGCGACTGCTTAAACAGATTTATTAACGCTACTGCCTGCAATTTCCCACGTCTGCAGTAGGAAATTACAGTATAATTGTCAATGTATGCTTTTTGCTTTACTTCCACGTGCGTTTATATGACTTATTGTCTCTCAGTCGGTTTGATTTGTCAATAATTCCAAGATATTCTATATCGAAGGTTGGTTGGAAGGAGAACGAATTTAATTTCCCGAAAAATAGTGACATGCGTAACTTAAATTTGAATAATAGGAGCAATTAAAGCAAAGTTAACACATTATTTTATGGGACACTATATACGCTTTTATAACCTTATACCCGAGAACATCATTAATGTAACTGACAAACAATTTAAAGATCATGTCAAAACAACATTAGCAAATAACAATTTAAGTTTAGAAACCAAAAAAGCCGACAGCATATTTTATATTTCACAGGCGCCATCTTGGTGATCGAACCTGCGACCTCCGAAACGTAAACCCAATGTTGTTTACATTGAGCCACGGAGGCGGTTAATCATGCATGTTACTAAGAGAGTGATGAATATGGATGTCGATGGTTGGTAAGGAAGAGCCAATACGGAAAAGATGGATGGAAATTCTTCGAGAGATAGAGAGTCGTGCTGCGCTGACTCCAAATAAATTGGGACCAGGGCAAAAGGGACACGAAAAGAAGAAGAAGGGCAAGATGATGATGATCTTTATTTGATCCAAGACGTAGTGACAAAGATTGAAAAAGATATGCTGAGATGGTATGGACATGTGGAGAGGATGAAAGAAAGGAGACTAACGATAGAGATATACGATGCGAATGTGGATGGTAGTGTTGGTAGGGGAAGACCACGACGAACGTACCATGATCAAATCGAGGACGTCTTAAAAAAAGCTAAGTCAAGAGTACCCTAAACCGACGAGTATGTATGAACCATCTTATGAGAGTGAAGGAAGCAGAAGAGGTGTGTCAGGATAGTAGCAAGTGGAAGTCTGTGGTCTCTGCCTACCGCTACGGGAAACAGGCGTGACATTATGTATGTATATATGTATGTAGTATCCATAGTACAAGCTTTGCTTAGTTTGGAACTAGATAATTAGTGTAGGTGACCGAAATATATATTATTATTTTATCATCATCATCATATTAGGTCCTTACCTATGACATTGGCGTTTTGTATGAAGAATTTCATTAAGACTGTTTTCTCCATACAAACATTTTTGAATTTGGCTAAACTTTGTGTGTATTATCGGATAACATTAAGTTAAGTATAGGCAGCGTTAATTTTTAAAAGTAACCGCTTTATAAAAGTTTCAGCGAATCTAAGAAATGATTATGGGAAGCACATGAAAAGAGCCCTGTTCAAATTTTTTTTATTATGTGATTTAGCCCAGAAATTAAAAAATATTTCAACTGAAACCTTGAAATAATCTTCCACTTTCAAAATAAAAAAAGAAATTTCGATATAGCTTTGAAAATCGCAGGAATTGGTACATATGATTAACGAAGAAAAAAAAACTCCTATTTCATAGGTAAAGATCCTATGTTTCACTCTTGGCTAAACAGTGTGTTGTTTTTACTCCATAGGTGAATATCTTAATCACAGAAACTGATAGGTATTTATGAATAATTATGAAAAATTTTATATGGAAAATCTGACATTATTAATAATTAGTCAAATTGTCATGTTGTTATTTATTTATTTATTTCCTTTTTAGAGAAGTAACAACAAGAATCAAGTATATGTGAGACAATTATGAATTTATTGCCTTTACCGTCGTTTAAGATCACCGTTTAAGAGCAGTCGGATAAATGCACATAAGTAATTATATGAAATTTGAAAGCTCACAAAAACCTAACTGTACATCCAAAATCTAACAAATAATTTTCTTTCTTCATCATACGTCAAACTTCAAACTTCAAACATATATTTCAACGTAAGATACATGATATCATTTGTTGAATGTCAATTTAAATCTACTGGAAATAAAACAGGTTTATCTTTCATTTATCTGTCAGTCGGTATGTCCTAGCTACTACCGCTTCGGAAAGGGAAATCATCTGTGGGAAAAGAAGCGGCGCAAGAAACCCGCAGGATCATTTTGTCCTTTTTTTTTAAATAAAGTATATAACTAATACAATTTTATAATTTTGGGGGACTAGTCGAAGTACACCAAGCCTGTTTGTCATTCAGGTAGTCACTAATTTTATAATAACTTTTTTTGCTAATGTTATTTTGACATGATCTTTAAATTTTTTCTCCACTGCTGAATATAAGCTTACCACATCGAATTCCAGAGTGAACGGTTGGAAATTAATTATTATACTAATTTCAAAATGCTAAACCTATTTACCTACTAAAACAAGGAAATGAAAAGCCGCAAAATCAATACTTTGTTACCTTGCGAAATGTAGTAGTAAGTGCGAATAGGATAGATGGATCAAATATCTAGTTAACCATAAATTGACATCGGTACAGGTTTAACCGCAAGATTAAAATATTAGTTTATATTAACATTACTTCTTTATAATACAATACAAATGCCTTTGATTGGTTTAATAACAAAGTCACAACAGGTATTTAATTTATGTATACAGATGTATAGGTCCACTTAATTGGTTTGCTTAGTTAGGTTAGTACACTTAGGTATTGTTTTTTTTTTTTTTTTTTAATGGTTCACAAAACTGGACACAATTCACAATATTTTTTGTCTTACCCAACATTACGACATAATTAATTGAATGTATCCTACTTGATGTGAACACAGCATGCACACAGGTAAAGACAGTCTCAATACTTTAGAATAGACTATAGAATAAGACCTATTTATAATTGTTGTACAAAATGATGTATATATATTAAGGATGTTGTTATTAGGCAAACTTCAAACTTCAAACTTCAAGCATTTATTTCAACGTAAGATACATGATATCATTTGTTGAATGTCAATTTAAATCTATTGGAAATAAAAATAGTATGTCCAAGCTACTACCGCTTCGGAAAGGGAAATCATCTGTGGGAAAAGAAGCGGCGCAAGAAACCCACAGGATCACTTTTCTTTTCTTTTTTTAAATATATGTATAAAAATATACAAGTAATACAATTTTATAATTTTTGGGAGCTGGGCGAAGTTATACCAAGCGTTTTTGTCATTCAGGTAGTCACTAATTTTGTAATAACCGTTTTTTGTTAATGTTGTTTTGACATGGTTTTTAAATTGTTTTTGATTTAGATTAATGATATTCTCAGGTATAAGGTTATAAAAGCGTATACAGTGTCCCATAAATGATGTATTAACTTTGCTCAGTCTGAACATAGGGGTGGCTAATTTGACAAAAGGAAGTGACTCAGCATTTGCTTACTTAACAATATGATCTCGAGTAGCGCTGGTTTTTGTCACTCCCTTCTCCCTACGATGCTGAGCGGGATCCAGTTGTGGAGCCCTTTCATTGGCATACGAATTTTAAATTAAAAAGTAATATTTTTACACACAAATAACTAATATTTCCTAAGGTTTGCTGGTAGAAAAGTCTATCGGAGTTAAGGTCGCTTTGTACATTTTATATACAATGCATATTTCTGTAACAATTTTGTGTACAATAAAGATATTAAGTTAATGTATTAATATTTTCATGTTCTTATTTTCGGCTAACTAGATAACATTGGGTTTCATATTTAATAACTGGTCTGGTTTAATTTAAGTTAATGTTTGTTTGAAATATATGTTTGAATAAAACTATTTCATTTTTTTAAAGGGATATAACGGTTAAATTACATATTTAGAGCCACGGAGATCGCGATACTCTGCATTTCAAGAACTAAGAAATACCATCATTAACGCCTCTTCATTTATTCTCTTTCTCTGTCCGGATTAGTGATAGATAATGGAAAAATTTCTTTCGGGAATGAAAAGAAACAATAATATTTTATGATTATTGGACAATAACAGGTTGATGATATTGATGACCTGTTTGGTGTGGTGGTTAGCAACTGGCCATATGCCATGTTTATGTGATGAATACGGCCATTTGTACCCGAGTTATGGATATCCTCATTTATAATAGTCCTTTCCGTTTAGTGTTCCGTTATGGATGTTTTTCATTTATATGTGTATTAATTTACAAAAAACATATGTTTTTGTGTAGTTTATCAACCATCTGGTATCCATAATTCAAGTCTAGTTGCTTAGTGTGTAACTAGATGGCGCTGTGTATATGTGAAAAGATATTTATTTATTTATTTCACTCAGAGGCTAAGTCTGTTTGTTCAAAGTGAAAACCTTAGGCACCCTTCAGGTACAGCAAGATCTTGGGCAAATTTATTTATTTAGTTTTTATAAATAAATACAAAATTCTCTGTTTACTTATGTTGTATTGATTGTAAAGAAAACAGTGAAAGAAACTTTAACTAGCATTATTTATTTTTGTCAAAATTTTACAGTTTCCATAATTATTCCATTTATTTATTTAAGGAAAGGAAAGACCTAGGCGCAAATAGTTTGACCAAGTGAAAGAAAAGGTTAATGTCGTGTCATTAAGAACATCGAGGGCGGAAAGCAAAGAGACCTGGTCATTACTCCACCGACAAGAACATAGCTCAATTGCAGAAGAAGATATAATAATAATAATAAGTATTTCGGACACGTACACCCATCCACACTAAGCAAAGCTTATACTGTGGATACTAGATAACTGATAAACAAACATAAATATTTATATAAACATCCATGACTCGGGAATAAATCAATCAATCAATCAAATACTCTGTATTGCACAATTAACAAAAGCTACATGAATTAACAAAAGCTTCAGCGTACATCATTAATCGCACAAAAACCTTATCGTCAACAGTGATCTCTTCCATGCAAAGAACCTTAGGGTAAAGATACAAGCTACCATTAGGTAGAAAAATGTTAATATATAAATGTTCCTATTGATTTTTTTATTTTACCCGTCGCGGAATTCGAACCCTCAACCGTTGGTTACGCTGACAGGTCCACTATCCACTACACCAATCGGTCGTCAGATGTTGTCGACAAACTCTACATGAATCATTTAAGTGTCAAAATCTCTTAGCAAATAGCGGCGAACATTTTATAATTATTACGAAACTTCCTGAGATCTGCATCAATTTGCTTACAGTCGTGCAATGTCGTGGGACCTTCTCGAGATTGCAACGAAACTGGTGTTTAGATAATTATGCATGGTTAATAATTAATGTATGTACAACAATGCATGCTAACACTCGTAGTGCAGTCATATTCGTTATTCCTTTTTTTTTATGCACAACAGATTGGCACTTGACCTCAATCACACCTGATGTTAAGTGAAGATGAGGTCGAAGGTGGAAGCGTACTGACCCGGAAACCCCAACTGGGGGACTGACTATCTTATCTCTGATAACCGGAACACAACAATGCTATTAACATTGCTGCTTGGCATTGCATTTTTTTTTTTTTTTTTTTAATATTTCGGACACTTACACCAATCATCTAGTCCCAAACTAAGCAAAGCTTGTGCTATGGATACAAGATAAACGGATAAACATACATAAATAGTTATATAAACATCCAAGACTCGGGAATAAATGTTCGTATTCATCACACAAACATTTACCCCTCGCGGGATTCGAACCCGCAACCGTTGGTTTCGCTGATAGGGTCACTATCCACTACACCAATCGGTCGTCAATTTAAAATGCCCTATCACGTAAACCCTATGTTATTTATATTGAGCCACGAAGGAGGCTATCTATTTAACGATACCTATGTAACGATATAGTATAAATTAACAATACTACATAATATGATTTAAATCTGTAAATAAAAATGCGCATCCGTTGTCGTAAGGTCAACACCATTTTAAACAGTTCTATTACACATGAGAGTGTTAAATTATTGTGAAAAATGACCTTAATGATCAGTCAACTGGGCCCCAGTATGGGCCATTATGTTTGATCAAAAACAAAATATTAAAACAATGACACAATACCGAATTAAAACAATTTGAAAGTTCACTCTCTAAATTTTACTTTTGACGTCAGACGGAAAACGGCAGAGTGTTCTTTTTTGTCGGCAGACAATGCGCGTCCAGGCAGGCACGTATATTATCTCATCACCATCATAATCAGCCGAAATATGTTTTTTTTTATGCACCACGGGTTCATACTTGACTTCAATTACACCTGATGTTAAGTGAAGATGAGGTCGAAGGTGGAAGCGTACTAACCCGGAAACCCCAACACATTTGGGGGACTGGCTATCTTATCTCTATGACAACCGGAACACAACAATGCTATTAACATTGCTGCTTGACGGCAGATTTAGATAAGATGGTGATAGCTAGCCAGGCGGACATTTAAAATGCCCTACCACCAACCAAACCGAGTACTTAAACATATACCCCGCTGGGGATCGAACCCGCGACCTCCACATAGTAAACCCAATGTTATTTACATTGAGCAACGGAGGCGGTTGTGGGTGCAAGTCAGACGGACACTTGTAGGCCATTGTTTAAGCAACTTAAAATATTGTGTCTGCCATCTCTGTACATTTTCGAGGTATGCCTGTTTGTTAAAGGCAATCTACATTATTTTGACTGTAAAGTAAACAAAAAACCGAGAGGACGTAGGAATAAGCTTGACATAATACCGATTAACAAACCTAAATTAGAATTTTATCGAAAAACACTTTATGTAAATGGAACAAAGTTGTACAATCACTTACCTGACAATCTTAAAGAGCTAAATATGAAATCATTTAAAACAATACTACATGACATTCTAATTAGTAACTGCTTTTATAATAATGACGAATTTTTAGAATATAAATTTTAAATATTGTAAACCATATGGTAAAATACAGTGATACATTGTTTATTTAAACCATCTTGTACACCCTACCTGTATTGGACAATAAATGATATTTGTAGTTGTATTTGTATTTGGATGTCTACTGCTGGACAAAGGCCTCCCCCAAAGATATCCACAACGATCGGTCCTGCGCTGACCGAATCCTTCGGCTTCCGGCGATCTTTACCAAATCGTCGGTCTTCGTCTTTCGCTGCGTGGTCGCCATTAGAGAACTTTTCCGCCCCAACGGCCGTTGGGTCCTACGAGCAATGTGCCCCGCCCACTGCCACTCTTCGGGCAATATTTGTCACTTTGGTTGTCCTGCGGATCTCCTCATTTCTGATTCGATTCGGGGAGACTCCGAGCATAGGTATCTCCATTGCGCAGGTATAACCCATCAGGAATCAAATATTTTTCATCAAATTTCACTTCCCGAAAAACTTATCGCATTAGTTTCATTTCCCAAAAGCATCTTTAGCAAATTTATATTTCACATTTTAATTATACAAGATATTTAACCACGTTTACGACCAAGTTGGATTGGATTTACAAATACTGGACTAGACTTATAGCTACTGGATTAGACATAAATTATTGGATTGAACTTATATTACTGGATTGGCTTTATATTTATAAGAATAAAATCAAGATTTGGCGTCAGCCTTACCATTTTTAAAAAAAGAAGACTTGGCGATTTTGCCTATAATATAAAGAAAGAATAAGAAGAAAATTACCAACGACGAGGCTGTATGGTGCATAACCTTTGCCTATCCTATGTGGATAAATTAAACTAAAAAAAAAAAAATCACATTTTAATCACCAGGTCTAATATTAATTTGGCAACTTTTTACTTGCTCATGTTTTATTAAGTCAAATATACATTAAGCAAATGCTTGTAAAAAATTAAATTCCAAAAATAAGTTCGTTCAAAATTTCATTTTAATATCAAATAAATTGTAAAAATATGAAAAGTCTGATATAAATCATTATTATTATAATTACCTATTAAATTGTCACTTCACACAATCAGAATAAACAAGTGAGTACAATAGTTTAGTACAATGTTACGTTGGGTAGATTAGAACTGCTAGACAAGTGGGTTAGAACTGTGAACCCAACAGGCGGAATTGATTTGTGTAATAACAATATAATTTTGAGAAGAGCATGTTATGCCAAACCTTATTTAACTACATAATACTTGGTAAAATGAAACATTGCCATGGAATTATTTGTTATACAATAAATTCCCGAAAATAGTATTGCTAAATGTAAAATTGCGAAAAGTTGTTTTGCCAAATGAAAATTTGGGAAACATACTTTGGCATGTGATACTTTGGGAAACGTTTTTTGCCCAAAAATTAGTAATCAATAAGGGCCTATTGCAAATCAATCTTTTAGATGTTGGCATTATTCATAGCATTTTAGCAGACCCATACTCAGAGGAGGCGAGATTGATTTGCAATTTAGTTGCACTTCGGGGTACCCCTCCGTAACTTTGTCCCAATTAAATAATTATATGCAAACTAGGGAGACAATGGGACTGATATGTCTAAATCCCTAACTTAAAAAAAGATTTAAAAAATAATTTATTTTACCTAATTTTAATACTATGTTTTTCTTTTAATTATGATCAATATTGTACGTCCGAAATGGACAAGCTGTTGTGTCAAAAAAAAAAAAATAACATCTTCTGTACACAGTTTCACAATAAAATTCAATACTATTACGGCATTATAGTACTAAGAGCCTCTGAGCTAATAGACATACAGACAGACAGACGGACATAGCGAAACCCTCAAAACCCGGTATTAAATAAATAAATATCTTTGCACATACACACATCGCCATCTAGTTTCACACTAAGCAACTAGGCTTGTAGATGGTTGTGAACTACACAAATACATTTTTTTTTAATGCAAAATATGCTCCGCTGATAAACTTACACTTATATAATTAAACCGCCTCCGTGGCTCAATGTGCTCATTTTCAATTATATTCTAAACGAAGCCAGTCTGAAGTTAATTAAATAAATGAAAAACATCCTTAACTCGGGAACACGTGTCTGTATTCATCATACAAACCACTACACCAAACAGGTCAATAGGTATTCTTTTAAACTTATTACTTTTAAAGGTACGCAATACTACGAGGGGAGGTCCAAAAGTTCGTGGAATGAAAGGGTTTTAGTGTTATTCCTCTATGGTTTTAGTAAAAATGAAACAGTAAATTTATTTTTAGTTTTCAATATAATCACCCTTAAGCTGAATACATTTATTAGATCTATGAATTAATTTTTCTAAACCATCGTAAAAATATTTTTTATCTTTTCCCTCGAAATGAGCCAAAATTGCCTCCTTTACCTCATTGTCGTCGGAAAATTTCCTTCGCCTTAAGTCTTTTTTTAAATTGGGTAACAAATAAAAATCACTTGGGGCCAGATCTGGACTATAGGGTGGGTGGACTAGTGATTCGAAGCCATGCGTGTGTAGAGCAGCCATTGCAACTTTGCTCTTGTGAACCGGCGTAAAACTACATTAGGACGTTAGTGCAGTGAAGCGTTCCTCCATAGATTGCGTGTTACATACCTTCCTCATTTCTACAATAACTTCCTAATTCAATAAAGTATTCACATTCTATATTTGTATCGATTGATTCGTGTATATCTCAGTCACAATTAGCATGCACGTATGTGACATACGGTTTCACTAAGTGGTACAGTCGGGCGGACAGATTTTTTTTATGCACAACGGATTGGTACTTGACCTCAATCACAACTGATGTCAAGTGAAGAAGAAGTCGAAGGTGGAAGCGTACTGACCCGGAAACCCTAACATATTTGGGGGACTGGCTATCTTATCTTTAACAACCGGCACACAACAATACTATTGACATTGCTACTTGGCGGCAGATTTAAATAAGATGGTGGTAGCTAGCCAGGCGGAATTATGGTCAACTCAGTATACAACTCGTTGAAATCGTCAAATAGATAGATATGCATTTATTTGTATCCATGTACACACACATAACAAATTTTACATATGAAAAATACAACTTAAACAATAAAACACAAGTACAGAAACAACAAATATTATGTGTGTGCCGCCGTATACAAAAAGGCTACCGCTCAGTGTATGGATTTGCCCGAGGCGGGCAAAACACTGGTATTCTGCTGAAACCTGAGTGAGGGTTGGTCGTGGGACAAATGGAATGTTGAAATGTGTTTGGTGTTATCAAATTAAAACTAACGTTATTGGTAAATGAATATTGTGTAAGATTATTCCCGTAACATATTGGATTCAAATTAATAAAATATACCTAATTTATGAAAAATTAAGAAATTATTGCAATTTTCGATTTCATATTCTATACACGGTATTCTGCTGAAACCTGAGGGAAACACTCAAAAGATTTTTTAATAGGACAAAAGTATTACTTGTAAACTTTTAAATTATTACTCGACTGCCGCAGGAAGGATGTCATCTTCACTTACTAGGGGGCCGATCGCGCTAAGTTTGAACGATAATACCTAAGCTAAGCTAAAATATAATTTACATAAAAAATGATTAAAAAAAAACAGAGAAGCCCGGGCTGTGGTTGTTCGTGCACTTTTGGGATCCATTGCATATAGGTACATAAATTTTTTTTTTGGGCATGTCAATGTATTCGTCTGTTATAGTTCTGGTAATGTTAAATGAATTTTCAGAAAAATTTTATCTGTGGACACTGTTTGTCAAAGAATTATTATTTTATCAATATGTTACTTATATTATGCTTTGACTGTTAAAAAAAGGTAAACCATAACCAAACACTTTGTATCGTGCTAATTATTTGAACGGTTATACTCGTGGTTAGCTCTAAACATTTTGGGTTTACCTTTACTTTGGTAGCGTCAACGATATAATCGTTCACAAAAATAGCGCGATAATATTTTTTTACTTCAGCTAAATTAAAGCTAAACCAAAACCAAAAACGTTCCGTTCGAACGGTAAACCCGTTGTAAAATAGCGCGATTGGTCCCCTGGTTTGATTTAGGTCAAGGACAAATTGTAAAATAAATATAATGGCAAATATGGAAACTAAACCCTCGTCTGATAGACACTTTAGGCATCCAAAGGTTCCAGGTTCGATTCCCGGCTATGACCACACATCCTTAGTAAAACTTATTTTTTGAAATAATTTTTTTACCTTAAGCTTTGAGCATAACAAAATCACACAGTCACGCTTAATTATAATTAAATTAATAAGGATATCACATACCCCGTCCACAGTGCACTTTTAATTAAAAAATATTTTAATAATTTAAATTAATTTAAATAATCACTGTAAACACCCTTTTTCACCAGAGACTTGGTTACGACTGAAGTAAGTATGTGAATGAACTATGCGTTTTATATTCACCGCTAGCTTAATGTGGATAAGACTGATTTCGATTTGGACTCCGGTATTTCATAACAATGTATTTTTTTTTTAATCACAGAGCTGCTAATAATTAATGCTATATTTTTAGTAATATCCCAAACATAAACTCTTTAAAGTTTCTGAATTTCAATTATTATTATTGTACTTCGGTATAAATTAATATAATTAGAGTCTGTCTGCGGACAAAAAGCTCAATCATCATCATTAAGTCAGTCACAGGATTTCAACTGAGCTGATTAGATTAGATTAGATTAGATTAAATTATTAATTTAATAAGTACCTAATATGGATTATTTTAAGTGTGTACCACTTCGGATAATATCATTTGGAAAAATCTAGTATCTAAGATACAGGCTAGGCCTAGTTTAGATACTAGCATTACTTACGATAATTATAAAGTACACTACTAAATAAATAAGTTCACAGTTAAGTGGTCGCATCAATTTCTCATGATGTAAGGTTTTAGTTCTACCCACTTTAGTTTATTTATGTATTACAATTTGTATTAACTGTGTACCATTAAGAATGAATAAACAAATTATTATTATTATTAAATTATTATTAAAACTACTGACCATAGGCTTCTCCAATATGATCCAGTAAAAATACGAAATTTTTGTCGTATAACTTCCTATAATTTTAATATAATTTTCTAAAAATTATAGATACCACAGTGAACTTCATTACGTTGTACAAGATGCTAAGATCTCCTAAAACAAATTTCTATTTATATTTTCAACAGCCAATTTATACATATATACACACATAATGTCACGCCTATTTCCCGTAGGGGTCAGAGATCACAGACTTCCAATTTATATTTTCCAAAAATTGTTTATTGAGTCGTGATATTAACTTAATTATTAAAATTAAAATATTAAAATTAAAAATTTTTTTTTATAAATAAGAAGTTATTGATCGATATTTGAAAATAGTTACAAGTGTTCTAAGTGTATTCTCCGACGCAATGAAATTAAATTAATAAGTGTATCCTTCCTGGACTAATAGATTTTCAGAACGACCGGTTCAAAGCAGCCTGCACCCAGCGTCTTCCAGTGACCTTCGTCAGTTCATCCGCCTAACTTTTTTTTTATACAAGACGGGTTCGTACTTGACCTCAATCACACCTGTTGTTAAGTGAAGATGAGGTCGAAGGTGGAAGCGTACTGACCCGGAAACCCCAACACATTTGGGGGACTGGCTATCTTATCTCTACAAAGTTATAATACCTGTGGCCGTTCTAGTGAGTCGATCTTGAGATTAAGATCGCGTCACAGTCTCAATATTATTTCTTTTTGACACTGTTTCATTATGCAATAGATTCTCAAGCGTCAACTTAAGGTCGTCTCAATCTTGAGAACAGTTTATTAAATGCGGGCCTTATACATTAAGCGTCTAGCAGGTACGCTGAGCGGAACGTGTCTTCTAGGGTCCTAGAAATGAGATACAAGTCCAGCGGGATGGTTTGGCAAGCCTAATTGGAAGTCCATTGGCGTGACCAATGATGACACCTCACAAAACTCAAAATCATCTATAAACTAAAAAGCTTTTTTTTTATGCACAACGGGTTGGTACTTGACCTCAATCACACCTGATGTTAAGTGAAGATGAGGTCGAAGGTGGAAGCGTACTGACCCGGAAACCCCAACACATTTGGGGGACTGGCTTTCTTATCTCTGACAACCGGAACACAACAATCCTATTAACATTGATGCTTGGCGGCAGATTTAGATAAGATGGTGGTAGCTTGCCAGGCGGACATTTAAAATGCCCTACCACCAACCAAGCCGAGTACTTAAAGATGTACCCCGCTGGGGATCGAACCCGCGACCTCCGAATCTTTGAGTTATGTGCCCTGCCCACTGACACTTCAGCTTACTAACCCGCTGGGCTATATGGAGCCAGTAGGTTCAATATTCCTGGACAATTTTAAGAAGATTTTGAGCAAGATGCGCTGTGATTCTGTAGGAGCACCCATTTAACTATCTATTACAAAGTTAACATCTAACGGTAATTATATCTACTGATTTCTTCTGAATCTATATACTAACATCATTGTAATTCACTCAATAAACTTCACACCTGGTCATGTAACGTGTGCATTTTTACATAAATACAATACAATACAATACAATACATAAATAGTTTCTTGGATGGGTGTTTCTCTGCTAGTATGATTCGGATATGATTTAAAAATTGTTAAATTAGTAATAATAATAATTTCACTCGCACAATCACACATAACTATTGAAAATTTACCAAATACCTACCTATTATGATACCTTCTCGTGTCTAGCTTTTTATGGTTTATCACTTGCAGTTGTTTTTGAGTTGATTTTAGATATAGTTTTTTTTCTTTTTGTTTACTTTTAGTGAATGTTTAAATTTATTCATAGGGTAATAATAATTAATTCCTTGGTGGCAGCAACTACTCTACTTGGGGGGGACTGAAAATCAGCAAATCTGCTGAGTCCCTGCCTTTTCATCACAGTTTGACCTAATTTATAATCAATTAATTACTTGTTAAATTAACTTTGTGGTGAATAAATGCCTTTTATTTATTTATTTATTTAATTGATAAAACGACGAAAGCTATGGATATAATTCATTGAGGGATAGAATGCTACATTACTTCAACTATAACAATATCAGTGATGTTACAGAATACCGCGCCTATTTTAACAAAATCTAACGAAGATGGCGTAATCGATGTTGAAGCATTCAAACCCAGTTCGCTCAGGAATATCCACATTAAGCTAGCGCGCCTCCCACGCTCCGACCGCGGAGAGTATGAAATTACACCTATTACAAACAGTAGTCAATAAATAATTGCATGATACAGTAAACGCATTATAATAAACATTACACATTTGCTTTTGGAGGGAAATCATATATTAGGTCTTTACCTATGAAATTGGCGTTTTGTATGAAGAATTTCATTAAGACTGTTTTCTCCATACAAACATTTTTGTTTTTTTTTTTTTTTGGGAACGGTAAATCCAAATTTAGTTAAACTTTGTGTGTATTATCGGATAACATTAAGTTAAGTATAGGCAGCGTTAATTTATAAAAGTAACCGCTTTACAAAAGTTTCAGCGAATCTTCATGGGAAGCACATGAAAAGAGCTCTGTTCAAATTTCTTTTAGGTTTAAAGTGTATAACATTCTAACCTTTTCGTCACAGTACATTTTTGAAAATCTAATGTATGTCAAAAAAAATATAACATCATTTAGGAAAAATAGTGATAAACATGATGTCAATACAAGAAATAAAGATAAACTTGCAGGTCACATAAGTCGCCTCCGCAAAGTCAGTAATTCATTCAAAGGGTTATGTATACGCTTTTTCAATAAGGTTCCAGTTGATATACAAAATCTTCCTCTCAATAAATTTAAAGATACTGTAAAACAGAAACTTATTGAGAAAGCATATTATAAAATATCAGACTATTTAGATGATAATCATCCCTGGACATAATCAGATCGTTCGCATGCCAGGCTATTTCACAATTAATAATGAAATTTAAAAACCTGTTTGTAATATAAAAACCTTTATGTAAAATCAAAGCCTGATTTTAAAAGAGCAACCCTTCGAGTTTCTTGCTTGTATAATATTGAAATAATATTCCATTTTCCAAATAAAAAACAAATTTGGATATAGCTTTGAAAATCGCAGGAATTGGTATATATGATTAACAAAGAAAAAAAACGCCAATTTCATAGGCAAAGACCCAATATAGTATGTAACCGAAAGAGTACAGCAAGCCGAAAGGGTTCGGTTGGTGGTAAGACATTTTAAATGTCCGCCTGGCTAGCCGCCACCATCTTATCTAAATCTACCGCCAAGCAGCAATGTTAATATAGCATTGTTGTGTTCCGGTTGTCAGATATAAGATAGCCAGTCCCCCAAATGTGTTGGGGTTTGCGGGTCAGTACGCTTCCACCTTCGACCTCATCTTCACTTAACATCAGGTGTGATTGAGGTCAAGTATCAACTCGTTGTACATAAAAAAGGGGTCGGAGACGGAGACAGTATTTGCATTTGTCTTCGGTTCCAATTTCACTGCGTTCATTGGCAATTTTTCACCCGACTGCCCAAGAAAGGAGGGTAATCAAATCAAAATATTTTATTTCATAGGATAAAATTATTACTTGAAAACGTCACTATTAATATTACATTTAAATTTACGGCTCATTCACAAAGCTGACTCCCCAGAGAAGAACGAGCAAGAAACTCTAGGGTTTCTCTTTTAAACAGATTATGGGTTACAATTTGTGATTTGATAATCATATTATGAATAATAAGACAGCTATGTCCATGCTTGCTTATCATCCAAATAGTCAGTGATTTTATAATAGCCTTTTGCTAATAATTTCTTTTTTATGATTGCTTTAAATTTATTTTAAAGGCAAATTTTGAATGTCTAATGGAACCTTATTTTAAAAGCGTATACATTGCCCTTTCAAGGATTTACTAACTTTGTGAAGTCGGCTAACATAAACAGATAACTGGTTCTTATTGCTTGTATTAACATTGTGCCTATCACTATTTTTAGCGAATAACGTTTTTTTTCCTTTAACAAATTCTCATAAATGCATTGAGATGCCATTGTTAAGATATGTTTTACAGTTATACATGTATATGTGTGTGTCGGTAAATGGGTCAAGTGAACGATTCTTATTTTCTAACAAAATAAACTAAATTACTTATAACGTACACCAAAACTTCAGAATATAGAAAAATAGAAGAAAGTTAACCTTATTCTTAACTCCTTTAAAGCCTCTGTGCATAATTATAGACCAATCGAACAAATCATCCTTCATCCTCCAGTTCCAACAGCAGCCCCCCCTGCCCATGGTGCCGCCGGGCCCCCACCCGGAGCGCCAGTCCCCCGCGCCCCCGGGGCAGCCGGCGGGCGCTGCGCCCCCCGGGGCTCAGTTCCAACGGCTGAAGGTGGAGGACGCCCTCTCCTACCTGGACCAGGTCAAGTTCAAGTTCAACACGCAGCCGCAGGTCTACAACGACTTTCTGGACATCATGAAGGAGTTCAAGAGTCAGACGTGAGTCGGTCGTTTATATTACTTGTAAATACAGGAATAGTGTAATTAGGAAGTTTAGCAGTGTGAATGAACACGTAGTGACGAAGATTGAAAAACGTATGCTGAAATAATAATATAATAATAATAAATAAATATTTCGGACACTTACACCAATCATCAAGTCCCAAACTAAGCAAAGCTTGTACAGTACAGTACTAGATAACGGATAAACATACATATGTCGGAGATAGCGATAAATTAGCGATAGAATTCATTATTCAAACGGTCAACTGACTATCATAGTACGTGGTTAATGTGAAGTGTGCCTGGTGGCGCTCGTATCGCCGGAAAAGGAGCGTGACGACGTTAACGGTAATATAAGGTCTGCACATCGAAAATGACAGACCTTTTGCTACCAGCCGTCGAAGGAGTCGGAGCTCCACTGAACACATCACGACTGTGAGTGATTTGATTATTATCACCGACGCTTGGAAGAATCCGGTGAGTCGTTAGCTAATAAGAAGTTGATCATGGGATTTGAGCATGGAGGAACTATAGACAAGGTACGGCTGAGTTTGACAGAGTGCACGCGGGGGCCAAGTTGTATGGCACGAGGGGCGTGCACATGTTTTCTATTGAACAGAAAGCATCTCAGGTTTCATGATCATAATCGAATGTGAATATCTTGGCGATTGCCTATAGTAGCTTTCAATAATATCGCCTTTGCCCGAGCACCCTTTACCACGCGACTGGCACGCGTCCCGGTCGCTAGTAACGCCCACCCCCGAACCCGCCATCACTCCGACACATATATATTTATACAAACATCCATGACTCGGGAATAAATGTTCGTATTCATCACACATACATTTACCCCTCGCGGGATTAGAACTCGCAACCGTTGGTATATAGTATATAAGGTAAATGATACATGATCGTTTTTGCATTGCATTTAAACGTAGAACTAATTGGCATAAGAATAGCACATCTTTAAAAATATTACGACCTGTTTGGTGTAATGGTTAGCAACTCTGACCACTATACCGAAAGGTTGCGGGTTCGAATCCCGCTAGGGGCATATGTTTGTGTGATGAATACGGACATGACCCGAGTTATGGATGTTTTCATTTATAATAAGTATTTATTTACAAAAAAAATGTATTTATGTATTATATCAACCATCTGGTATCCACAACACAAGCATATAGTTGCTTACTGTGGAACTAGATGGCGCTGTGTGTATGTCTAAGGATATTTATTTATTATTTATTACAATGTCGACTGCAGCAATTTCGCCGCTCACTCTAGTAATTAAATGTTGAAATTCCATCTCAAACATAATAACTGTACTATGGATACTAGATAACGGATAAACACATAATATTTATATCACATAAACATAATTATACATACATATAATATTACTGTCGAAATGTCACGTTAATTAAATAGGCCACAGATGTCAGACAGCATACTTTTGTACCAATAAATTGATGACCGATTGGTGTAGTGGATAGTGACCCTATCAGCGAAACCAACGGTTGCGGGTTCGAATCCCGCGAGGGCTAAATGTGTGTGTGATGAATACGAACATTTATTCCCGAGTATTGGATGTTTATATAAATATTTATGTATCTTTATCCGTTTATCTTGTATCCATAGCACAAGCTTTGCTTAGTTTGGGACTAGATGATTGGTGTAAGTGTCCTTTATTTTTTATTTTATTGATAAAATAATAATTAAATAAATAAATATCCTTAAACCTACTCACAGCACCATCTAGTTCCACAGTAAGCAACTATAGGCTTGTGTTGTGGATACTAGAGCGTTGATATACTACATGAATAAATTTTTTTTTGCAAATAAATACTTATTATAAATGAAAACATCCATAACTCGGGTACATATGTCCGTATTCATCACACAAACATATGCCCCTAGCGGGATTCGAACCCGCAACCTTTTGGTATAGTGGTCAGAGTTGCTAACCACTACACCAAACAGGTCGTCATCAATATATCATTGTTGTAACCTAAGTAACTTATATATTATGTTACAATTCACTGAATGCAGGAAAGTAGATTGGATGGTGATTAATTTTGATCGCATGCGCATCCGATATGTATCCCTATATATTACCTACTCACACGCAATAATTGCTGACTGGTATATTGGGTAGTAGGAAAACCAACTGTTGTGGATTCGAGTCCCGCGACTTGTAAATATTTAGGTTGTCTGTATTACATACATACCTACGTCTTTATATACAGGTCTACCAAAATTAAGCCGACAAACTTTGACAATTGCACGTACATGACAATAAAATAATTTATTAATTAAAAAAACTAGCCTTAAAATTTTTGTTTCCGAGTAAAATAAATAAATGTAAGTGTAAATGAAAATACACATTAACAGACTTACTTCATTTCGATTGTACCTTGTTTTATCAATGAGTAAAAACAGGCAACGTTACATTGATATGGAATACGCCAAAGGGGGTGGCAGGTGGCGGTGCACAGGGCGCAACCAATCACAGCAAGTAGCGGCGGCGAGTGGTCGCCTTTCGGCGTCTTCAGATGTTTTTTCTGTTAACTTTAATACAATAAAATACAATAATTTTTGATGATAACAATAGAACACTATTTAATGTTTTATTTTTTATTTTTTTTCGCAATAGGTACCTACATCCTATACCTACACTCTGCAACGTTTGTCGAGTTAATTTTGTTAGACCTTATATATTACTAGCAGCTGCCCGCGACTTCGTCCGCGTAGACTACATGAATCAACACTTTATTACTTTCCCACGGGAATACACTCAGCAGAAAAATTACCATGTAGAGTTTATCTCAAACAGGAAAAGACCCTGGGCAGATAACAGGTATGTGGAACCATGTTAGTGTTTTGCCAGGTAAGGAATTAAGACAGGGATCCATTAAAAGACCTTTCTGAAAAATTCTGGTTTATATTTATTAAAGTACTTCCTTATTTTTTTTTTTTTTTTTTAATTAGAATGGGATCGATCTTGACCTTAATCTGGACTAATGTCGAGATAAGGTCTACGATGGAACGAGCTTTCCCAGAAGATGCCTATTTAACCTGACTTTAAAGAGCTGCGGGTTATATGCGATTGGAAACACAGACGGAGGTAATGCGTTCCACTCCTTAGCCGTGCGCATGAGAAACGAAGACCTAAAACGCTTGGTCCTTATAAATGGCACGTCAACTAAGTGCGGGTGATATCCTGCGGTACGTCTTGAATTTCGATGTAAGAACGGGGATGGCGGGATCAACTCATGCAGTACTTAATAAACGTAATAAACAACATTCTTTGCCATGTTTGAAGGTGGTAGCAATAGAACCAAACTTTGGCGTGAACTTACACGGGAGCATGCCACATAGAACTGACCGTGAGAGAAACAGTCCTGTCGTAGGTCTACTCCGGCGAATTTGAGAGTTTGCCCCTGCGACTTATTTACTGTCATGGCAAAACAGACCTTTAGTGGAAACTGAAGCCTTTTGAATTCAAAGGGAAGATCATTTGGTATTAATGGAATGCGCGGTACAAACGCTGTTTCTCCCTGAGCAGCGGCTCTACCGCCTAACTCGATTGCTTTGACTACTTGTATAGTTTATGACGTCATCTTGTCATTTGGTACCGCCTACGAAAACTAGAGCTCATGCTATAGCTTTACTTTTTCAAACCAATATTGAACGCCTAAGTGAATGAAAACTGTATGGATTTGACAGATAAACGGTACCGCCTAAGGAATTCAAGATGGCGGCATTGTTGTCATATGGCTGTCATGAACTGTCATCAAAGCAGTTACGATTGCCTGACTGCTTTCATACAGAATTAACAAATATTTCCAATTTTATTCAATTTGTGCTTTGTATTTAGTACAAAATATTGCTTTATTTAAGTTTCTGGGTAATATATTGTGGATTCCTGCGTGCCTATGCTGCTGCCGGAACGGACTTTTGTCGACACCTTTCGCCTGGGAAAGGACAATTTTAGGATGCTTTGTGAGGATTTGATGCCTCTTTTACATCCTACTCAAAGAACATCGGCTATTAAGCCAGAGATTAAGGTATTTATCAATTCAATAGATTCTTACAAAAAGTGATTTCTAAACCACTAACCTGTTATAATTTTTTATGCCATTGTGCTGTTGTTACAGATCCTGGCTGCCTTACAATTTTATGCCAGTGGTTCCTATCAAAAGTGTGTAGGCAATGACTTTAGCCTCGGCCTGTCGCAGACGACAATGTCTGATTGTCTTGCGGAGGTGACTGATGCACTCAATCAAAGGCATATCTTGAGCAAGTATATCACTTTCCCAAAAACAACAAGTGAACGAAATGCAGTTGCGAGAAGGTAGCTTGGTTTAGTTTGGCTTATTACTTCTTATTATTATTAAGCTTTTTATTTCTATTTTCTAGTAATATATACCTACAGTTAATTTTAAGATAAGATTTCTTACATCTAGGGTTACTGTATACTATATTCGAAATCTATTCTATTTATTTATTTACAATGGATCCCCTTCCCATGTTGTTGTAGGTTCAATGATCAGTTTGGATTTCCGGGAGTCCTAGGATGTCTGGATGGCACTCATGTCGCTATCATTCGTCCTAAGGACTATGAGGAAGCCTACTTCAACAGAAAGATGTACCATTCTTTGAATGTGTTGGTGGTAAGAAAGAAATGAAATAATAGCTTTCGAAATGCATGGATTATATTTATTATTGAAGTGTTTATTAAAATAAAGTTGTTTTCAGATATGTGACGCGAATTTACGCATCTTACATGTAGATGCGTCATTTGGTGGTGCGAGCCATGACTCGCACATTTGGAACTTTTGCCCTGTCAAAGCTGGAATCCAAAGACTCCATGAGATGGGACAGAACTTCTGGTTCTTGGGTAAGTGCCATCATAAAGCAATTGTTGAACTAAAATTCCTATATGGAAATATTAAATGAATATTTAAATAAATTACAGGGGATTCCGGTTATGCACAGAGGCCATGGATGATGACACCTATCCTTAATGCTCATCCGGGCAGTCCGGAGGAACATTATACGAGCAGGCATGTGCAGACTAGGAATGTGGTTGAGAGATGCTTTGGTATCTTAAAAACACGATTCCGATGTCTTTTGGCGCATCGAACTATGCACTACACGCCTGAGAAAGCAGGGAAGTTTGTGAATGCGTGTGTCGTTTTACACAATCTGATCTGTGACTCGCGTATCGAGATTGACGAGGAGGCCATGAGCCGCGATCGAGAGCGTCAGCCAATGCGTGTCCCGTTGGCCCCTGCGGGCCGAGGGCGCGGTCCCTGCCCTGCGAGGCAAGCTGTTGTCAACAGACTGTGGAATATTCGCAACCGCAACAACTGAAGAAGTAATTAATAGTAATCATTTTCATGCTATACTATACTAACACATGTACACTTTTAAAGAATTTACATCATTAGTGTACCAAATGTTTGTAATATGCATAGTTCTATGTTTATTATTTTTACCAATTAAAATATATAATACATACAATTACATTTACATAACATGAATGTAATACTCGTATATACATAGATTAATTATCTAATATAGTACATCATCACATATTGGTTACTATGGGTTAAATTGGCAAGTGCACTTTTATCAGAAGATTCTAGGTAGTACTAATTTAAAAATATACTAAAATCTCCAAAATTATTTACAGACAAGTATCAAGAATACCAGCGAGGATTAGGAGGAGCAAGACTGCGACCCAGGATTAGTCTATCTTAAGTTTAGTTTAGTTTCACTTGATTGTATGTAATTAAGTCTACTTTGCAATTGAATCTAAATAATTAGGTTTATTTTGGTTTGTAGTAACTTAATTAATTTGTTATTGTATCTATCTAAATAATAAGATTTATTTTGGTTTGTAGTAACTTAATTCATTTGTTAACTATATTTATCTAAATAATTAGGTTTATTTTGGTTTGTAGTAACCTAATTTATTTGTTATGCTTAGTTTTCTCATGGGATATAGGTTCCGAATGTGTGGTACCTTCTAAATAAAAACTCTTTTTCTACACTATAAATTAATTTTCATTTTCAAATAACCTCCTGCCTGCTACTAAGAAATATAAAATTTTTAAGATATCCCTACTTCCGTACCTACTAATATTATAAATGTGTGTGTTTGTCTGTATGTTCCGTTTTCACGTCAAAACGGCTGAATCAATTTTGATGTAATTTGGAATGGAGATAGTTTAAGACCATAGGAAGGATCTAAGCTACTTTTTGCCGCGGGTACCTATAAGGGTCGCGGGTACCAGCTAGTTTGAAATAAAACATTAAAACTAGACAACTTGATATAATTTCAATCAATTTTTTTATATTTGAGAACACATCACATCACAAAATGATCCACAAAAATTCACAGATCACAAAATATAAGACATCTTTATCACGTAACGAATAACAGGATTTAAGAGGGTGCTTCGGGCTTAGTGCGCCCCCTTAACATAAAGATTTCCATTTAAATACAACAAATCAAAAAGTTAAGGTAAGCCTAAAAGCTAATAGCGGATTTTATTTTATTTATTTGGGATACACAATGCGTATTATTCTAAAATACAAAAGTAACAAAATAGCTTAGGTAATCGTGCACCCAACTCCGCTATCCACATTGGTTTCTTAATTGCTCGACGTTCTGAGAACAGGTTCCTATCTCTAAAGAAATTTAAAAGTCGACAATCCCCTTCTCCAATCCTCCAAAAAGCCCTACGAGGCACTACCTGTACCTCTTGGGATCGGATAACCACTGATTGGAGGCTTGGAGGAGATGTGGCAATATTTAATTTGTTCTTAAATTCTTGAAGAACTTGTCTTTTAAACCCTGGATTGTTATACAAGGGTCGTAAATGATCTATTACAAAGTAAGTATTTACTAACGAGTACCCATAAATTATTGAAATACAAATTATTTACTTATTCGTATAAAAAAAAGTGATACCACAGAAGAGATAATAGAAGAAAATTATTGCAGTGTACATCTCTGAGAGCTCACAATTGAAATTACAATCGCAATGGCAATGGTTGACTTTAGTGGAAAAAAATTTAAAAACATTAATTTCCAAGCATTTGGTCTTTTCTTAGGGAAATCAATAGGGAGAGAAATTATTAACAGAGTAAGGGCCTATTTCACGACCCTCGAGTAGCACTATCCAATGAGTAAATCAGCGCGTAACGTACTTTCTACTTACTACTACTACTCTACACTTTTTACTTTACTTGTAGGTGATGAAAAACTTTGTATTCTACAGAATGGATCCCATTTTGAGCATTTTATCAAATTGATTGTGACGTAATTATTAAAAATAAAATGTTAAATTACATTGTCTTCCTCTTAATTGAGATGCTGTTATTTAGAAGGAAATAATGCTTATGGTTAAGAGCGTTTACACCCTACGGCTTTTAATACAAATTTCCAAGTCCTAATTTTTGGAACCGGCTGAACCGATTCTATTGAAACTTTACATACATTATGTAGAATAAATAATAGGTCTAAAAAGTTATCAGAGAACATTTTCGGAAAACAGATTGAAACAAAATTAGAGCGAGTTTTAGTTAGAACATAATTTGTAATCCTTGTGGAGAATATCTACGAGGGTGGTCCCAAAAGTAGCCGACCTAACCAAGAAAAATCAAAATAAATGGGATAAACTATATTTATTTCTCTACATAGCTTCCTTGTAGCTCGATACACTTTTCCCAGCGGTGCTCTATAGCTTCAATGCCACGTCTATAGTAGGAATCGTCGAACTCTTCAAAATAGCCATTAACCAAAGACTACTCCTGCTGCAGCTGCTGCTGGCAGTGGTGGTGGATCATCCAAGCCCATCTGAAAAACATGTAAAAATAAATTATTATGGTACCTACCTTTTTTTTTTTTATGCATAACCTCACCTCAATCACACCTGATGTTAAGTGAAGATGAGGTCGAAGGTGGAAGTGTACCGACCCCGGAAACCCCAATACATTTGGGGGACTGGCTATCTTATCTCTGACAACCGGAACACAACAATGCTATTAACATGGCTGCTAGGCGGTAGATTTAGATAAGATGGTGGTAGCTAGACAGGCGGACATTTAAAATGCCCTACCACCAACCAAACTGAGTACTTAAACATGTACCCCGCTGGGGATCGAACCCGCGACCTCCGAATCGTAAACCCAATGGTATTTACATTGAGCCACGGAGACGGTTACCTAACTTATAACTTATATTTCCAGTAATTAAAATTATGTAAAGTAAAATCGCATGGAGAATAAAATAACACTCTTAATAACTAACTGTAAATAAAATTATATGAAATTGTATTAGGTCATTTTGATGGTCATGATGAATTAAAAGAAAAAAGAACAGAACAATGATCTTATGGGCTTAACGTGCCATTTCATTCTTATTTCCAAAGCGGTTGTAGTTTGGATGGGCGTACTGGCTAACATGACAATACTTAGTCCCTAATATTTCCAACAGATTTAAGTTTAGATTCAACAAATGCTATCCTGTATCTTATGTTGAAATAAAATAAATTGCCTGAGTAAACCAAAAATAAATAAAACAAAAACATACATCGACATCAATGCGGACATTTTCATTTCCAATGACATTTGTGACCCCTATGATACTTAAAATTCGTTCCTCAACAGGGGTCAAAATGTCGCCATACGATGGACCACCACCAGTGCCACTGCCATGCTGTCGAATTGCTGACCCCTTCTTCCTGACCTTGCATTTTTGGTCACTCCAGTACTAAAGTGCAATGCGTACGAAAAAATGTTAGTTAAGCCTTTACAGCAAACAAGATGAACAGTATAGGTAAACCAGAATGTGATGGCAAAATTGCTTAAGGTCAAAGTGGTTTTCTCAACATTTCTACGGAATATTTGCATACCTATATTCCAGAAAATGACATGTAGGCTCTGAGATTTGACAAACTCACACTTTGACAAGACAGACTAGTTTGGTATTGTCATATCAAAATCTTTGTTTTTTATTTTTTATGCCATGAGATTCGGGTACACCTCTCATTAATGATACATTCTGCACAGCACAACAAATTAGCACATACAATCCCACACAGTAAAAAGCTCCAAACAAAATTCCTTATGGCTGTAAATATCCAGCATTCTGCAGTCTTTATAGTTTGTAATTAATAATTATCATCCATGCCATTGTGCAAAAATAGTGCAAAAAATATGATAAAAAGCATCTTCTAATCACATCATAGTAAAGTATCACTCACTTGTCTCCACTCCTTGATAGACTTTGTTACCCCGTCCGTCACCCACAGCATTAAGACGCGAAGTCAACTCATCCCACATTGTGTGGGATTGTTGCTTTGCCTGTGGGCAACCCAATTGGGTAGCTCTGGCTTGCAGTGGGTGGGATTCCATCCATCCCAGTAACATCTCCAGCTGTGCATCCGACACCTTACGGTTTGCTGGCATTCTGAAATGAGTTAGAAAGACCTAAAAAACTACAGACAGATGAAAAATCTGAAAGCATTTTCACTTTTTTTATAAAAGCACCATACTCAGAGAAATTACTTGTGTGCTGCGCGATGCATGTAAGTATAACACATGAACTTATTAAACAAGTGTAATCATCACACGATTATTCCGTAATTATTACAGATATCAAAAAACTTTAAACTAATATTAAAAGTACATTACTTACTTAATGAGTAATAGAGAATGAAACAAAAAAAAAAAAAACTTTTTTCACATAACCTCATTCTTGTAACTAACTGCGTTTTGTTTTTAGGATTTTGTTTAGAATTGACAAATTTTGGTGTGATTTACATTATATTACATTACAACACAAGTAATTAAGTTTTTCCATAAATTACAGTAATTTTAAAATAAATGTGATATTTTATACAATTAAAAACAAAATAATATTTTAAATCGATATGTCGATTTGTCTACACGATAATGCGTGAACAAAACGTAATATCTTCGTTCATTCGCGATTACTATAGCTATATCAAGAGCACGGGAATTATAGGCGGTAGCTCAAAGCGAAAGCTATACCAAGAGCATTGGTATAGTTATCGCTATAGTCATGAGTATTGATTTGAGTTAGGCGGTAGACCCGCAGGTCCTGTTAAAATAGTGGCCTCTACTACGTTTCGGTGCAAAGCCTTGACTTGCAACCTAGTACCGTTACAAAGTTTGGGTGGCTTTAAATTTCTCAATAACATAACAGGTGCACCCACACGTAGTAAAAGTGACTTTGACTCTTCGACTTCGACACCAATTTGAATTTGTGATTTCAACCCCTACCACTATCGCAACCTAAATAACGACACCAATATAGACTTTTTTGGTATTATCCCCCACCCCTATCTCACCCCTAGAGGGTTGGCTTAAAATAAATGTCATTTTCATAATCAACATCCCAAAAATCCTAAATAACGACACCAATATCGATTTTATGGTTTCAACCCCCATTTCACACCCCAGGGGGCTGTTTTTTGAAAAATCTCAACTCACCCTTATCTCATTCTCTAACCCCAAGGGGTTAGCTTCAAAACAAATGGCATTTTCGTAATCAACGTCCCAAAAAACCTAAATAATGACACCAATATTGACTTTTTTGGTATCAACCCCCACCCCTATCTCAACCCTAGAGGGTTAACTTAAAATAAATGTAATCAACATCCCATAAAATCTAAATAACGACACCATTATCGATTATATGGTTTTAACCCCCATTTCACACCCCAGGGGGTTGTCCAATATAGACTTTTTCGGTAGCAACCCCCACCCCTTTTTTTTTTTTTTTTTTTTTTAGCCAGGAGAAACGCTCATGCTTATCCGCCCTCCTCGGGGGAGGGGGGCGGATTATGTCGGACTTCGGCACAGAAGGTGCCGACCTACCGACTAAAAACTCCTGGGTGTTCCTTCGGGCGCACCGTTGTCGGCGTGACCACGGGTACCAACTCGGTATTCGTCCGCAGCCACGCCAGCGCGGTGCCCGCCGCCAGGTCAACAGCGGCGGCGGGCCCTCCTCTGGGCTGGAGCGGGGAGGAATACCCCCGGTCCAGCCACCTCAAGAAGGCGCGTGGGAACACCACGCGCGCCTTCTCGCGAGGCTTGCGTGTGGGTGGTGACCCCCCCGAGTCACCACCCAGCCTCGCTAGGTAGGGGGGAGAAGGTGGGCATAAGCCCTTCTCCGGGTCCCTGTGCGTCTGCGGCGGATGGGCTGAGAGGAGGGATCGGCCTCCCTCTCTCTCTCCGCCGCCTCCTTCTGCGAGAGCACGCACTCGCAGAAGGAGAGGACCGCTTTCCACGACCTCTCGTCGCCAACCATAGCCTTGACTACGGCCGGCAAGGAGAGATCGTCCCCTACCGCTGCGACGAGGTCGCGGCGCTCCCCTGCCCAAGCTGGGCATTCCTCTAGGGTATACTGCGCCGTGTCCTCGTGGCAGCCACAGTGGTGGCACTCGTCGGTCGCTTCCCGTCCGGCGATCCGGTGCAGGTATCTCCCGAAGCAGCCATGCCCCGAGAGAACCTGCACCGCCCGGAAGGTTAGCGAGCCCCGCATGCGCTCCGTCCAGTCCCTTATTACTGGGCGAAGCGCCTCGACAGTCCGGTGGCCGGCCCCTGGCGAGGCCAGCCTTACCCCCCAGATCCCCAACACGGACTGTCGAGCCTGGAGTTTCCGCACTTCCACCTCCCTGGGAGCAGGATGCTCGCCCCGGAGGAGGAGGCCCTTGCGCCACTTGTACAGTGACGCCTGGGCCTCCGCCTCCAGGTCCCAGGGAGGTGTGCCCGCCAATGCGCACGCCGCCTCAAAAGAGATGGTGCGGTATCCGCGTATGACGCTGACGGCCATCACCCTCTGAGGTCTCCTCAAGAGGGCGATATTACGGGCCATCAGGGTCTCCGCCCAGATCGGGGCCCCATAAAGGGCCATCGACCGCACCACCCCCATGTAGAGGCGGCGGCTTGCCGACTCGGGCCCCCCGATGTTTGGCATCAGCCGCCTTAGGGCAGCCGATGCCGCGATCAATCGGGGGGCCAGGCGGGCGAAGTGCCCACGGAAACTCCAGCGCGGGTCGAGGACAAGTCCGAGATATTTCATCTCGGGCTTGACCTCGATTCGAGTGCCACCAACCTGGATGCTCGCGCCGGGAGGTGGCCCCTTCCGGGCGCCGTGGAAACACAGCGCCTCGGACTTATGGAGGGCCACCTCCAGGCCGAGCATCCTTATGCGCCTCACCACCTGTGCTACTGACACAGTGGCGAGGCGTGCCGCTTCTCGGTACGAGCTCCCCCGGGAGGTCACCAGCGTGTCGTCCGCATAACAGGTGACCTCTGCTCCGGGAAGGAGCTCGCCCCGCAGCACCCAGTCGTAGCCGACGTTCCACAGGAGAGGGCCTAAAACCGACCCCTGCGGAACACCGCACGACGTTTCCCACCTTGCCAGCGTACCGTCCCGGACCGGATACTCAACGTATCTCTGCGAAAGGTAGGCCCCGACCATGAGGCGCAGGTATGGAGGCACGTTATGGTAGCGGAGTGCCTCCATAATGCAGGCCCAGGGAAGGGTGTTAAAGGCGTTCGCGATGTCCAACGACACCGCCAGCAACACCCCGCCCTGGGCGGCCGCCTCTTCCGAGAGGGCTCTGATCCGGCCGACCGCATCCACGGTCGACCTTCCCTCCCGGAATCCGAACTGATGTTCGGACAGATCGGGGCCCACGTCTCGGAGGTGCTTGACGAGGCGACAGCATATAATGCGCTCAAAGAGCTTGTCGACCTCGTCTAGTAGCACGATCGGACGGTAGGCTGAGGGGGATTCCGCGGGACGCCCGTCCTTCCTGATCAGGACGAGCCGGCCGATTTTCCAGATAGCTGGAAAACGGCCGGACCGAAGACAGGCGTCCAGTAGACCACGGAATCTCCCCCCGAGGGCCTCCAGTGCCAGAGCCAGGACGCGTCCCGGGACTCCATCGGGTCCCGGAGCCGTGTTTTTGGATTTCATCCTCAACACGGCCGCGCCTAGCTCTCCCTCCGTTACCGGAGGGACCTCGACTTCCGCGCTCACATCCGCGACGTCAGCGTGACGTCGCGGGGGCGCCATCGCTGGAGGGAGGTGTTCCGCCCTGTTCGGAAACAGCGACGAAACAACCTCCACCAGCAGTCGAGGCTCGAGACTCGCCGTCAGGGGGGGCGACCAGGGGCGAAGTTTGCCCCTGACCATCTTGTACGGCCTCCCCCATGGATCACGGTTCAGAGTCTCGAGGAGCTCCGCTCTGGCACTAGCCTTCGCGTCGGCGATGGAGAGCTGTAGGGCCTTCTTCAACTCCCGATAGGCACCGTACAGCTGGGCTTCCATGTCGGCGTCACGGACCCGCCTACGGCGGGCCCGGGTGTACTGGCGTCTCGCCGCCACACACCGGGACCGGATTTCTCCGATCCCCTGAGACCACCAGTACACCTGACGCTTCGGAGGTCGAGATTTGGCCCGGGACATGCTGGCGTCGCAGATCTGCGACAGCGCATCCCGGAACCATTCACTCTCGACCTCGACCTCCACAGGCCTGGAAGGTGTTACCCAGGCCTGGACAATGGAAGCAATCTCCACCGCTTCGCGATTCAGGCTTGACAAGGCCCATCGGGCCGAGGCTCGGCTGTCGGGACGACGGCGCGTGTCCGTGCGTTCTGTGGCTGTGGAGACGTCGAACCGGACGTACAAGTGGTCCGACAACGTCTCCACATCCTCCAGAACCCTCCACTCACGGACACGCCGTGCGACGGCGGGGGTCGTGAACGAAACGTCCACGATGGACCCCCCCTGCCAGCGCACGCAGGTGTTGGCCGACCCCTGGTTCAGAACCACGAGGCCGGCAGCCGTCGCCCACTCCGCGAGGAAATCTCCCCGAGTGTCCGTCGCGGGACAACCCCAAGCCAAGGACTTGGCGTTGAGGTCACCCACGACGAGCGCCGGACACGGTAGGGTCTGCCCAATAAGGGCCCCTACCTGGTCCAGGAACGCTTCGAACTCGGCGAGAGTCCTGTTGGGGGAGAAATACACCCCAATTAGGCATATCTCTCCCCAGCGGATCGCCACAAAGCCTCGACCCCTCGACAAGGTGGGAGGGGGCAGTATGCCCTCTGCCCCTCTTTTAGTTATAATGGCCACCGAGCCGTCCACGTCCGCTGCCCAGTTATCACTGGGGGGGACGTAGTAGGGCTCGGCGGCCACGGCGACATCGATCGACCACTGCGCCATGGATTGCAGGAGGAGGTCCTGCGCACCGGCGCAGTGGTTGATGTTCGCCTGAAGGACCCGGTGAATGCCCATCACTTGGCCGCATTCACTGGGTCCTTATTGGGAGCAACGGCGGCCGGGGTCCGTCCGGCCGCCTTGGAGCCTGCACGCTTGGGGGCTATCGCCCCCTTGCAGGCCCTGCTCCCCGCCCGGTGCTCGGCGGGCTTCCCCGCTGCCACGCACAGTGAGCAGCGGGGAGCGGCCGAGCACTCCCTGGCCAGGTGGCCTGCCTCGCCGCAGCGGTAGCACTCACCGCTGCGGTCGATCGCCGAAGTGCACGTCTGCCTCACGTGGCCGAACATGAGGCATCGGTAGCACTTCGTCGGCCGGGTCTCCAGGAGCTTGACCTGGGCCGAGACCCAGCCGACCAGCAGGCGCCCCCCGGCCACCTTTTTGGCGGCCGCCACCGGGCACTGCACCCAGGAGGTCCCCTGGGTGAAGGGTGTGCGGACGATTTGGCCAGCCCTGACCGCCTCGACCGCACACCCCCCCGCCTTGGCCACCGCGGCGGCGACCTCTTCAGGTGAGACAGATTCGTCCAGGCCCGAAATGCGCAGATCTGCGCACTTCGTGGGCCTGGACACCCTCACGTCTGCCTCACCCAGGACCTCCCTCAGCCTTGCGGCGAGGGAGTCCGCCTTGCCGCCGCTGGTGGCTCCTGGGACCTCCAATATTTGAGCCCCCGTCCGCGCCGTACGGGATCTTAGGCCGGTGATGCCGAGGCTCTCCAGGTCGATTTTCGCCTTAGCCTCGGTCATCACCGACTTATATGTTATGCCCTTGTCCCCAGCCCCCGGTTGGAGGGTGAGGACAACGGCCGCGGATCTGGGCGCCCTAAGGCCAGCCCCCTTCTTCTTCTGACCTCCCGCCTTCTTTTTCTTCCCCCTCGATGTTGTTGAGGGGGGATTGGGAGGTCTGGCAGCCGCCACTTGTTGAGCCCCGGGCGCTTGTGCCCGGGGCTTACGTCCCTTTTTAGCCACTGTCACCCAGCTCTCGTCCATAGACGTGGGCGCGGGTGGCAGTGGTCGAGGTTCCCTCGGAGTCTGTTTTGAGGGTCCGGCAGCCCCTTTCTTCGCCGGACCCTTCTTCTTTTTAGAGGCCCTTTTCCCCGGCGAGATGGTCGCTGCCGGGGACTTGGGCGCGGCGTCAGGCGCGGGTGGCGATGGCCGCCTGTTGAGAGAGGCGGCGGCCGTGACTGCACCAGAAGAGGACGGCCTAGATGTTTTGGCCGCCCTCTTGTCCGCCGCCAACGGCGGCCGCACCCGCTGTGCGGGGAGCAACCTCCCCTCCAGGGCCTCGAGCCTCGCGCCCACCATGGAGCCGACTCGCTCCATGATGGTGCGCTCGAGGTCTTGATCCTTCCCTGGAGGGGAAGGTTGCACCCGCACCTGTGCCTCCGCCGCCCGAGACCGCTCGAGACTGGCCCGCAGCTCGCCTAATTCCTTCCGGAGCTCGGCCATATCGGCCTTTAGGCGGCGGTTTTCGGCGGCCAGCCGGGCGGTCTCGTCGGAGACAGTCCTCGTTTTGAGGTCCTCCGTCGCCTCTTTTATGGAGGAGGCGGCAATCTTAAGGGCTTTTACAAACGTGCCCTTAAGATTGCCGGACTTAGCCGCAATGTGGAGGATGGTGGCGACACTGCTCTGCACCTGCTCATTCAGGGCCTCCGCAGTGCTGCCACCACCCCCCTCCGTGCCGCTGCTTAGGGCCGGGGATGAGTCCGCAAGGCGCGCAGTCCTCCTGCCACTCGCCTCGCGGACCATCCCGGCCCCCTCCTCTTCCGC
Source organism: Oegoconia quadripuncta (assembly GCA_949316235.1). NCBI lineage: Eukaryota > Metazoa > Arthropoda > Insecta > Lepidoptera > Autostichidae > Oegoconia > Oegoconia quadripuncta. The sequence goes on along the minus strand of OX438741.1, from coordinate 48,628,533 downwards.
CTCCAGCTGAAGCTCCTGGAGCCTGAGCTCCAGGAGTTCAGCCTTGGCCTTCGCCAGGCCCACATACTTCCCCGTGGTTGGCGGGCGCCCCTTCTTCGGTCGTTTAGCGGGCCCTGATGTTCTGGGCCTCGCTAGCGGTCTGGAGTCGGACGATTCGCCACTTGGCGACTCGTCTGACCGCGACGACGCGGACGCCCGCAGTCGTTTTCGGGCCTGGTCCGAGGGCGCCGGGAAAACCGGCGCAGCACCTTCTTTCGGCTCGGGAGTGAAGAGCTCTCCCGGAAGGTCTCTTGCGAGTACCCTCCGTGGAGAGAAACACTCTTCTCTCCCAGCCGCCACATCGATTAACCTCGTCGCCGGCTGCACGAGTACTTGCTCTCGTCCTCGGCTCCGGAGTGACATCCCCGGGGCCGGTGACGACAGCAATAAAGCCGGCGACGACATCGACAATTCGGAGTCCGACAGCACAACGACCGGCCTAACGCCCTGCGGTGCTGTCGGAGACTCGTGGGAGGGCCCGAGGAGGTTTATGTTCCCTCCAACCGCACCCGGCTCCTCGACCTCCCTCTGCATGTTAACAAACACCCTGGTGGGCGGGGTTCGGCCTTTGACAATGTAGGACTTATTATTTTCGTTTTTTTGTTTGGGGGGGGTTCTTTGTACGCTCATTTTTGTACCCACGAGAATGAGGGAAAGGGTGGTCCACCCGGGCGGTGCCCTCTGCACCCGGGTAACCCTATTACGCCTGGGGGGTCGGGCGGTACCCCAGGGTGGCCGCTCGTGATGGAGTATGCCCTCCACCTTCCCTCGTCCTCCCACTTTCGCAAGAAAGTAGAACGACGAGGGCATTCGGCGCCGCGTTGCCCCAACGCCGAAACTTGGGCTGGTTTTTATAGAGGTTTTCCTTCCTCGTGGTCCGGGCGGTTAAGCCAAGACCCTCGGTCCCGGACCGCAGCCGCGAGACATGACCACGACACTGCAGTCCCGAATTACGAGCCCGGCGATGGCAAGGGGTAGGAAATTCCTCCCCCGCCTGCTCGGTGGCAGTGCGAGTGCACACCAAGCCCGCCCTTACTCCCCTACTAAGAGAGGAGCGTCACCCTGCTCCATCCACAGTGCCCTCTGCTAAACCAGAGGGACACGCGGAGGAGCCCCCCATGTCAGGCTACTCGCCATCGGCCAATAAGATCCCTTAAAGTGGGAAGTTATTGGCCGATGCCCAGGGTGCACCGGCCCAACGACTACTCTTCCCTCCAGACGTATCCAGGGGGACCAGTAGCCATCAGGCACACGGGGAGGTTGCCTGACATCGCACCCCCCTGACATCGCACCCCAGCAACCCCCACCCCTATCTCAACCCTAGAGGGTTAACTTAAAATAAATGTCATTTTCATAATCAACATCCCATAAAACCTAAATAACGACACCAATATCGGTTTTATGGTTTTAAAACCCATTTCACAACCCAGGGGGTTGTTTTCGAAAAATCTCAAAACACGTATTAGCTTATTTGTTCCTAGGAGTACTCTTGCGAAGTTTCGAGTCGAAAATAGTCGAAATGTCCAAGTTATACTGTTTCTTCATACAAACTTCCCACCCCTGTTTCACCCCCTTAAAGGGTGAATTTTGAAAAATCCTTTCTTAGTGCTCCCCTAGACCTCGTAAGGAACCTACGTGCCAAATTTGGAAACTCTAGACCCAGCGGTTTGGCCTGTGCGTTGATATGTCAGTCAGTCAGTCAGTCAGTTTCTTCCTTTATATATTTAGATTATTATTATTAGGAGCCCATACTGTCCCACTGCTGGGCAAAGGCCTCCCTCCTCTCTATCCCAGGCCTCCTCCGACCAGTTGGTTAGGAACGTAGGTATTTCCCTTAACCGACCTTATATATACATGAGATGAGACTTATAGGTGATAGTTCGATAACTGCTAAATTGCAGAACCTTGAACACCGTCGCAAAGTCGCCGGTCTCTCAGTTTTTTACAATATACATTTCGGGCAGTGTGCGTTGGAATTACATAATCTTATTCCACCGTCACCCTTCCATCTTCGGACCACTAGGCGTGGGGAGGGATTCCACCCTTATATAGTTAATATACCGAACATTCGCACTAAGAAGTTCGATTCTTCATTCATCATCCGAACACCCAAGGTATGGAACTCCCTTCCGGCGTCAGTCTTTCCTGAATCCTACAACCTTGGGATCTTCAAGAGCAGAGTGAATAGGCATTTTACTGAGATCGCGTGCTTCATCTCCGACCACATCGTCACTTTCCATCAGGTGAGATTGTGGTCAAACGCGAATCCAGTCAATCATAAAAAAAAAACATGCCAAATTAAAGCTTTATAGTACAAAGGGTCTCTGAGCTAAGCATCGGACAGACGGTACATAGCGAATCTATAAGGGTTCCCTGTTGACTGCGGAACCTTGAAAATCGTTCCCACACCACGTCGTGTAGTGGAAAATGACCCAGTCTGCGAACTAACGCTTGCGGGTTCGAACTGATGGGTGAATGTTTGTGTGATGAATATGAACATTTATTCCCGAGTCAGAGATGTTTATATATTTTTTTTTATACACAACGGGTACGGGTTGGTGCTTGACCTCAATCACACCTGATGTTAAGTGAAGATGAGGTCGAAGATGGAAGCGTACTGACCCGGAAACCCCGGAAACACATTTAGGGGACTAGCGATCTTATCTCTGACAACCGGAACACAACAATGCTGTTAACATTGCTGCTCGGCGGCAAATTTAGATAAGGTGGTGGTATCTAGCCAGGTGGACATTTAAAATGCTCTACCACCAACCAAACCGAGTACTTAAACATGTACCCCGCTAGGGATCGAAGCTGCGACCTCCGAATCGTAAGCCCAATATTGTTTACATTGAGCCACGGAGGCGGTTAAATTTTAATTTATGTATGTATATCCGTTATCTAGTATCCATAGTACAATCACAGTATTACAAATACAAGTTTTGCTTAGTTTGGGACAAGATTATTGGTATACGTGTCGAACCCGCAACCGCTGATTTCGCTGAGTCACTATCCACTACACGAATCAGTAATATTCATTCCGGGACTAAGTCGTCAACGTGACAAAATGTCCAGTGGACGAATTGTTTAATGGTCATAGAGTGTCGAAATGAATAGGGGTCAAAATTTACAGACGTTTAAATACGTAACTGTAAATATAACCAAGTGCCAAAATGCAAAAGCGACAGCAAGTGCAAGTGTTACAACGTACAAGTTTCAAAATAAATAGGTGTCAACATCTTTTCCCGGTTATCCCACATTCATATAGTTTCTTGATCTCAGCGATGAGGTTGCGTTCAATCTACATATATAGATATTATTATAATATATAAATATAAATGCACACTTCCATAATAAACATTTAGACTACACTAAATCTTTAGACTATTATTTAACAAACACACCTACTTTTACACACAAATGTACTCATACACACACTCACTCACTCACTCACACACACACACACACACACACACACACACACACACACACACACACACACGCGCGCGCACGCGCGCACACACGCGCGCACACACACACACACACACACACACACACACACACACACACACACACACACACACACACACACACACACACACACACACACACACACACACACACACACACACACACACACACACACACACACACACACCCACACATTCACACATTCACATAGCTACAAACGACCACGTTGAACTTTCATAACAGTTAATTAAACTCTCACAATTTCTCACTCAAGTAATCCTGTTTATTATTATCGTTAAGTTTCTTATTAAATTTACACTGTATGTTTTATTTATTTTGTAATTTTGTAATTTTTTTGTAATTGACATCTTATTATATTCGTTGAAATATGATAAGGTGTACTTTCTATTTGCAATTATTTGTTAATCGTTGATTGACTGTGGAATTGGAGCACTTTCTTTGAACTTACAACATACATATGTAGCTTCATAAAAATTATAACTATTGGTAATTGAAACGACATTAATAACATAGATATATCCCTTTCCTCCATATTGCCATGCCCGACAAGGTACATGTGTATGTTAGTACTTACCTGTGTATTGTAACTATGACATGTGTTATGTCATGTATAAATATATGAATTATATTGGTATATATTGTATGGACATATACAGTATTAATGTTTTTCATACCTTCGAGACACTTCTGAATTCAATATGTAGAACTTTCAGATGTAGTTAACAATTAGGAAATTATTTGTGCTAACCCACTTAATTACTCGTATTGAATTCCGAGATGATAGGTTTGCCAAAAGGTTGCGGGTTCGAATCCCGCTAGGAGCATAATGTTTGTGTGATGAATACGGTCATGTCCGTATTCATCACACAAACATTATGCTCCTAGCGGGATTCGAACCCGCAACCTTTTGGCAAACCTATCATCTCGGTATCATCTCGTGTACCCGAGTTATGGATGTTTTCATTTATAAAAAGTATTTATTTACAAAAAAATATGTATTTATGTAGTATATATATCAACCATCTGGAATCCACAACACAAGCCTATAGTTGCTTACTGTGGAACTAGATGGCGCTGTGTGTATGTCTAAGGATATTTATTTATTTATTTATTTAATTATCTACTTATTTATTTACTTATTTAAATTGAATTGAATCAGTTTAATCGCTTACACCGAAACTGCCTGAATTACATCTTGAGCATCAAACCCATGACCTCCTCAAGTCACTGATCCGAAGCACGCGGAAAAAATTGAGTAATAAATAATTTGTTACTTCTTGACCTTTTCCTATGATGATGGCCTCACGCCATTCACGAGGAACAATTAACAAATGAGGACAAAAGAGGTTTGGTTCACGAGTTAGTTGAGATGACGAAGGGCAGCTATTAAAATAATTTTTTTAAGTACCACGGGTTAGCACTCACCTCAATCACACCTGATGATAAGTGAAGATGAGGTCGAAGTTGGAAGCGTACTGACGCGGAAACCCCATCTTACCGTTAATGGAAAGACGTACAGAGTTACTATAATTTACATATAGGCCGCTTCATCATTACGCATCAGCTACAAGACGTCCACTGCTAAGGCCTCCCTCATAAAAAGGGAATCTTAATGTTACGTTGCATGTGATTCCTAAAGAAAGGGAAAGGAAAGGCAAAGGGAAGTAAGCCTATACAGTCATCTCTGATTTTATATTGTTAACATATATTTATAACATTCTCACTCAATTTTATTAATTTTTATTCCACATACTACTTTTTATTTATATTCAGTGTTGGTGAAACGTCCGTACGTCACGCGAGGCTCCACAGAAAATCAGCGTTGTAGTTATTAATACAACTGCAACTCATGCTGAGTGGAGACCTTTTTGGCACCACTTTACGACACCGATTTCTAATCTATCTTATCATTTTTAGCTGTATATTAAGTATGTTATTGTTATTTTTTTTTTTTTTCTCTCCGTTTTTGTATAACTAATGTGTCGTCCAGTGTGTCAAATAAACGCTTTCTATTCTATTCTATAAAGAAATAAACATTTTTTCGTTTTTCAAGACGAATCAAACACCCTGCACTTCAAAATCGTCAAGCCGTTACCAGTTAAATAAACGTGGAGTAATCAAGCCTATTAAATCGGTCAAAACAATGATGCATGGTAATCTAAATATATATAACTCAAAGGTGACTGACATAGTGATCTATCAACGCCCAGCCCAAACCACTGGACGGATCGGGTTGAAATTTGGCATGCAGGTAGATGTTATGACGTAGGCATCCGCTAAGAAAGGATTTTGATAAATTCTACCCCCAAGGGGATAAAATAGGGGATGAAAGTTTGTTGTTTGTATTTTGATAAAATCTTCCACGCGGACGAAGTCGCGGGAGGAAAGCTAGTAATTAGATATAACTATAATTATAGACGGTAAACATGTCTGTCTACCCTCTAATAATCGAACAAAAGGATGAGGCAAACCATATTGTTCTGTTATCCGACCGTTCCCACAGCAACCTATAATGAAATGTAGCGGCATTGCCCAAAAATAATTGTTATGAAACTAATTTGCTTGTCAGGTTTTATGGGAGTTTGTTTGTACGTTAACTTTTAGGGGACTTGATTAATTTTTACCCGACCGCCCGAGGAAAAAGAGTAATGTTTTTCCTGTGTACGTATGTATTTTATTTCTACTTTATTCAGGAAAACAACAGCATCACATGAATAAAATTGTGCTTAGCTAATTTTATATATTATTTATTTAAAAGCAATAACAAATCATAAACAATTTTCACGAACAATTTTCTAAAAAAAATAATTTATATTATCTACAAATTTATTTATTTCGCTCTATTATCTACCTAAACATTTATGTAAAATTAAGTTAACTAAGTGGTTAATGGTTCTAATATATGCTGAAACTGAATCTCTGCTCATCCAATATCGTAGCACACATAAACTCACATACACCCACCCTCACCCCCAGACACACACATCACCCCCCCCCCCCCCCCCACACACACACACACACAAAGAAATTTGTTTTTGTATTTACCTAACATTACTATTTCATCAATGTACCTATTTCTTTGTGGTGAGATAATAAATATTTATTATTATTATTATATATTACAAATAGCTTATTGAGTCATGATATTTGCCTTGCTTGATGAAAATCGGTTGAGCTGTTTCGAAGATATTTAGCTTTTAACACTATCTTTTGATCTAGTCTACCTGGACAATATAATCATTTGTTTAATCATTATTTCCACATACATAACGTCACGACCTTTATCCCAAATAGGGTGGTCAGAGATATCCCAAACAATAGTGTTTGGATGCCGCGCCGCTACGACTAGATACCGCACCATGAAGAAAAAACAGGTTCCTGAATGCGGCAACTCAATATTGTAGTGTGTAGATTTATACAGTACTTACTGATGGTATGTGATGCCAGTATCTTTCTTGTTTTTTGTAGTATTGTTATTACATAGTTTGACTACGCAAACCGGCATTTTGCTTCAGTCTTAAACCAAAATTTGAAATTTGAACTTGTGGCGTGACTGCGCGGGTACGCCGAATACGGCGTAGTATTTGTTGCCGCATTTTTCGAGTACGCCGACGGTATCTAGTCGTAGCGGCGAGGAGACCAATCATTAATCTAAGTGTTTTACGATACCCACGGGAAGAGAAGAGTTAGTTTTATCAAATACGCTTCATTGTTTAAATAAGGAAGGTACATTTAAACTATCTTATAGAAACTACAAATAAGGCGGTCTTACCTACCTACCTAACCTATCATCACGGAATTCAGTACGAGTAATTAAGTGGATTAGCACAAATAATAATGCCCTAATTGTTAAGTACATCTGAAAGTTCTGCATATTGAAATCAAAAAGTGTTATCTTATAGGTACGCAAAACATTAATACGTCCTATAAGTGATGAGAAACAATAATAACTAAATAATCTGAACAAATAAAATATATCCATACAATTTATACCAATACATACATGTTAATTACATATATATGATATATAATAAATAATAGTATCTATATTAATAATATAATATATAGGGTCTAACAAAATTAACCCGACAAACTTTTGCAATTGCACGGACATGACAATAAAATAATATATTCATTAAAAAAACTAGCCCTGAAAATTTTGATTCCGAGTAAAAAAATTAAATGTAAGTGCAAAGAAAATACAAATTAACAGACTTACTTCATTTCGATTGTACCTTATTTTGTCAATGAGAAAAAAAGTTAGTTAAGTTTTTTTTTTTATATGAGAGGGCGGCAAACGAGCATGCGGGTCACCTGATGGAAAGCAATCACCGCCGCCCATGGACACCCGCAACACCAAAAGGGTCACAGATGCGTTGCCGGCCTTTGAGGAAGGTGTAGGCTCGTTTCTTGAAGGTTCCAATGTCGTAGTCGTTCGGGAATACCGCTGCCGGAAGTCCGTTCCACAGGGTGGTTGTACGTGGTAAGAAGTTTCTTGAGAAACGTACAGTGGTAGACTTCCACTCATCCAGGTGATGTGGATGGAAATTTAATTTTCGGCGAGTAGTGTATCGGTTAAATTGAGCAGCGGGTTTTGCTCGAACAGTTCTTCAGAACACTCCCCATGAAATATGCGATAGAGAATGCAGACGGACGCGACGTCTCTTCGCAACGCCAGGGGATCCAGTCGGTCGGTGAGACTCTCTTGGCCGACAATTAAGACTGCGCGACGTTGAACGCGGTCAAAAGGAAGAAGCTGGTACTGAGGTGCCCCAGCCCATAGGTGAGTTAGTTAGTTTAGTTAGTTAATAGTCTAGTTTAGACTATTAGTGCAAGCGCCGGCGACGATCGGCGAGTGGTCGCCTTTCGGCGTCTTCAAAGATACCGCGGCACGTGTTTGTGTGTTGTGGCAAAGTACTTAGAGCGCGCGGCCATTAAGGTCCAACTCACAAAATTTACATTTTTAAATTTTATTTTTTGAATTAAATCTGTTAACTTTAATGTTTTATTTTAATTTTTTTTCGTAATAGGTACATCCTATACATACACTCCGCAAAGTTTGTCGGGTTAATTTTGTTAGACCTTGTAATATAATACGATATAAAAAATAATTATAATTAATCAATATTTTCTTATTATATATTTTTATTCTATCTGAGTGCTGAAACCATCTAAATTTTAAATTATAGGTTATTTTTATGTAATTACCAATCTCCTTAATCTCCTTAAGCCCTTCGCTACAAGGTGTACCACACAGTATTGCACAGATAATTTCCCAAAGAACAAACCATCAAGGTTAGCGATTGCGCGGATATCTCATTCCCACAACAATTTAAACGCGATGGGTGTGTGCTACGCTCGCGCAGTTTTGATACTTAAGTCTTTGAACGCTGCCGCGGTCACCGGTGACCGCGAGCAATTGATTTTCAATTAGCGTGTGTATTTTATTGTTGGGAAAAATATTTATAGCGGGTTTTTGTCGGGTGAGGCTTATGAGGGTTTATTCTGTCATTAGATATATTAAGATTTATTTTTAAATACGGAATAAATCAAAAATATTGCTCTGAGTTGCACTCGAAACTAAAAGCTAATTATAAATAGTACATGAATAGCTTTAATGGCAACAGGTTTCTAGGACTACATGTGACCCACGGATGCCCCTGAAACTCAAGGGGAAAATTTACAAAACCATCATAAGACCTGTCACCATGTATGGATCTGAATGTTGGGCAATGAAAGAGACTGATGAAAGTAGAATGCATATGGCAGAGATGAGAATGCTAAGATAGATGTGTGGTGTGACTAGAATGGATAAGATCGGGAATGAGTATATCAGAGGAAGTCTAAAAGTGGCGTCAATAACAGAAAAGTTGAAGAGTAATAGGTTAGCATGGTTTGGGAACATTATGAGGAGGGATGAAAGGCACGTAACAAGACGAGTGTTAAGTATGAATGTGGAGGGATACAGAGGTAGAGGAAGACCAAAGAAGGTGTGGGTAGACTGCGTGAGGAATGATATGTGTGTGAAAGGGGTGAGTACGGAGATGACAGCTGATAGCGGAGAGTGGAAGAGGATGACATGTTGTGCCGACCCCACCTAGAGTGGAATAAGGGCAGGAAAATGATGACATGAATAGCTTTAATTACGGTTATTTCAAATTATTATTATAGATATATAGATAGGCGAGCGGCAGATGCTCATGTGCCTATATCCGAGCTGGTGTATTGGTAAAGAAAGGATTAATAATTCATACTTTCTTTTCTTTAAACTACTTGTCAACTATATTTTTAAAACTGTTCACGGAGTAATTATTGATAAATATTTTTTTTTATAATCGTAAATTTTAGACAATATTTACAAAAACATTACCTGGGAGCCAATTGCGATAAGATTGAAAGATAATACCAAAGCTAAAGCATAAACCAAAAACGTTACATTAAGCACATTTCGTATAGCACTAATCATTTGAACCTAGTTTTTTTTTAATACTCATCGCTAGCTCTAAACATTTTGGGTTTGGTTTTGCTTTGGTTAAGTCAACGATATAATCGTTCACAAAAAAAAGCACGATACCATTTTTTACACTAGCTAAACTAAAGCTAAACCAAAAACGTTCCGTTCGGACTGTAAAACCGTTGTAACATAGCGCGATTGGTCCCCTGATACCGCAGTTTTCTCCTCCTTCTCCTCCTTAATAGGTAACAGCTCGCATACGAAATTTCTGTAAAATCATGAAGGTATTTTAAATGTAGAAATTATTTTATTTTACAAACTCTAACATTTGTACGTACATGAGATCAAGTATCAAAATTGTTTAGGACCCAATTGGTCAGACTACAATCAGGACCGTTACAATTATTACCTCACGACAATGGCAGTAGATGTCCGAGTTTCGACACGGACAGACCAATTTCACTTACAATAATATGTATAATAGCGTCCAGTTATTGCTCTGTGAATAATTTTAAATTGTTTAAAATTAAAGATGATCTTTTTTTTTTAATAAAAACATAAGTAGGTAGTTGTTCGAGGTTGATAGTTTCTTCATACTAATAACACAATGTTCAGTATTCAGTATGTTTATTGCAATATCACAAATATAAGTACATGCTTACGAGTAAAACTAGGCCTTAAATAAATATTTGTGACGCCCCGTTGGGGCATGGCAATATTATCTAACATTAGGAGAGGGCCTGACAGTTTATTATTTTCTATACTTAACTATAGTTATTATCACAGTTATATATATACTAATATTTTTTACATGTACATTTCTTAAAGCAGGCGTTGAGGAATCATAAGATCCTTATAAATATCATATAAATACTTTGTTATCTTGAAAGAAATCATTTAGGTTATAGTAGCTTTTTTTAACAAGGAAGCGTCAGAGATAAGATAGCCAGTCCCCAAAATGTGTTGGGGTTTCCGGGTCAGTACGCTTCCACATTCGACCTCATCTTCACTTAACATCAGGTGTGATTGAGGTCAAGTACCAACCCGTTGTGCATAAAACAAAAAGCTTTTTAGTTTATAGGTGATTTTGAGTTTTGTGAGGTGTCATCATTGGTCACGCCAATGGACTTCCAATTAGGCTTGCCAAGCCATCCCGCTGGACCTGTATCTCATTTCTTGGACCCTAGAAGACACGTCCCGCTCAGCGTACCTGCTAGACGCTTAATAATGCCCGCATTTAATAAATTGTTCTCAAGATTGAGATGATTTTAAGTTGACGCTTGAGAATCTGTTGCATAATGAAACAGTATCAAAAAAAAAAATATTGAGGCTGTGACGCGATCTCAATCTCAAGATCGACTCACTAGAACGGCCACAGGTATTATAACTTTGTGTGTGTGTCTGTCTGTGGCACCGTAGCTCTTGAACGGGTGAATAGAACGGATCAACCGCCTCTGTGGCTCAATGTAAATAACACTGTGTTTACGATTCGGAGATCGCGGGTTCGGTCCCCAGCGGGGTACATGTTTAAGTACTCGGTTTGGTTGGTGGTAGGGCATTTAAATGTCCGCCTGGCTAGCTACCACCATCTTATCTAAGTCTGCCGCCAAGCAGCAATGTAGATAGCATTGTTGTGTTCCGGTTGTCAGAGATAAGATAGCCGACTGGTTATCTGGCCCCCAAATGTGTTGGGGTTTCCGGGTCAGTACGCTTCCACCTTCGACCTCATCTTCACTTAACATCAGGTGTGATTGAGGTCAAGTACGAACCCGATACGAATACGATCTCAGGATCGATTTATTAATACGGCCCTAAGAAAAGTTAAAATGATGATGTCACGATGCGCTTGCGCAATCAATTGATCTGATATAATTAATTCTATAGCAATTAATTATAGCGATTACTACAATTATTGTCCACTCAAGTAACTGATCAATGATCTTATTTTAATCCTTTAACACCGTGGGAAAATCACGTGAGTTTAGGGTTCCGTAGCAAATTAGTGACCCTTTGTCCCATAAGAAAGCTCATAGTCACGCAAAGAACCATGGAGACATTAGGCTAAATATTTAAAGAAATTAATATTTTAACATTTTCATCACAATATATATATATGAAAATCTTGTATATGTTAAGAGAAATATATATTCATTCGAGAAACATTTTGACCGACATAATGTCAATACAAGGAACAAAAATCAATTAGCTGTACCTTTTAGTAGACTTAGTAAAGTTAGTAAGTCATTCAGAGGTCAATGTGTGCGCTTCTACAACAAGGTTCCCATGGATATACAGAATCTTCCGCTTAATAAATTTAACCATATTATAACACAAAAATTATATAAAAATGGATATTACAAAATTTCAGACTACATTAATGATAGTAATCCATGGGATTAAAAGGCTCCTCTACACGATATATAAAAATTGTTGTAACTTTTCTAGATTGTAAATGATTGATTGAAAAGAGACAACCCCTCTGCGTTTCTCGCTAGCTCTTCTCAGTAGTGGTCGCGTTCCGAGCTAGTGGTAGTTTAAAAAACAAATGACGTTCATAAGTGCATATTGTATTGCCTACATGAATAAATGATTTTCATTTCATTTCATTTCAATCAGGTATAATAAAATCCGTATACGAACGATAGTCACCTCATAGTTCGGCATTAGTGAGTGGACAGCCTACTGGACAAAATATCCAGATGGGACAATATTCCACGAAAATGGGATGAATGGCTTTCTATACAATAACACATTCATACGCAGGACAAAAAAGTTCCGCCGATTAGAAGTCCGTCGTGTGCGCTGCTCACAAAAAGACATCCAATTAACTGCGTTGTTTTATGTGCGTGATGGTAGAATACACAAAATGGAATTCAGCTATTTTTTTTTTATGCACGACGGGTTCGTACTTGACCTCGATCACACCTGATGTTAAATGAAGATGAGGTCGAAGGTGGAAGTGTACTGACCCGGAAACCCCAACACATTTAGGGGACTGGCTATCTTATCTATGCCAACCGGAACACAACAATGCTATTAATATTGCTGCTTGGCGGCAGATTTAGATAAGACGGTGGTAGCTAGCCAGGCGGACATTTAAAATGCCCTACCACCAACCAAACCGAGTACTTAAACATGTATGTATATTCATTTTTTGTTGCTGTACTGCCCAAACTCACTCCCTTTATGTCTGCAAAGACATTTATTTATAAACTAATATTAATTAATATTTTTGGTAATGTTCGTTAAAAATCGTCCTACTCTCTACTTGTTGTGCCCGACAGGGTCCATAATGAACTATTGTTTTTTTAATATGACCACCTATTTTGATTTTGCACCGAGCGAAGTCGCGTACCGCCCTCAGCCGCTTCCAGTGTGTCGCAAGCTTTACTACTGATAAAAAAGATACCTACCTAATTAAAGACCTTGTCACGTTACTAAATACAATAAAGGCATTGTTACAATCCCACGTGTTCATTACAATAATCCCGATGAAGTCTTAGAGAAAAATGCCACATGTCAGTCAATCGATTTGTCAATTCGATCGAATCTATCAATTGAGGCCTGCAGTGTCACTTAGAGATAGATTTAAAGAGTATAATATTCTAACCTTTTCGTCACAGTACATTTTTGAAAATCTAATATATGTAAAAAAAAAATATAGCATCATTTAGGAAAAATAGTGATAAACATGATAGTCAATACAAGAAATAAAGATAAACTTGCAGGTACATAAGTCGCCCCTGCAAAGTTAGTAATTCATTCAAAGGGTTATGTATACACTTTTTCAATAAAGTTCCTGTTGATATACAAAATCTTCCTTTCAATAAATTTAAAGATACTATAAAACAGAAACTTATTAAGAAATCATATCATACAATATCAGATTATTTGGATGATAAACATTCATGGACATAACCAGCCCGTTCGCATAACCAGGCTATTTCACAATTAATAATGAAATATTATAATATAAAATAATAATTAATAATTATGTAGCATAAACCTTTTTTTTTTAAAAGAGCAACCTCTCGAGTTTCTTGCTTGTTCTTCTCAGGGGAAAATTGGCTTTTGAACAAGCAGTAGCTTAAAAAATATTAAATCTGACTAATTCGAGCAATTTATCAATTGAGACCTGCAGTGTCACTTAGAGACAGATTTAAAGAGTATAATATTCTAACCTTTTCGTCACAGTACATTTTTGAAAATCTAATATATGTCAAAAAAATATAGTATGATTTAGGAAAAATAGTGATAAACATGATGTCAATACAAGAAATAAAGACAAACGTCCAGGTCACATAAGTCGCCTCCGCAAAGTCAGTAAATATACGCTTTTTCTTACAAAATCTTCCTTTCAATCAATTTAAAGATACTGTAAATAGAAACTTATTAAGAAAGCATATTATAAAATATCAGATTATTTAGATAAATAAATAATAAATATCCTTAGACATACACACAGATGATAAACATTCATGGACATAACTAGCCCGTTCGCATAACGAGGCTATTTCACAATTAATAATGAAATATTATAATATAAAGTAATAATTTTGTAATATAAAAACCTTTTTTTTTTTAAAGAGCAACCTCTCGAGTTTCTTGCTTGTTCCTCTCAGGTGAAAATTGCCTTTTGAACAAGCAGTAGCTTTACAAATGAAAAATCTGTCTATTTTAAGTGTACCCTGTGTACCTACAAAATAAAGCATTTTTGATTTGATTTTATCAATTATAGGTATACAATATGTATCGATATTTATTTAAGAGCAATACTCTGGATGAGTTCTATGCATGTATTTCTACACTTCACTCTCCTTTTCACTTCCTCATCATACTAACATACATCACGACCTTTATCTCAATTGGTCAGAGATATTCTAAACATATGCTATCTTCTATCGATATAATCGATACCATAGGTATATCGATATTTTTACTGTTTTTCAAGGTCTACTAGCGACAGCGAAACTATTAAAGAGAAATGTTTTCAGCGCCTGATGAAAAAAAATTGCAATTAAACACATTTGATGATATTTGCTAGTACAACTCAGTTAGGCGTTTGATAAAATTTCTACCTATATCAAGCGATATTAGATTGCTCACTAATAGTGCCGTGTGGCTTATTTACGGAGCATCGGTTTAAAAAGGATTGAACTACCACATATCTATCCATGGGAGTCCTAAAGGCGACTAAGGGCCTTTACATTAATAAATATTGAAAGAAAGAAATATTTATTTAAACCTATCTCATGACACAAACAATCAGGTACAAATATTACACAGTCGTGACACATGCAAAAAATAACATTGTGTTTGCCATCTAATTGTCGGAGTCGCAAGGTGGAGTCAAAAAGGTCTCCAACTCAGCATATTTACCTGCATCGGGAATCGAACTAAGTACCTTCTCACCCGTATCCGAAATTTGACCTGGGCGTCGAACTCTGTCCACTGAACCGTAGGACTTACATGTTAAGTCGGTTTAAAAAGAGTAATGTGTTACGTTACGGGTCTACCATGCGTGGAGACTCTACCGGTGTACTGGGTCCGGCAGTAATGTTGCTCTACATTAGGAATCATATTTCATCATACTTGATTATACTGGTCAGAGGAAGCCCGAGACAGAGAGGCGTGGAGAGAGAGGATGGAGGTCTTTGCCCAGCAGCGGGACAGCTCCGAATAATAAATAAATTGATCATACTTCATCATAACTAACTCCATTTAAAGTAAAATCATCATCTTACTTAAGACGACCGATTGGTGTAGTGGATAGTGACCCTGTAAATCCTCCCTCCGCGACGTGTAAATGTTTGTGTGATGAATATGAACATTTATTCCTGAGTCATGGATGTATATATAAATATTTATGTATGTTTATCCGTTATCTAGTATCCATCGCACAACCTTTGCTTATTTTGGGACTAAATGATTGGTGTAAGTGTTACAAATATTTATTTATTTATTTATTATATTTATATATTTCATCATACTTGATTATACTGGTCAGAGGAAGCCCGAGACAGAGAGGCGAGGAGAGAGAGGATGGAGGTCTTTGCCCAGCAGCGGGACAGCTCCGAATAATAAATAAATTGATCATACTTCATCATAACTACAAACTCCATTTAAGTAAAATCATCATTTTCTTGCCCTGGTCAGAATTTATTTGTGGACGACCTTTTCTTCCAATCTCCTCTATCAGCTGTTACCTCATCATTCACGCCCTTTTCGTTCATATCACCCTTCACACAATCCATCAATCTTTTCCTTGGTCTTCCTCTTTCTTTCCAATCATCGACATTCATATTCATCACTCTTTTAGTAACTTGCGTTTCATCCCTCATCGCAACCTGTTCATTTAAATTAAAATACATAATATAATTTGTTTAATGTCTGTGATATTATGTACAATTAGATGAAAAACGCGGTTCTTTGGGTGGTGAAAATAATATTTTAATCTACTATAACCAACAAAACAATGGTCTAAAGAGTCAAAAAGGGTTAGTCAAAGGTACTTACAAAGGCTGATCGTCATAAAAAGATAAAATAGAGACATTTGAGATAATTATCTAAAAGAGATGATTTTCTTTATATGCACGATTGACAATCTTTGTAATGCTCTATGTGGTCATTTAATAAAATAACTGATCATTAAATTTTCTCGATCAGGAATTGAACCCAATCTTGACTAGAATAATAAAGTAGAGCACCATTCATTGCGGTCACGCATCACCTACGCCCTACAATATGGCGCGATGCGATGCACACACTCTTGCGCAGGTGTGTTGGAAACAATAAAGACACAGGGTGTTGGTTGATCAACTTAAAAATCTAGTTCAAAGAAAGTGGTTAGGGCAATCACAAAAAAGAAATGGAAGGATGTAGAAGATAACGAGACAGATATGATAATTTTAGATAAGATAGATAATTCATTTATTAAAACAATAGCATTGACATTTTCTCTTATAGAATTTCATCTTTTTATGATTCACTGGATTCGCGTTTGACCACAATCTCACCTGATGGAAAGTCACGATATGGTCGAAGATGAAGCACGCGAACTAAATGCCTATTGACTCTGCTCTTTAAGATCCCAAGGTTGTAGGATTCAGGAAAGACGCGGAAGGGAGTTCCATGCCTTGGCTGTTCGGATGATGAATGAAGAATCGAACTTCTTATTGGGAATGTTCGGTATATTAACTATATACGGGTAGAATCCTTCCCAACGTCTAGTGGTCCGAAGATGGAAGGGCGACGGTGGAATAAGATTATGTAATTCCAACGCACACTCCCCGAAATGCATCCTGTAAAAAACTGAGAGACAGGCGACTTTGTGACGGTGTTCAAGGCTCTGCAATTTAGCAGTCATCGAATTATCACCTATGAGTCTCATGGCACATCTCATCACACAGGGATAAGTTTCTTATAGCTATCAAAACGGAAGCGTTGGTCCCCAGACTTCCAAACTAGGTAGGAACAAATTTTTTCATTATCTCATTCAGACATGGATTGTTATATCATAAAAGTACTTTTTTTATGCACAACGGGTTAGCATTTGACCTCAATCACACCTGATGTTAGGATAAGATGGTGGTAGGTGGCTGGCGGACATTTACTACAGATGCCACCTTCGGTCAGTATGATGGAATTCACCGCCTGTAGGCGTGGCGTCGTGCTGAAAACGATAAAAACAGCATATCGATGAAGTGTCAAGGAAAGTATGGAAATTATATAAAACTAGAGTTCCACCTGTAACTTCTATTTTTATCTCATCACGTTGGCCTTAATTTAGATAGGTTGAATTCCACAGACTGCATGCGAGGGCGAAGTTGGATGGCATGAGGGGCATGCAAATGTTTGCCCTTCACCGGTAAGCATCTCATGTTCCATGTTCACAATTTCAATTATGTGTATAAGTGGTCTACAATAGCCACCTTAAAGATATAATGTAATCGGGCTCGTGTTCCATCAGTGGGAGACCATTACCTAGTTTTATTAAAACCTAGTATCATTCTGATAGCCTTTAGTAACTTGACATAATATCGCAATTTCCCGAGCTACCGTTCCATCTTATACCACGAGAGGCTGGACCGTCCCAGTCGAGCAACCGCCGCGTTTCCCCAAGATATAAATATGTATATTTTATAGATATATTATATTAGGTCCTTACCTATGAAATTGGCGTTTTGTATGAAGAATTTCATTAAGACTGTTTTCTCCATACAAACATTTTTGATTTTTTGTTGGGAACGGCAAATCCAAATTTAGCTAAACCTTGTGTGTAATATCGGATAAGATTAAGTTAAGTATAGGCAGCTTTAATTTTTAAAAGTAACCGCTTTATAAAAGTTTCAGCGATTCTAAGAAATGATTATGACCTGTTTGGTGTAATGGTTAGCAACTCTGACCACTATACCAAAAGGTTGCGGGTTCGAATCCCGCCAGGGGCATATGTTTGTGTGATGAATACGGACATGTGTACCCGAGTTATGGATGTTTTCATTTATAATAAGTATTTATTTACAAAAAAAATGTATTTATGTATTATATCAACCATCTGGTATCCACAACACAAGCATATAGTTGCTTACTGTGGAACTAGATGGCGCTGTGTGTATGTCTAAGGATATTTATTTATTATTTATTTATTTATTTATTTATTATGGGAAGCACACGAAAAGAGCTCTGTTCAAATTTTTTTATTATATAATTTAGCCCAGAAATTAAAACATATTTCATGTGAAACCTTGAAATAATATTCCATTTTCCAAATAAAAAAGAAATTTGGATATACCTAGCTTTGAAAATCGCAGGAATTGGTACATGATTAACGAAGAAAAAAAAACACAATTTCATAGGTAAAGACCCAATATTATGCCTCTATTATCATTATCGTCATTTTCACCCACTGCTGGATAGACCTTCCCAAACCGCATCATAACACCCGCACATCAGTTTCCCATCTTGTGATTCCGCTACGTATAAATACGTTTATTGTGACTATAAAAACAACATACTGTATCTCTTATCACTACTCCACTTAACGTATGAGCAATCTACAAATTTAACTTTACACATTTCAAACTCTCTATTCCTTCACTATTATCATCAAATTTCATTGATCCAGCTGCAAACAAAACTTTGTGAAGGTTACAACTTCACCAATTTATGTAGGACTGCTTCCCCTCCCGTTGCTTACTTGAAATATATAGATGGACGAGTCAAAGCTTAGAAGTCTAGAGTTCTTCCGAAAATTGCCGTGATACGTTCCGATTTTGAAAATTTTATATTTCGTATTCGCATACACGCGTCGGGCACTCGGCAACGGTGGACGTGCCGCCATTTTGAATTATTACTTTTTTAAAAAGTTTTACAAAGGAACGTGCACGGATTTTTAGTGGTCAACCTTGTTTTGTATTATTGGTGATCACTTTTGTGTGGTGTGTGTTGGATTTGCTTTTAATCTGTAAGTAACTAGCTTATGTAATTATATTACATCATTATGAGGTAAACAAATGAAATATTCCAGTAGTTTAGCGAGTAAATTTTTACGCATTGCAAACATTTCGTCTCGACGAAGTTTTTAGAACTTACTTGCACCCAAAGTTTGCTTCAGGGATTTTGAAGTGGCTCTCTAACGTTTATGCTAGCCTGGTATCAAGGCTAATTAAAGGACTTACAATGATAGGAGATGACTTTCATCTATTTATGGAGCCCTGGTACAATTTGAAACAGATAGAGGTTAGCCCGACACAAATAAAGATATCTGAAACCATAATTATTTTTTTATAGTAATTTTGTACTACTAAATAAAAACCGGGCAAGTGCGTGTCGCGCCACGCGAAGTGGATTCCGTAGTTGCATGTCACAGTATGCGGATTTAGAAGGGGGTATGTGTTGTTTGGTGAATAATTTACAGCGGAAAGTACATTTTATAAGTTTTTCGACAATTACTCTTTATCTTATAAAACCGACTTAGCTGTGATAGTTTTCCTTTGAACTTCGTTATCTGAACTAATGTCGTGAATCTTTTCACGTATCTACGTATCCATAATAACAATTTAGCTGCCAAGGGGAGGGGAAACACTTCATTCTAACAAAAATTTGCACTTTAAAAGCAAACGAATCCCTGAATCGAATAAATATTCAAAAACCCCTCCCACACACACATACACATACACACACACATTATATATTGTTGAAATCAAATGTGTCCATAATTTATAATACGATTGATTATTTTTCATTTCTTTATGTTATCTCTCTCTCAATGATTGTTTATGTAATAACAGTTTAGGAAAACCTATAATTGGCTGATGTTTAAATTTATCTATCTCTGTTCATAATGGTTTATAAAATAAGCTGTTGGTTTTCTAATAAAGTATAAATAAATAAATAAAATAAACCAAAAAACCCGAAAGCATATTTTGCATTTTGCGAACGCCATGTTGAATTTTGTATGACACTTCAGGTATCAAGACGAATCTAACGACACCGTGCATTATTCGAAATCGGTCAATCTGTTCAGGGTACAGGATGCGCCAAAGGAATGGATATACATACATATACTCGAAAAACATTACCCTCATTTCTTGGTCAGTCGGATAAATAACTGTTCAATATAACCTATCCAACGACACCCAAAAAAATTTCATCCCCACCTTACGCGTAGCGGAGGTATCCTAATTGACTACCGAATCCTAAAAAGCAGTACACTACCTACCATTTTGCGAAGGAATTTGTCATATTTCCAAACTGTCATTTAACTTCGGCTTGGATAATATGAACAACCTTATGAGAGTGAAGGAAGCAGAAGAGGTGTGTCAGGATCGTAGCAAGTGGAACTACGTGGTCTCTGCCTACCCCAACGGGAAACATGTACACGGGATGTATGTATGTATGTTGGATAATATTGGGTCTTTACGAAATTGGAGCTTTTTTTTCTTCGTTAATCATATGTACCAATTCCTGCTATTTTCAAAGCTATATTAAAATTTGTTTTTTATTTGGAAAATGGAATAATATTTCAAGGTTTCAGTTGAAATATTTTTTTAATTTCTGGGCTAAATCACATAATACAAAAAAAATTGAACAGAGCTCTTTTATGTGCTTCCCATAATCAATTCTTAGACTCGCTGAAACTTTTATAAAGCGGTTACTTTTAAAAATTAACGCTGCCTATTCTTAACTTAATGTTATCCGTTAATACACACAAAGTTTAGCTAAATTTGGATTTGCCGTTCCCAAAAAAAAAAACAAAAATGTTTGCATGGACAAAACAGTCTTAATGAAATTCTTCATACAAAACGCCTATTTCATAGGTAAGGACCTAATACTTGTAATCCCAAATACATTTTCCAATTCTTGTCAATAAATCATCATCTTTCATATCACCACAGTGTTCTTTAAATCACAGGAAATGATTACTAATGGCCAGTAATACCTCATTTATAAAAATTAATACCAGATATCGATCTAATTTAGCATATTAATAATGTTATGATCTAGATTTCCCAAGTTTAGTCCTAGAATTACTTAGAGCTCATAATCAAATACCTAAATCCGCTATCGGGACTTCGTCCTTAAGTACAGTTTTCATAATCGTGGCCGTTGGAAGCGGCCTGCAGCCAGCTACTTCCCACGACATTCTGATGAAGTTCCTGATGGTCGTTCGTCCACCTTGTGTATGGACGTCTTACGTTGCGTCACACACAATCTTTCGGATTTATAATATTAGTTGGGATTGTTTATATTATAATATACCGGATGAGTTTTTTTACCGAAGGAAAAAAATTGGGCATAGAAGAAAATAGAAGAAGGTGAAATTAAAGGTTTTGGCAAAGGTAGTTTTTTTTTTTCAAAACCATCATCAAATAAAGCCTTAATTGACCGCCTCCGTGGCTCAATGTAAACAACATTGGGTTAACGTTTCGGAGGTCGCGGGTTCGATCCCCAGCGGGGTACATATTTAGTACTCGGTTTGGTTGGTGGTAGGGCATTAAATGCCCGCCTGGCTAGCTACAACCATCTTATCTAAATCTGCCGCCAAACAGCAATGTTAATAGCATTGTTGTGTTCCGGTTGTCAGAGATAAGATAGCCAGTCCCCCAAATAAGATGGGGTTTCCAGGTTAGTACGCTACCACTTTCGGCCACATCTTCACTTAACATCAGGTGTGATTGAGGTCAAATGCTAACCTGTTGTAGATAAAAAAAAAATGTGTCATTTCACGGTCACCTATTCTCCATAATTACATAATTAAATTGAATAAATAAAGAAAACTCGGAGAAAATAAAAGTTTAAAATTCTATGCCCACAGTTTTATACATTTGAGTGTTGTGCTCGTCTGTAATTGAAGTTTATACCAGATAATTTTAGTTTACTTAAATGATTTTGTAAGATGTATAATGTACATACATTTGGTGGTTGGTTGGTGAGCTTAAATAAACAAATAAATAAATATGAGTTTCAATTAGGGACCCTATGAATCCCGCCAGTCGCATATAAATCTTCGGAAAGCGCGTGCGTCTTTGAAAAAATTGCCAACGACACCTATTTCCTTACGTAATATACCCCATTTTTTTCTTATGTTATAACATCCGGTATATAATATTATAAACAGACGTCCTTGCTTAACTAAAACCCTAACCTATCCCTTGTCAAATTCCAATTTCTTTTTTAAATCGTACACAGTACGAGCTGCACAGTTGTGGAACAAGCTTCCTGCACAGATCCGAGAGAGTCCCTCCGTCCAAGTATTCAAGAAGCGGCTAAAAGAGCACTATCATTCTATCATGATTTAAGATAGATATTTATATAATTATGTACTTATATTTATGTGATATTTATTTATATAGTTTACTAATAATCACGTGTAATTTTATAACTAAGTGTATTTCTGTATTCTAGTAGTGTATGTATGTAAATAACATATTATATTATATACCTATATGTATAGTATATTTGTCCTTCCGTAACTGCACTTTTTCTTCACCGTCCCGCACAATGGTCTAACCACCACTGAGGTTGTCTGGAAGAGATCTCTATTAGAGATAAGCTCACCTTTGTACAATATTTCCGACTGATTGTCAACATGTTTTTTTATGTGCAATAAAGAATATATAACAATTCCAACTAATATTATAAATCCGAAAGTTTGTGTGTATGTATGTTTGTTGCCTCTTAATGCCTAAACGGCTGGACGGATTTTGACGAAATTTAGTTTTGTAGACAGATTAGGACCTAGATTAACATATAGACAAATTTTTTGCCGAACCGATTTTTATGAAATCTTCCACGCGGACGAAGTCGCAGACAGAAAGTCATACTATCTAAGTAAAGGTAAATAACGTGATGATTGCTCTGTTCGCCTCGAAGTTTGGTAAATGAGGTGATTATTGTTTTATGGCCATGTATGTAGGAACGAAATATGACATATGCACGCTTTGTGTAGTGACTGCATAGGACGTCTATTTGTAAGCACTACTGATGTGTACGTATGGCCTTCGTGTCATGAGTCATGAATACCGTATATTGCCTGGGCCGGCTTTAGTGCAGGGCGAACGTAGCGACCCTACCAGCCGATCGAAGGTAAAGAAATAAAAAAAAAATAGGGCGGTAACAAATAACCTACTTTTTTAGCCTCGTGGAAATAGAATTATTTAAGTGATGTAGAAGGTATTGGCACAGGTAGTTTAATTTTCTTTTTATTTTTCAAAACCTTAAACGAATAAATTGTTCAGTAATTTGACGGTCGCGTTTGTTGGCTATTCCACGTAATTACATTATAAAATTAAACAAATAAAAAAATTTGGAGAAAAAGCTGATATCGCTTGGCAGCAGTGGCTAACTAACATGAATGTTTTAAATCGACAAATTAGACAGAGACTAAAGAGACTGCTAAACTACTCCGAATACGTCTTTCTTGATATTTCGAGCCGAAAAGGCCCTTGGAGACCTGACGCTCATCAATTTGGAGACCCGAGAGCTGACACTCTCAAGGTTTTGGGAATCTAGCATCGCGGATCAAATTTTTTAATTTTCCGTATTACATGTTTGCAAGCACAACTAGTATATAGAATAGAATAGAATAGTTTATTTGCAAGAACATAGTTTACAAGGTCACAAATTAGTTTGAGGATCTTATGTTCTAGTGATGCGGCATGCAACAATTTTATTACTTAACTTATTTTCTCATTAAGCATTATTCAGTTGTCAAATTTAATATTCTAAATTACAGATTCATACATTTATACAACACAATACAGATATTCTTTATAACCTAAAATTTATATTTTTGAATTTATATGTTTTGAAGACATTATATTGATACTTACATTTCTTTGACTAGGAGTCAAATAGTCAAGAAGATTTACTACATATCACAAAATTATTACATTCATAGACATAGGTACCTCTATATATTTAAAAGTAAGTAATGGTATTTAATCTTTGTGTTTGTTATCTAGAAATTCTTTGATTGTGTAGAAGTTTCACACTTAAAATTATTATCAATCAATCAATCAATCAAGTACACTTTATTGCACAAAATTCTACAATACACTTCTTAATATAGCTTCAAAAAAAAAATTATAATTGTACAACCAGGCGGTACAGGTATTATGTACTAGCAAGTGGGGCGCCATAGTTGGATCTCGCGCCATCGGAACTGTCCTCGAGCCGGCCCTGTATATTATCGCCACACAATACCGTCCTTATCTTTGTATTATCACGAACACTATCACACCTCTATATAAGGAAGGAGGGTTTAAAGATTATTTTGATATAACAATAAAGGTAGAAAAGAAATTAAGAATAAGAATAAGAAAACTTTATTTGATCCATTTAGCGACACTTATACAATACATTTAATTTTTACCTATGTACTATATAACACAACATAGAAATGTGGAACTTAATATAAGTAGGTATGCATTGGCTAGTTTTCGGTGTCGCAAAGTGGCATCAAATCAGGTCTCCAACTCAGCATTTATATTCGAGAGAAGAAGAACGACTACAACGCTGGTTTTCAGTGGAGCCTATGATGAGATCACGGACGCTCATGGGGGACACACAAATAATGTACCTAAGTACCTGTATATTTCATGCACATAATTATGTTATCGCATGGCCCATTCGATGTTAGTTCGGTTGGTTACTGGCGCAAAGTGATCAGAGGGCGGAGTGTGTACGTTTTGTTTGGACGCCTGCAGCGGTTCTCAAAAGATGGTCCCCGGAACCCAGGTCACAGGGGTTCCGCTTTCCATCCGAAAATTAACAAAAACATTCATAGAAAACAATCATTATAACATAACCGAACCCCTCGTCGCCCATATCCGCTACTTATATCGTCCCTTACCAAAGTACAGGAACAGACTCAGCACCTCCAGATGTTCGTGTTCAATTGTCAGACATTAAGCTTAATTACAGTGCTAATATAAATATATTCAAAAAACTCATTGGGCACATTAAACTGTATTCCATTGAAAACAGCCATAACTATTAAAGTGTCCTTCGAAGCAGGGATTAAATCAACGTCAAGGACAAAGAAGTGATATAAGCCCTGCTTCGGAGGACACTTTAATAGTTATGACTGTTTTCAATGGAATACAGTTGTGGCCCCCAGGCTCCTCGTAAGACTGAATGTGAAAAACTAGATACTGGACATATACAAACTCTTTTTACTCTGCACCACGAAGTTGGTTCAATAAAAACCAACTACCGGCATATTTGATTAAGGATAATTATAAAAGTGATAATGTTATCTTTTGATAAAACGGATTTCATGGCTGCGGTCATGAATACTAGATACTTAGATCATTGGAATAATCGTGCCAAGCTACTGTTCACTAGCTAGCTAGCTAAGGTCACTCAACAAATATAGTGACTATCGACGATAGCTAAGAGCGGTGCGATGGTGGAAGAAATAACTAATCGTTTTCGTATAGACTGTGTTTTAATATTAATAAAACAAAGAAAATATATACAGAAAGCAACTAAAGCAAAAACCGAAACGCAAAGATTCTTAAAAAGTTAATATGAACATTGGTGGCCAGTTATAGGCCTCCCTAATCGACCTCCACGGTCTTCGCGTGGTCTGCGGTATCCACGGCCTCCATCGCTGACAATATAAGCGGTTAAGTCACGGTGATTGACGTCAAGTACCAACCCGTTGTACATACATACATACATACATACATAATGTCACGCCTGTTTCCCGTAGCAGTAGGCAGAGACCACAGACTTCCACTTGCTACGATCCTGACACACCTCTTCTGCTTCATTCACTCTCATAAGGTTGTTCATACATGCTCGTCAGTTTAGGGTGCTTGACTTGGCCTTTCTTTAAGACGTCCCCGATTTGATCAACCCGTTGTGCATAAAAAAAAACAAAGATATAAATAAATGTGCATCTAACATTTGTTTGCATATTAAAAATTTAAAATAAATTCATAGTGAGCCTATTACTTTAAATATTAGAGAAATCGGTTGAGGTGTTTAGGCTGGATGTGGTAACATACATACTTACAGACGCGTATTGGTTGACAGTATTTAGTCGAGTGTCGGTGGTCCAGCAGTTAGGACGCGGTCTCCAAATTTAGGAGATCGGGTTCGATTCCCAGGCAGGCCAATGTACCAATGAGTTTTTTAATTTAATTGAATTACTTATGTGCATTTATGCGACTGCTCTTAAGCGGCGAGGACAAAAACCTGCATGCCTGAGAAATAAAAATTGAAAGGCATGTGAAGTCCCCAACCCGCATTGGGCCAGCGTGGTGGACTATGGCCCATACTCCCTCTTATACGAGGGAAGGCCTAAATCCCTGGGATGCAGTGGGATGTTATGATATGATAATGATAACTCTTTCTTCTTTTTAACTAGATGTAAAAAAGTTTGTTACTTTTAAAATAAAGATTTTTTTATTACTTTAAATTATATACTTATAAATATAAATAAATAAATAAATAAATAAATCCTTAGACATACACACAGCGCCATCTAGTTCCACATTAAGCAACTACAAGCTTGTGTTGTGGATACCAGATGGTTGATATACTACATAAATACATTTTTTTTTTTTGTAAATAAATACTTATTATAAATGAAAACATCCATAACTCGGGTACACATGTCCGTATTCATCACACAAACATATGCCCCTAGCGGGATTCGAACCCGCAACCGTTTGGTATAGTGGTCAGAGTTGCTAACCACTACACCAAATAGGTCGTCAAAACTTATATGTATAGTATATTTTTTCATATGTTTTCAGCTACGAATGTTTTTTGTCACAACAGTATTACAAACAAAGCCTCTATTTGCACAAATGTTTTGGATTGTTGGTAGATGTTGGTAGAATGGTTAATGTTCGTTCAATACATAATGTAATCTACATATGTTATGCCAACATAAAATAAACTCCTTTACAAATTATACATAAGAGGGTTTACTCTGTCCAGTGGCGCCCTCATTGGGTAAATCCTAATTCCTAAAATTATAAATGTTTGTTACCTCTTCACGCCTAAACGGCTAGACAGATTTGGTTGAAAAGACATCCGCATTTTTGGGCCAGTGTTTTGTCACCTAATAAAAGGTACACCTAAAAAAAGCCGGTACTGAAGACTATCAACTTAGCTATTCAAAAGAATTTTTGGAACCTTAGTATAGTTATAAGAAATATTTGAAAATATCGCTCTCAGAAAACATTTTGGCTCACAAACTATACAAAAACTAAATTCTTTCCAAAAAAAAAAAAATAGACAAGTGACAACTGACAACTGACATTTTTGACTGTGAGGTTATAATTTAAGTAGGGATAACCATGGACGTAACAATCAAACTGTTACGTCCATGGGGATAACAGCAACAGCGAGCGAGCGACGGACGACTCTGAAAAGAAAAAACAATTTTTCTTTGGCCTAGCATCTTGTTTCCATGCGTGAGAACGCATGTGGTTAATGTTGCCAGTATATAATTTCAAAGTTCCCCAAACCATATTTCAAACCTCTTTTGTTCTTTTCTAAAGTCCTTTAAAAATATATGTGTTAGGTTTTTAGCACGTCTGATACTAAGAGTTCAAGACTATATTTATTAATTGAAGTGACAACAAACTGGCCCAAAGATGTATGGATCTGTGCTGTTGTCCTTTGTTTTGTAGTCAGATTTGGACACGGAAAAGTGACTGGTTACTGTAGGATTAGTATTATTAGTGTCATTGCTTTTGAATCATAGAGTGACGCATTTGGTAGTACTTAGAACAAATTTACATTCAAACAGCATTACTGTATAAATCAAATATATTGCTCCGACCAGTCCGCAATCTGCACTGGGCACTTACTTACCTTTAATTCTCAAAAAACCAAATAAAAAAGTAATGTGTGGGAGTGTACTTTATGCGCCACTCTCTATGAGTGTGCACTATACACGACCGACTTTTTGTAGGATCGATAATCGGTCGATTATTTCGTCCATACTTTTTTACACATCTGTGCTTTTTTGCTGTTCGCCCATGGCCGATAATCGGTGACCGATTTTTTGTAGGAGAAAAATGGAACGTACTGATTGCAATATTTCAACGCCCACGTCCTACAAAACACAATAAATAATAAATAAATAAATATCCTTAGTTATATACACAGCGCCATCTACCTTGATTACGAACGACTTTCCCCAAAGAACCATAGCCGAATTCATTGAAAAAAAATTTCGGTTACCCATATCAAATCAAATCAGAAATCCTTTCTTCTTTTACACAGGGTACACTTACAATAGTCAGATTTTACATTTTTAAAACTACTGCTTGTTCAAAAGGCTTTGTTTACATTGTATACTATAAAACAGAAACTTATTAAGAAAGCATATTATAAAATATCAGATTATTTAGATGATAAACAATCATGGACATAACCAGCCCGTTCGCATAACCAGGCTATTTCACAATTAATAATGAAATATTATAATATAAAATAATAATTTTGTAATATAAAAACCTTTTTTTAAAAGAGCGACCTCTCGAGTTACTTGCTTGTTCTTCTCAGGGGAAAATTGCCTTTTGAACAAGCAGGAGCTTTAAAAATGTAAAATCTGACTATTTTAAGTGTACCCTGTGTGCCTACAAAATAAAGCATATTTTGATTTTGATTTTTTGGGAAATTGTAAATTTTTTAATCGAACTCGACTACGGTTGCTTGGGGAAAGTTGTTCCTAATCAAGAATGGCATCAAATTTAATGGTAATTACACGAATTCAAA
This sequence comes from Oegoconia quadripuncta, assembly GCA_949316235.1. Taxonomy (NCBI): domain Eukaryota; kingdom Metazoa; phylum Arthropoda; class Insecta; order Lepidoptera; family Autostichidae; genus Oegoconia; species Oegoconia quadripuncta. Next base: position 48,599,300 of record OX438741.1, on the reverse strand, counting down.
TTCACCCTGTATAACTTTACTTTTTATATTCCTTATAAATTTTTAGTAATAAGAAATATAACAAAGAATTCACTGTTATTTTCATTTTTAGTTCCTCAAAAGTTCGTTATCGACATAAAGCAGTGGTAATACAAAAATGTAGGTATCTGACGCTTTTATAACATACTTAAGTAACGTAAGTAGGTATCTATTAGGTAAGCCGTGAGTAAAATTATAAACTTATAACAAAGATGAATTAGAAATCTAACCTTTTTCATTAAGTTTTAGTGTTTTGAATGTTATCTCTGCGATAAATCGGAAGTGATGTGCATTTGTCTACATGGGAGTCGACCTTAAGCGAAACCATGGTGGGAAATCATCTGTGGTTTGGGCTCTTTAATTATTATACAAATTAGATGTTGCCCGCTAGTGAGATTACCTACCTTTCAATAAATTTAAAGATACTATAAACTGCAGTTCAAATACCTGTGTAGTAACAGAGGATCTGAAGGATGACCTGGACATTGAAAGGGAGCGTAGGGCGTTGTCGGTCAGAAGCAAAATGCTCGATGTACAGACCAAGTTAAAATTACCCTTTTCGAGGCGTTCTGTCAATCATTCTACACGAGTAGTCTATGGGTGAGATATACGCAGAAGACTTACGGCGCCTTGCGAGTCCAGTACAATAACGCTTTCAGGTTATTGTTGGGGCTGACGTGCTTCTGTAGCGCCTCTGTAGTTCGCCGAGGCCCGCACCGACTGATTCCACGCGGTTATACGTAAGAAAGTGGTGTCGTTGATGAGTAGAGTGTGCGGCAGCACGAACAGTATCCTGAGGGTGATGGGAGGCATACAGGAGTGTCCTATTGCTAGCGGTATTCCCGAACGAGTACGACATTGGAACCTTCAAGAAACGAGCCTACACCTTCCTCAAAGGCCGGCAACGCATCTGTGACCCTTTTGGTGTTGCGGGTGTCCATGGGCGGCGGCGATTGCTTTCCATCAGGTGATCGGCATGCTCGTTTGCCGCCCTCTCATATTAAAAAAAAAAAAGTTTTTTTTTTAACCACAACGGGTTAACACTTGACCTCAATCACACCTGATGTTAAGTGAAGATGAGGCCGAAGGTGGTAGCGTACTGACTACTACCCGGTAACAAAGTTTGCTTCTCTATTGACGAAAAATGTAGATAACTAAGAATTATGAAATCAAAGCTTACTTAGGAGATACTTAAAAAAAAAAACAAATCTATTGTTACACCGTCATTCAGTCACGAAGAGTTTTAACAATACAATAAGTCACAAGAGTCGTGACACGATCTTAAGTAGTACAGTCGGCATGGCGGATATGAATAAACATTTATTTTTAATATGCTTCAATACTAAGGCCCGTATTAATAAACCGTTCTCAAGATTGAGAACAGTCTTGTGACCGGTCTCAAGTAAACGTGTTGATTAATAAACCTAACTTGGGACCTGAAACGCACGTGCCTACTCAAGCAGTAGCAGTAGCAGCAGCAAGGTTAAAATTGTCCAAAATTGCTCCTAAAATCGACTCCATTTGCGACATGAAACAAGCTCACCGATCACATTAATACTTATTGTTCTTTTTGACACTGTATTTGTAAGCTACATTAATAAAAGTTTTAATTAAACAAATTCATTTAATAAAGGTTATCAAAATAAACAACCGTATTTTCTTCTGCAGTTAGATTTTCTTTTCTCTTGCGGTTAGAGTTCATTGTCGTTTGGGAACTGCAACTTGTTGAACCCCTGGGTTTGTGGAGCCATAAGTTCGAGGAACCCAGGTCTAATCTAATCAACTATAGTACATATAGTACAACACAAGCATATAGTTGCTTACTGTGGAACTAGATGGCGCTGTGTGTATGTCTAAGGATATTTATTTATTATTATTTATAGTAATAAAACTTGTACACAGTTGATCACAGCCTAATTCCAACTAATATTATAAATGCGAAAGTTTGTGTGTGTGTATTTCTGTATGTATGTTTGTTACATCTTCACGCCTATACCGCTGGATGGATTTGGATGAAATTTCTCACTTGAGAGGTGCGCGTATTAATAAACGAAATTCAAGACTATCATTCATTCGCCACTGAGGCGAATTGAAGTGATCTGAGCTGAGTAGACCTCAAGATTGGTTTATAAATCAGCACGGAGCTTGAGATAGCGTCAACTGCTTAAGACGCATCTCTGTTGATACAGCCTCAAGACTTGTATTGAGATTGGTTTATTAATACGGGGCTAAGAGCTGATACTAACAGATTATATTAAGAGCGTCGGTGCTCAGCGGTTAAGATGCCGTCTCCCAATTTACGAGTATCGGATTCGATTCCCGCGCAGGCCATGTACTAAAGGGTTTTAAATTTAATTTCATTACTTATGTGCTATCCGACTGCTCTTAAACGATGAAGGAAAATATCGTAAGTAAACCTGCATGCCTGAGAAATAAAAATTCAAGGACATGTGAAGTTCCCAACCCGCATTGGGCCAGCGTGGTGGACTATGGCCCATACTCCCTCGTATACGAGGGAAGACATATATCCCTGCAGGATGATTACGGACTGCTAATGATGATGCCGCTAATATACTTATTCGTTTTTTAATTTCAACATCACCTTTATTGGGTCGATCTTTGATATGGGACCCAACATGCGTCGATACCCTTGCGCCGTCCCATCTTCCAACCACAAGTGGCACAGCCGGTTCCCAGTATTTAGATGATAATCATACATACATACATATCTAAAGACACGCCTATTTCCCGTATGGGTAGGCAGAGACAACAAACTCCCACTTGCTACGATCCTGACACACCCCTTTTGCTTCATTCACCCTCCCAAGATTGTTCGTACATGCTCGTCGGTTTAGGGTACTTTTGACTTGGCCTTTCTTTAAGACGTCACCGACTTGATCATGGTACGTTCGCCGTGGTCTTCCCCTACCAACACTACCATCCACATTCGCTTTGTATATCTCTTTCGTAAGTCTTCTTTCATTCATCCTCTCCACATGTCCAAACCATCTCAGCCCACCTTTTTCAATCTTTGTCACTACGTCTTCTTTCACACTGCTTAACTCCCTAATTACACTATTCCTGACTCTATAATAAATAATAATAATAAATATTTTAGACACTTACACCAATCATCTAGTCCCAAACTAAGCAAAGCTTGTGCTATGGATACTAGATAACGGATAAACATACATAAATATTTATATAAACATCCAAGACTCGGGAATAAATGTTCGTATTCATCATACAAACATTTACCCCTCGCAGGATTCGAACCCGCAACCGTTGGTTTCGCTGATAGGGTGACTATCCACTACACCAATCGGTCGTCAATAGATACATACTTCTCAATGATCTCATTTCCACTGCATTAATTCTACTTTCATAGTTCTAATCATTCATTCATCATGATAATCATCCCTAGACATAACCAGCTCCTTCGCATGTCAGGATAAATATAAAATCCCTTTTTGTAATATAAAAACCTGTCTTTAAAAGAGCTATATACCCCTCCAGTTTCTTGCTTGTTCTTCTCAGGGGAAAATTTATTTATTTATTTATTATATGCCGATTGATCAAGCAGTAGCTTATAAAGTGTAAAATTAGACTATTGCAAGTGTACTCTGTATACCTACAAATAAAGCGTTTTTAACTTTGATTATGAATAGGTTTCTAAGATTAAATATGTACACGACTGTATATGTGATATTTAACAACCGTCTGACAAATATCAGCTTTTGAAAAATACTAAATCCTTTCAGACGTTTTAGCGTTATAAAGTCACAGACAGACGTCTTTTCATCGGACGTTAAAAATATCGCCTACCACAGACTGAGTTTGCAGGTAGGTATACCGTAATGATGCGCGTACGCACCTGTGCGTAACTGTCGACCCATCTGTTCCCCTCCCCAAAGCACGTGCACATCCCTCTAAACAGGTGGGAGACGACCATTGTCTAATTATATTTAGGTGTGGTTAGCCAATTTCAAAAATGGGAAAGTAATCAGTTAAGACTTCAAGAAAATGAAAGTATGTTTCGTTTTTGATATACATAGATTCTTTTTAGGTTTTCGCACCTTAATTTCAAAAAACGAACCCGTACAGAATCATTTCTGTCTGTACGTGTATCAAAGCCCTTTTCCTAAGAAATATGGAGGTATCAACTTAATATTAATATACTAATTCGCACTAAGCGGTTCGACTATTCAATCGTAATGCGAACAGCCAAGGCATGGAATTCCCTTCCGGCGTCAGTAGCTAATTTTGCATTTTAGGTGGTAAGTGGAAGCAAATGTAAAAGATATTGTGTCCATTAGATTGGATACGTCAGTACCTAAGACTAACAAAGTTAGTACTGGTAGTTATTATTATTATTAAATTCTTTATTGCACACAAAAATAAAATATAAAGAACATTTAACATAGATGATGAAGTGTACAAAGGCGGTCATATCTTTTTCCGGACAACCTCAGTTAAAGAAGCTTTTTTAATAAGTAGTTGGATAGTGCAAAGTAAAAGCTGAATAACTTTAAATATCAGTAGGTATATAGACGATACATATAAAATACATAGGTATAGTGGAATACATACAAAGATAAACACTTACTAAAATAAACAAACCATATAAATAAGTACAATAATAAAATACACATAAATATATATAACAGTATATACAATTACACGGTATTTATATTACACGGTAATTAAAATTTTCAACGCCATTCCTAATGAAATTAAAAATATAGAATCAAACAAATCATTTACCCAAAAACTAAAAAGCTTCCTTGTTAAAAAAAGCTACTACAACCTAAATGATTTCTTGCAAGATAACAAAATATTTATATGATATTTAAGGATGTTATGATTCCTCAACGCCTACTTTAAGAAATGTTAAATATAAATGAACTGTGATAATAACTATAGTTAAGTATAGCAAATAATAAACTGTCAGGCCCTCTCCTAATGTAAGATAATATTAGAACAATTTTCAAGTGATAAGTTTAAGCAACGAGTAACTTATACAAAGCTAAAGAGAAAAATAGAAAAGGGAATATTTATTGTACCTAAGGTTAACAACTATTATGGCCAAAGAACCAGAAAATTTCTAGTGCCCAAAATATTTAACAGTTTTCCTCAAGATATAAAGAGTGACACTCTGCCTAAATCATTTAAGACTAAAATAAAAAAGTTCCTCTTAGAAAAGTTTAACAAATCATCTTGTAAAGATATATGAAACGAAACACATATGTTTGTGTTCCATTTACCATCCTTATTGGTAATACTGTGAAAGTCATAAAAGTTTAAATAAAGCGTTACAGTTACATTATAAGATTATTAAAGATCAAGGGAGTATATTTTCTGCCCATAAACTATTTATAGTTTGGTAGAAGTGTGTGAAATTGTAACTCTTAAAAGAAACTCAAAATAAACGTTTTATTTATTTTTTATTTTATTATTGCCATGCCCCAACGGGGCGTCACAAATATTTATTTAAGACCTAGTTTACTCGTAAGCATGTACAATATATTTGTGATACTGCAATAAACGTACTGAACACTGAATACTGAATACTGAATACAATCCATTAAAGAGATAAATAATATTCCTTTAGACGCAGTTTAAACACTGCAAGCTATTCTGCGTGTTATTCTTCTTATTTATTATTTAGTTATTCTTTATTGCATTACAATGGCGGTGAACTTTGATCATAGGTCAAGATATAATTTCTACAAGGTAAAGACACTCCTATAGGGAGGAAATCACTGGGCCATAAACTGGGGTGGGTTAGGCAACCCCTTAAAGGTCAACCGTGACGCGTGACTGTCTTATATACACCGTGTAACGGTTAAGTGTAGTCATATTTTAAGGGCTTGTTCTACCCATCAATACGAACAACTTTTACTATGGGGGCAACTTCGAAATCGCGAAAAAAAAATCAGCTGTTTCATACATTGCATCGGGAGGTTATTGAAATTTTCTATGGAACAGCTGATTTTTTTTTCGCGATTTCGAAGTTGCCCCCATAGTAAAAGTTGTTCGTATTGATGGGTAGAACAAGCCTTTAAAATATGACTACACTTAACCGTTACACCCTGTATATCACGATGATTGACACTAAACGTGGATATAGAAAGATGGGTGATTATGTTAATGATATATAAAATGAATTTGAATGTAATTCCCATTAACTGGAAACGTCACTGTAGATTACGAACAAGTAATCCGATTGGTGTGGACGACGACCGATTGGTGGTAGTGGAGTTCATTCGCTACCCGTCATCCAGGGTGTACAAAAGCCTCAAATAAAAACAAGTATAAAAAAAATTTGAACGAAAGAAAGAAAGAAAAGTATTTATTTGACGACCGATTGGTGTAGTGTCAGCGAAACCAACGGTTGCGGGTTCGAATCCCGCGAGGGGTAAATATTTGTGTGATGAATACGAATCTTTATTCCCGAGTCATGGATGTTTATATAAATATTTATGTATGTTTTTCCGTTGGCTAGTATCCATAGTACAAGCTTTGCTTAGTTTGGGACTAGATGATTGGTGTAAGTGTCCGGAATATTTATTATTATTTATTTATTTAGTTTCCCGAAAATAAATAAATAAATAAATAAGTTGCCCCAAAGAACCATCGAGTTCGATCAAAAGTTTTCGCGTACCATACAAAGGAAACTATTCTGAGACCACCTTTATTATGCAAATCCCACAATTTTCGACTGAATTCGTCTATGGTCGATAGTTGTTCTTAATCAGAAGTGGAATCACCAGCTAAAAATTGTTGGACTTCCATACAAAAGGTGGTATCAGAATGGATTACTTTGTAATTGAAAATTTTTCATTTCGACAAAGAAAAAACCGCCTCCGTAGCTCAATGTAAACAACATTGGGTTTACGATTCGGAGGTCGCGGGTTCGATCCCCAGCGGGGTACATGTTTAAGTACTCGGTTTGTTTGGTGGTAGGCATTTTAAAATGTCCGCCTGGCTAGCTACCACCGTCTTATCTAAATCTGCCGCCAAGCAGCAATGTTAATAGCATTGTTGTGTTCCGGTTGTCAGAGATAAGATAGCCAGTCTCCCAAATGTGTTGGGGTTTCCGGGTCAGTACGCTTCCACCGTCGACCTCATCTTCACTTAACATCAGGTGTGATTGAGGTAAAGTACGAAACCGTCGTCCATAAAAAAAAAAGAAAAATTAAATAACATCGACGACGACGTCCTGTGATCGGAAGATAATGATAAATTGACGTGTAATTTTTGTTTCAGGTAGTGGAGCAATGAATGAAAAGTCATTTACTTCAAAAAGATAACGGTCTGAAGTAAAACCAACAGTGATTAAATAATGCACAGATAAGAAACTATGTTGCCTTGAAAAAAAAGCAAAATGGCAGAAAACGAAGGACCAGTTCACGTTGACGATTTGCCTATTACCTTTCAAGTAAGTTTAATCAATCAATCAATCAATCAAATACGCTTTATTGTTTAAATAAGGAAGGTACATTTAAATATCTTATAGAAACTACAAATTAGACGGCCTTATCGCTAACAGCTATCATCACGGAATTCAATACGAGTAATTATGTGGGTTAGCACAAATAATTTCCTAATGGTTATTTTTTTTTATGCATAACGGGTTTGTACTTGACCTCAATCACACCTGATGTTAAGTGAAGATGAGGTCGAAGCTGGAAGCGTACTGACCAGGAAACCTCAGCACATTTGGGGTATATCTGAAAGTAACCTTTTCTCCCTAGGGAGAAAATCGAGTTATGTAAGATTGTTATCTACTAAAACCCTATCGATGGTCGTCACCGTAATAGTAGAGCCAAGTGGTGTCTCCACTACGCTGATGCTGAAGCACTTCCCAGGGTATGGCTTTGCAGCACACCCTTTCACCCTCACCCTTCCTATCACCCTGGACTTGCCATCCTTCCCAAACTAGCCTAACCTAACCTTTCTCCTCACCCGCCTAATGCAACTTCTGGACAGTCAGGGTCATTAGCAGTACAGGTGAGTGACCCATCTCAAGACACAAACATCAGGCACAAGTTTTACACAGTCGAGACACATACAAAAGTATTGTGTTTGCCATCTAATGGTCGGTGTCGCAAGGTGGAATCAAAAAGGTCTCCAACTCAGCATGGGTTGTACCCGTTCATTACAACGCTGGTTTTCAGTGGAGCCTCCAGATGACGCCTCCTTATTTGAAAATATGGCAGACATCTATTGGGAGACGAAAATGCATAAAGCTCCCCACATAACCCACTCATCATTTTCCTGCCCTTATCCCCCTCTAGGTGTGGTCGGCACAACATGTCATCCTCTTCCACTCTCCTCTATCAGCCGTCATCTCCGTACTCGCCCCTTTCACACACATATCATTCCTCACGCAGTCTACCCACACCTTCTTTGGTCTTCCTCTACCTCTGTATCCCTCCACATTCATACTTAACACTCGTCTTGTTACGTGCCTTTCATCCCTCCTCATAATGTGCCCAAACCACATAACCCACTAAAATCACATATTTGGTCCTTACCTATGAAATTGGCGCTTTGTATGAAGAATTTCACTAAGACTGTTTTCTCCATACAAACATTTTTGATTTTTTTTTTGGGAACGGCAAATACAAATTTAGCTAAACTTTGTGTGTATTATCGGATAACATTAAGTTAAGTTATAGGCAGCGTCAAATTTTAAGAGTAACCGCTTTATAAAAGTTTCAGCGAATCTAAGGAATGATTATGGGAAGCAGATGAAAAGAGCTCTGTTGAAATTTGTTTTATTATGTGATTTAGCCCTGAAATGAAAAAATATTTCATGTGAAACCTTGAAATAATATTCCATTTTCCAAATAAAAAACAAATTTGGATATAGCTTTGAAAACCGCAGAAATTGGTACATATGGTTAACGAAGAAAAAAAACTCCAATTTCATGGGTAAAGACCCAATATAAACCTCTTTTAGCTGTGCCGCTGTCGGATTTAACCGCTCTGAGTTGTGAGTGACACAATAATTCATTGCATTCACACGGCCGGCATGTTAATCACCACCTAGGTCAAATTACTTGACATCTTGATGTAGTCTTTGAGTCTGCGTTACTTCTGCAATGAATATTGCGCATCCTGCGGAAATTGCGGGGAAAATATGAATAAATCCCGAAAAAACAATCCAATTAATATTATAAATTATTTTTTTATGCCAACGTTAGCACTTGACCTCAATCACACCTCATGTTAAGTGAAGATGAGGAAAAGGTGGAAGCGTACTGACCCGGAAACCCCGTCTTATTTGGGGGACTGGCTACCTTACCTTTGACAACTGGAACATAACAATGCTATTAACATTGCTGTTTGGCAGCTGGCTTTTAAAACAAATGCCCAACCAACCAAACCGTATACTAAACATGTAGCCCTCCCGGGGATCTAACCCGCGACCTCCGATTCGTAAACCCTATGCTGCATAACATTGAGCCACGGAGGCGGTTATCCCGCGGGATAAACAAATCTTCTAAGTAATTATAAATATAATAAAAATAATATAATGTCTAATTAATATTATAAATGGGAAAGTTTGGCTGTTTGTTTGTTACTCAATCACAGCGAAACGGATGAACGGATTTGGATGAAATTTGGTATATAGATAGAATATACCCTGGATTAAAATAATATATAATAATATAATAAAACGTTTATTGCAGGCATAAAAAAAAACCCATATACAACAGTAAAAGTACACTACAAATTAGAATACCCAAATAAATTGCTATAAATTGATATTACAAGTAAAATAGTCAAAATAAAATCCACTAATAAAGAACTTTGGCGGTCATTTCCGGTTCGCGCTCTGATGAACAGACAACCAATGCTTAAAAATTGGATTGCAGAGTCTGTCACTCACTGCTTTGAGTATGCTGTTGTCAGAAGCACGTAGTCTTTTCCAAAAGGAAGCTATGCGTGCTCTGAGAACAGCATGAAAATCAGGCACCCGAGATTCGGCGAACATGCCCGAGGCACTACAAAAACGCGGCAATGTCATAAGAATACGAAATGCGTCATTGTATTGCACCCTTATGTTGCCGTAGGCTTCCCCAGGATTGGGACATAGGATATACTTATCCCGATTAAGTGAGTAGTTCCCGCGGGAAAAACAAATTTCCGCGATGAAGTTAATCCGCGCAGATGAAGGCACTGGCTGAAAGCTAGTAAAATAATAAAAAGTTTGGGTGTTTGTTTGTTGCTCTCACGGCGAAAGGGATGAACGGATTTGGATGAAATTTTGTCAATAGATAGAATATACCCTGGATTACGGCATAGGATACTTTTTATCCCGTTTATATAGTGACCGCGGAATAAACAAGTTAAACATATCCGCTATAAAGGTATTCCGTGCCAGGACAGAAAGTAGTCCTTTTATATGTCCCAATCCCAACTAATATTATAAATGCGAAGGTTTGAAGTTGTGTGTGTATACGTATGCATGTATGTCTGTATGTTTGTTACATACGTTTGTTTAATGGCTGGACAGATTTGGTTGAAATGATTGATAGACAGATTAGGACCTGAATTGACAATAGGCTTCTTTATTCCCGGAAAAATGACTGGTTCCTGTGGGATAGGTATTATTAGAGGGAATGTTAGAGGGAATGTTAGAGGGAATGTTAGAGGGAGTCTTAGAGTGATGTATTTGATAGTAGAATGAAGTCGCGGGTAACCTGCTCGACAGTGCATATTGCATAGGATTCCATGCGTTTAAACTTAATTGTCGCGGACAAAATTGATGGAAATTTTGTAGTAAGTAAAATATGAGTAGGTAATATGTCATCCATCACTGACAGTGCTCGGTACAAGTCGCCGTCATTTCCTGCCATCAACAATGCGAGATTCGACCCCGCTCTATTTCCATCCCATTATTATGGTGTTTGAACTCGAATGGTACCGCGATTTCACATTTGTAATACAATGCGAAATTACTACCTACCTGATTAAAAAAAAAATCTTGAATTTGTTACTTCCATCTAAATGAAAACGCTTATACAGGGTGTGAGGTTGTTAGCGGAAAACCTATTATCTGCTGCTACGGGGCACTAAGCCTGTTCAAGAAATATAATTATATATCTAGAAAAAGACTCACGGCTTTAAAAAAAATAATTATTTTTTTGATTTATTTACCTAGTTGGTATGGTTTATCTAGATGGTAATACTCGCTTGTTATGTTGTCTTGCCTAAATAGTTATTTTCACTTTCCAGGTAAAGTACCTTGGACAGAGCGACGCAAGAGGACTATGGGGTATCAAGCACACGAGGAAACCCGTCGATTTGATGGTGGCCGCTGCGAAGGCGCTACCTCCAGGTGAGAAGATTTCTTCCTACTATTGGCAATCGTCACCTTATTCTTTTTTTTTTTATAACATCTGATGTTAAGTGAAGGCAGATTATCTTCACTTAACATCAGGTGTGATTGAGGTCAAGTGCTAACCCGTTGTGGATAAAAAATATAATATAAATATTTATTTACAATAAAAAATGTATTTGTGTAGTTTACAACCATCTGGTATCCATAATACAAGCCTAGTTGTTTAGTATGGAACTAGATGGCGCTGTGTGTATGTGCAAAAATATTTATTTATATTTATTTTTTCAGGTCAAATACTCCCCATTGTGAAGCTAGTGATAACGGTCGATGGTGTCCACTTGGAAACCCTGAACCACGCCAAGAAGGATGAGTTCGAGCATATGGCTGTGTTCTTCAACATCGAGTCCATCTCCTACGGAGTCCAGGACCTGGTCTATACCAGGGTATTCTCCATGATCATCGTGAAAGACAACGCTGATATCAAAGGGTTGAACCCGTTTGAGTGTCATGCGTTTGTTTGCGAGTCTAGGTAATTGTATTGTTTGATTTGAAAACGAATTAGCGTTTCACCCTGACTTGATTTAAGTTGCTATTATGTGCAAATATATTTTTATAGAGCATCGGTAGCGTAGCGATTAAGTCGCGGTCACCCAATTTGGGAGGTCCTGGTTCGATTCCCAAGCAGGCCATGCAACAACGCAAATATCCTTCTACTAATCTCGCTGACATGATAACTCCAGGATAGTGTATTAACAACCATTATCCTCAGATTTCTCAGCTGATTGCTGAAAGAAATAATAACACCATCAAAAACAGCAGGGGGAGGCAATCGAAGTCAACTCGTGATATAAAATAACTACTACCTATGATAATAGTTTGGGTTTTAGTTGGGTTTACTTTAAGACCGAAAGATTTATTCCAGTTTAGAATCCGCGAGGGATCATTATTTGTGACTTCAATTGCATTTGACTGGTTTTGTATGTTACCTTGGCAATAAATTTGGAGGTCGTCTGCATAAAGGTGGTAGGGAGAAGAAAGGGAATTTGTAATAGTATTGATGAAAGTAGCGAATAGAATAGGGGAAAGAACACCACCTTGTGGAACGCCAGGAGTCGTGGAGCACTACGTGGACAGGTTCTCCTCAATACGAATGCGTTGCCGGCGCCCGTACAAATAATTGCGATACCAGTCAACTACCACTGGAGATATGTTAAGGGAACGCAAAAGTTCCAGCAGAATGTCGAAGTCTACAGTGTTAAATGCATTATTGAAATCCAGTTATGTCAGCACTGTTAATTGTTGATTTTCCATGCCGTAACGAATATCGTCGGAGATATTAACTAATGCAGTAGCCGTACGTACGCACACATACAAGAAACTGACAAACATACAATCAGGGCCGGACTACTATAGGGTGAACAGAGCGGCCGTTATAGGCGCTAAGGCCAGAGGGCGCCACAGTGATGAAGAAAATTTCCACAGCGGTCAGAAAAAAATTGTAAAAAATAATAACTATTTTCAATCGACAAATTAGACATAGAGATCTTCTCAGTTCTATGCTTGTACATGCGCATAATTGGTGTTGTTAGGTGCAAGAAAGGGGGGCGCCATAATTGGAACTCGCTCCATATTAATACTTGCCTCGAACCGGCACTACATACAAGAAAATATTAACAATGTAGAAACAAACATACATGAAAACAATAAGAGCCATACATTTTTTTTGAAGAAAACTCAGAGATTTAAACTATAAAAGGGTTCCTTGTTGACTACGGAGCCCTAAAACATTACCCAATTCAGTCCAAATGGCTGAGCTGAAAACGACTTCAATACTACAGACAAACAGCTCTACGCGTTCGTATAACAAATCATGTTGTACATGAGATAAACTTAAATTTTATCAGGTTCCATGGCAGAATATTATCTAAAGTGCGTGTAAATAAGCACTTCACTGTACTTTGTTATTTAACATAATGTATGTTTCGCAACAGTGACATGTACCATGTATTTTAGTATCAAGTATATCGTAATGGCCTAAATAATCTAGTTTGAGATACCCTATATACGATGAGTATTCCATAGATTGTGTATACATCATGATTTTTTAACAGGACTCTTTAAAATTGAGCTATAACACGTGATTTGTATTGATCACTCGAGATAATTATATGACGTGATTTTTAATTAGATTAATAGATTTAGATAATTTAACTTAGATACACTCTCGAAAACGTAATAATATCTAAAGATAGTGTTAAAAAAATGTGCTCAAATAAGGTCAAATGGACAGTTTTCGAAGGAAAAAAGTAATACCAGTGTATTAGAGTTATTAAAATTTTTAGTTAGCATTCTGGTGTCACGTGTTGTTGGAATCCTCATATTCTTACACAGAGACTGCTTTGTCTATGATTATAATTTGTATCCAAAAAAAACTGTGTCTAAGTAGTGTCACTAAAATAGCACAACCGCCTCCGTGGCTCAATGTAAACAACATTGGTTTTCGATTCGGAGGTCGTGGATTCGATCCCCAGCAGGGTACATGTTTAAGTACTCGGTTTGGTTGGTGGTAGGGCATTTTAAATGTCCGCCTGGCTAGCTAACCACCATCTTATTTAAATCTGCCGCCAAGCAGCAATGTTAATAGCATTGTTGTGTTCCGGTTGTCAAAGATAAGATAGCCAGTCCTCCAAATATGTTGAGGTTTCCGGGTCAGTACGCTTTCACCTTCGACCTCATCTTGAGGTTTTCACTAACATATGACGTCAGAATGATCACTAATAATCTAACTAATATTATAAATGCAAAACTTTTGATGTTTATTTGTTTCTTGCTGAATCACGGCGAAAGGGATGAACAGATTTGGATTAAATTTGGTATATAGCTAGGACATACCCTGGGATAAAACATTTTTTATCCCGATGAATGGAGTAGTTCCCGCAGGATAAACAAATTAAACATATCCGCGATAAAGTTATTACACACAGGCACCGCCACGGGCGAAAAGCTAGTATTGAATAATTGTTGAACTACAGCGGCACTATTTTTTTACCTTTGCGTACTTTTAAATGTAACTCTTTGACATTAGCCATATTTAGATATTTTAAATTTATGTTTTAAAACTTTTGGGCACTGACTTAAAAATCACGCTATATAATTATCTCAAGAGATCAAATCACCCTATTTTTTTGCTTTTGCGTACTATTTTGAACTATTTAAATGTAACTCTTTCACATTACCCATATTTAGATATTTTAAATTTATGTTTTAAAACTTTTGGGCACTGACTTAATAATCACGCTATATAATTATCTCGAGAGATCAAATCAGATCACGTGTATGTTATCTACCATGTTATCAATCTTAGTTTATCTCTCTATCGGGAAATCGGACGGAATTCCAATTTGTCAAGCAAGAAAGACGAAGAATAAACACAACATTATTAGTAAATGCTCCTCTTTACGTCATAACTTGAAAATTATTAGTGTTAATTTTAATTACATACGTTCACGCCTGTTTCCCGTTGCGGTAGGCAGAGACTATTATAATAATATAAAATAATAAATAATAAATATTTCGGACACTTACACCAATCATCTAGTCCCAAACTAAGCAAAGCGTGTGCTATGGATACTAGATAATGGATAAACATATATTTATAAACATCCATGACTCGGGAATAAATGTTCGTATTCAATGATGAATACGAACATTTATTCATTTATGTTTGTATGAACAAACAATTACCCCTCGCGGGATTCGAACCCGCAACCGTTGGTTTCGCTGCCAGGGTCACTATCCACTACATCAACCGGTGATTTCCACTTGCAACGATACTGACATACTTTTGCTTATTCCACTCTCATCAAATGCCTCAAACACTCACTCACAGGTGTTTGACCGCACCTGACCTTTTGAGTACGTCAGTCACTTGATTGACGTACGTCCTTCTTGGTCGACCTTTACCGACCCCTCCATTCACGCTTTCACAATACAATTGCTTTCGTTAAACTCTTTTCACTCATTCGTTCTATACGCCCAAACCACCTTAAATACCTCAATCTTGTTAGATTATGCTGTTGCACAGAGTAAAAAATATGTAAGTCTTGAATTGAAAGCCATTTCAGGTGACTTTTGTATTCGGAAAGGTGGTCATACTTGCGAAGTCCAAACATGAGTCCCGGTTTTGGATTTGTTTAAGTTTATTGATAAATTCGACAGTAAGATCAGCAACTGAGAGTGTGCTGAAGTACTGCATGAGTTGATCCCGCCATCCCCGTTCTTACATCGAAACTCAAGACGTACCGCAGGATATCACCCGCACTTAGTTGACGTGCCATTTATAAGGACCAAGCGTTTTAGGTCTTCGTTTCTCATGCGCACGGCTAAGGAGTGGAACGCATTGTCTCCGTCTGTGTTTCCAATCGCATATAACCCGCAGCTCTTTAAAGTCAGCTTAAATAGGCATATTCTGGGAAAGCTCGTTCCATCGTAGATCTTATCTCGACATTAGTCCAGATTAAGGTCAAGAGCGATCCCATTCTAATTAAAAAAAAAAAAAAAAAAACTGTTACAGTGAGCATAGTTCAGAATCGGCTAATGATCATCTCACGGTTTACAATACAATACGATACGATACGATTAGGGCTTGGTATTCGAATATTCGTATTATTAGAATATTCGTATTATTCGAATATTCGTATTATCCGAATATTCGCCCCATTTACCCATTCGTATATTACGTATTCGAATTTTTCGAACTTTTCGAATATTAACTAAACTTTAATAATAAAATAAATATAACCGTGAATTGAACAAAATAACGCCAAATTAAATTCTCGCTACCGGCAACTTACATTATATTATTTGTTACTAAAATATTATGTGTTTCCCTGGTCAAAAATAGTGTGATTATTTATTAAAGCTAATAATCATTTTAGAAAAACCTAGTTTTTTTCTTTACAAATCAGTCGATGTTACTTTGATGTCTGTGAACTTTATAAAATCTACGAATTATGTGCTATATTTACTTATTTTGTTTTTTAGATAAACTCGAATATTTCGAATATTAGCGATTGAACTATTCGTAATATTCGAGTAGTAAAATTGGGCGGTTATTAAAAGCCCTAGATACGATACGATACGATACGATAATATACGGTACAATACAATACAAATACACTTTATTGCATAACTGAAAAGTGGTAAGAATAGAATGTACAATTTACTCTTCCTTTCAGGAATTCTGCAAGGCGTCTGACTTACTCTCTGGCTGCGGCCTTCCAGGACTATTCCAGACGAGTGAAAGAGTTGCAAGCATCAGGTAATATTACTAATTATAATATCTCTAGACTTGCATATATCAACGGTTCTTTTTTTTTTTTTTATTAAAAGTAATTTAAATCTCCACAGACACATGGTCCGTGCTCTTGTTTACAAAAATATAATTTATAAATTAACTTGTTTTTTTTTACATTTTATACTCTAAAGACTACGACTATGCTTAAATCTAAAACAGTGAGTTCTTGTTCTTTATGTATATATATATATATATATATATCTTCCCTTTGTCATATTCTTATTATTATTATTTTTAATTATTCCTATTCCCGATATAATTATGGTATGTAAAATTTTAAATATTTGCTTATTTCTATGATGATTACAACTGATTACAATTCAAGGGGAGGTGCTATATCAACGGTTCACCCCCCTGTCACGTGTGCGTTTCTGTATATTTCGTAAGGTGAATTGTTGATGTTGTTTAAATAATTAAATTTAAATGTCTGGGACACCAAATGCTTATTTGCTTGGAATAACATTTCGGAGAAAAGATCGTGAAATCAACTCAACTCAAATTATATTGCATTCCTTATGTTTTGTTTTGATGACATTATGGTCTACTGTATCAATAAGGACCTTGTGAAGGAGCATGCACTAATTTAAAGAATTACATAAAATTCTATTTACCAGCTAGATATTTAAACCTTCATAGGTTGTATATTAATAATTGTCACATGTATTTTTACCATTGTATTACAATTATATCATTATTTTTCTTTTAAATTATTTATTAATATGATATTATATATCTATTTATATTGAATTATTATTTATTTATGAAATTTATTCATATTATATTATTATTTATTTATGTCATTTATTTATATTATTTCATCTCTAAAATTTTCGGTCATGTATTCATTTAATCTGTAATAGTATTTTTTTATTAATAGTTGTTTTAATAATTGTACGAATTTCTTATCTTTCACTACGTTTTTGATGTAATTAGGTAGCTTATTGAATATTCTAGATGACATTGATAGTGTGCCGGACGAATGCATATTCAGGTTAGACTTTGGTGGAACCAATAGATTATGGGAATAGATAAATAGATAGAGAATTATTAATGTAGGCATCTCTGTATGAGACTGGACACGCGTTTGCCCATAATGACATGTGATCGAAAGTGACGATGTGGTCGAAGATGAAGCATGCGATGTCAGTAAATTTCCCGTAGGGGCAAGCAGAGATCACAAACTTCTAAATGCGATGATCCTGATACACCTCTTTTGCTTCATTCACTCTCATACAGTTATTAATACATGCTCGTCGGTTTAGGGTACTCTTGACTTGACCTTTCTTTAAGACTTCCCCGATTTGATCATTCGTTCGCCGTGGTCTTCCCCTACCAACACTACCATCCACATTCGCTTCGTATATCTCTTTCGTAAGTCTTCTTTCATTCATCTTCTCCACAAATCCAAATCATCTCAGCATACCTTTTTCAATCTTTGTCACTATGTCTTCTTTTTCACTGCTTAATTCCATAATTACACCATGAAAAACATGGGTAGAGCCATTTTGAAGACATTTATCTTTAAACATAGTTGTTTTGGTTTATCTGGATGATGTAATCGCCTGTTTTCTCGGGAGTTTTTCTAATATTTAAATACTATTGCTCTAATATATTATAATAATATTATAATATATATAATATTAATATCTGTGCTCTCTTCTTATCTTCTCTCTATACCTTAGCACAATCCTGTTGTCGCTTATTATTGTTATTTATTTTGTATATTTACGTTTGTATTTTGTTGCTATTTTATAGATGTTATGTTTAAGTAGGTATATTTGCTAATTATCTCTGTATGTATGTGTATGTAAATATATGAAATTTATTCATGTAGTTTGTATCTGCATCCCTATTTAATACCGCACAACCTACCTATTTCAAATGTACTGTCCTCATACCCAAAGGTTGCTTAGAAGCTTTTAGTGATAAGGTCGCGAACTTGTACACTCTATTCTTACCATTTTTCAGAAACTGTTTTTTCTTTTCTCTTGTGCAATAAAGTGTATTTGTATTGTATTGTATTGTATTGTATTGTATTGTACTATTAACACTTTCAGATCCCGACGAGAGACCACCCAGTATGAAGAAAAGATTCGCTATCGACCTAAGAACACCAGAAGAGATTGAAGCAGATTTAGAAACGGAGGCCTGACAATGTTTAAAACGGCAGATTATTCTAGAAATAATTATAGGTATTATTGTGCTTTCTCATTAAGAAACCCTCTAAGGGTTGTGTTGCAATGGGTCTCCATACAAAAGAGGAAAGTTTACCCCTTAAACCTTGACTATTGAAAGAAAAATAATCATTCAGCTTACAGCAAGGGCTGCAAAAGATGGCACGAAAGTACAATTAAAAAATTAAGATATAATAGTGCAGCTGTTTGGTGTAGTGGTTAGATACTCTGCTACTATACCAAATGGTCGCGGGTTCGACTCCCGCTAGGGGCATATGTTTGTATGATGAATACAGACATGTGTTCCCGAGTTATGGATGTTTTTCATTTATAATATGTATTTATTTACAAAAAAAATGTATTTGTGTAGTTTATCAACCATCTGGTATCCATAACACAAGCCTAGATGCTTACTGTGGACCTAGATAGCGCTGTGTGTTTGTGCAAAGACATTTATTATTATTATTATTATTATTATCTTTATGTCAATGGGGTCAGAGATATCCCAAAAATTAAAAACAAATGCCCTAACATCCTGGAGCAGTCAGGTAAATAGTTTGAGGTTCAGTGGGTGAAAAGTGTAGGGCAACTCGTTGGTAACACAGTCCTAAAACGTATCACGTACATTCCCTTATCGTAACACGATACTTGTATCATAAATGAATACGTGTATCAAAAATTTAATGTGCAATTGCATGTGATTTGAATTGCATATTGAAACACCTTTAGATTATATTAATATATAATAAGATGAATATATAAGATTACAGCAGATACTTATTGATTCTAGTCCATTAGGGCAGGTTATTCTTTTGCGCTGCGTCTCGCTCACACTAATATGAGTTTTAAATTAGCCATCCCGCCCGAAACGTAAGCGCGAACACCAAAGAACACATAAAATCAAAAATGTTTTATTTCGTAAGTCATAAGAATAACATTTGAAATCGTCATGACATACAGTTATCGCTCATTCACTAGGCAGTCTCCCCAGAGATGAACGAGCAAGAAACTCCGGGGGTTGCTCTTTTTAAATAAGTCAATATAAAATACAATTTGAAATAATTGTAAAATTTATGATTCGACAAAGAAAAATATGAATAAAATGTACTGGAAATTGGTACATATGATTAACGACGAAAAAAAACTCCAATTTCATAGGTAAAGACCCAATATCATTCCACTTTATGTATTCTAGTATAACTCCGATAAAGTATTCATCAATAATACCTACTTTCAAAGTTCATTTATTAGCGTAAATTCTTCAATTAAGTATGTAAATGAAACAACAAATTTATAAAACACAATTAAAAATAACTATAACTTATAGAAAAAATGCGCCGTCCAACTCGCTAATGTGAGGCATATTACCTAGTACGCTAGCGTTATTGCCCCGCTGAATGCATAAGCTCAGCTGCTGAGCAAAGTAGGCACCAGCTCTCACATCTCCAGAGGCGTGGACCAGTCTAACGGATAAATCCTTTACAAAATGCTTCATGTCAGAAGACCACGGGTCCAAAGTCTCCACTGCAAGCGCCGCAATCTCATGGTTTGTCGAGATTGACGCATATTTACGGCGCTTGTTACTTTGAGCTTGTTCAGCCGCGGTTCCAGCTCTTTGCGCAGTTCCTACCAATGCCTACTTATGTATTTATTTAGTTAAATAACCTGCCCCAGTAGCGTATCACGTAGAGTATTCCCATAACGTATCACTATACGATGTAAGTACTATCAATAATTATGTACTTAGTTGAAATTAAGACATTAAGGCCATAATTAATAAACCATTCTCAACATTGAGAAAAGTTTTGTGATCGGTGTCAATTATCTCAACGTGTTGATTAACAAACCTAACTTGAGACCTGAAAAGCACGTCCACACTCAAGCAGCACTCACTTAATAAACGAAACTCAAGACTATCATTCATTCGCCGCTGAAACGAATACTTGAGAAGTGATCTCAGCTGCGTAGACCTCAAGATTGGTTTATAAATTAGCACGGAGCTTGAGACGCATCTCGGTTGATACAGCCTCAAGACTTGTATTGAGATAGGTTTTTTTAAGACGGATTTGGTTTCGGTTTCGGCTAGTTTTAGCCAAGTAATCTAATTGTGGCCGATCCGAAACTCACTTTTTATTGTATACTATATCGTTCGGCTAACATCGAGTGACTTTTTAGCTCATGGGTCGTGTGATCGCCAGGTGATTGTTTTAAGTTTGTGTTTTATCTCGTGCACAAATGACATTCATTTAACATGAATTAACTGTCTGTATGCAAGTTTGGAAAATAGATACACTGAATTTCAGTGTACAAAGGAAACTTTAAAATGTTTAAATAAATAAATAATAAGTAAAATATCTTTAGACATACACACAGCGCCATCTAGTTCCACAGTAAGCAACTATAGGCTTGTGTTGTTAATGACGACCTGCTTGGTGTAGTGGTTAGAAACTCTGCTGCTACAACAAAAGATCGCGGGTTCGAATCCCGCTAGGGGCATATGGTTGTATGATGAATACAAACATGTGTTCCCGAGTTATGGATGTTTTTCATTTATATAATTGTATTTATTTACAAAAAAAAAATGTATTTGTGTAGTTTCGGGTATCTATAATACAAGCCTAGTTGCTTGGTGTGGAACTGGATGGCGCTGTGTGTATGTGCAAAGATATTTATTTATTTAAATAAATTTCGGTTTCGACCGAAACTGAGCTGAGAGCGAAAATTCGGTTTCGGCTGAAAATCTCTGCTTCTGTAATTTACATTAGCAGTCACATTTATGTGATAATCCTACGTGATACGTTTAATGTGGAGGCATATATATAATTTATTATATAACTATATTTATTAATACAATTTAAAGTTATATTAATGAGTGTAGGCCGTCAGACAGCAAAACTTTTTGTTATTCTGGAAGTTGGTATTCAAGACGTCTCTATTTGAGAACCAACATTTGTAATGAATATTGCCATAACGATAGAGATGATTTAGACGTTGAAACGCAAATAAATTCTATAAAAAAGATGGCCCTGGGTAAATTGTTTTAAAAACTTTGGACAGTTTGAAGGTGTCAACCCTAGATAGGTGGAAGGTCATTGACCGCTAGGTGCACCATTGAACTTAAAGTAAGGTTAGATATATCAATGTTTTTCACTAATTTAAAACTATTAACGAATTAGCATTGGTGTCGATTCGGATGTACACCAACTAAACTAAACTAAAACCAGTTTTAAAGTGTCCTTTTCTCCCTGGAACAGTGCGATGCGACGGCACCACTCCAAAACTGGTTTTAGCTTAGTTTAGTTTAGTTGGTGTACATCCGAATCGACACCATTGGCGATGAGTTTTGGTGATGGAAATCTTCCGAAATTATCAAAATTCAGTTCTCGAAATGGTATCTAAAACATGAGCCGGGCTCTTTGTTTAGCATCTTGTTTATATTAGGTCCTTACCTATGAAATTGGCGTTTTGTATGAAGAAATTAATTAAGACTGTTTTCTCCATACAAACATTTTTGATTTTTTTTTGAGAACGGCAAATCCAAATTTAGCTAAACTCTGTGTGTATTATCGGATAACATTAAGTTGAGTATAGGCAGCGTTAATTTTTTAAATTAACCGCTTTAAATAAAAGTTTCAGCGAATCTAAGAAATGATTATGGGAAGCACATGGAAAGAGCTCTGTTCAATTTTTTTATTATGTGATTTAGGCCGGAAATTAAAAAATGGGAAACCTTGAAATAACATTCCATTTTCCAAATAAAAAACAAATTTGGATATAGCTTTGGATATCGCAGGAATTGGTACATAATGATTAACGAAGAAAGAAAACTCCAATTTCATAGGTAAAGACCCAATATTATGTTTGACAATATTTATCTTTATTCATAGTATTAGTTAGTAATTGTCGAGGCTGTCAGCCCATACCAAAATATATTTGTGATTTGATTTAAGACAATAATTAAATAGGTTTTTGTTTGGTTAAATATTAAACGTTTGTTATTTATTTATTTATTTATCATTTATTGCACACAAGAAAAAAAGACATACAGATACAACATAATAGAGACGACACAACAGGTTCTGCTTATTTCTACAATGAAATTTCTTCCAGCAGACCTACGAAAGAGAGATATGACTGGAAGAGGCAGATAAGAGATTGTTGTGTATAAAAGTCTGTTATTTTGAAAGAAAGAAAGATAAATTTATTTAAAACCATCTCATTCCACAAACAATCAGGTACAAATATTACACAGTCGAGACATTTGCAAAAGTAAACATTGTGTTTGCCATCTAATTGTCGGTGTCGCAAGGTGGAGTCAAAAAGGTCTCCAACTCAGCATGGGTTGTAGCCGTTCACTACAACGCTGGTTTTCAGTGGAGCCTCCAAATGACACACGGACACTGGTCAACAAATGTACATACAAATAACAATTACAATTAATAGTAGTAATCAGCAAGATGCGATGAGAGGATACATACGTTTATACATCTCTTTGTCTCAATAACAAAATGATCTCCTTAACAATAATACACCCTATTATATAAACAAACCTACATGTTATAGAAACAGTATATAATATCAGTAAATAATGAGTAAATAAAACAATAATACATCTCAAGCGTCAACTTGAGGCCATGTCAATCTTGAGAACGGTTTATTAATACCCCTTCGGCGGATAATGACCACAACTGAAAAAGACCACAAATCGGGCCTAAGATAAGTTCTGACAAATACGACACACAGATCACGCTGTCAATTACAGGTATATATAGGTAACATACGTACATAACCTATATTAATTTCAGAAAACGTGGCAGTCAACGTGAGAAAGACACTAGCTTTACGTGGTCAATATCGTTATTCATACATTAGACAGAGAAAAGTCGCTCCATAGACAAAGAAAACCGTCACGTAATTCACAACCCACCTATCCGAGTCTAATGACTTTTTTACTATTTTAATTACTTTATTATTTACTAATGTAAACAAAATAGTAGCCGTTCACTACAACGCTGGTTTTCAGTGGAGCCTCCTAGTAACGCACTGGTCAACAAACACACATAACAAATTATAATCAATGGGAGTAATTACAAAGATGTGATTGGAGGATACATACGTGTACCTACATCTCTTTCTCTCAATAATAAAATGATCTCCTTAACAATAATACACCCTATTATATAAACAAACCTACATGTTATAGAAACAGTATATAATATCAGTAAATAATGAGTAAATAAAACAATAATATATACATAACATACATACATAACCTATTTTAATTTCAGGCAGTCAGCGTGAGAAAGACACTAGCTTTACATGGTCAATATCGTCATTCATACATTAGACAGAGAAAACTCGCTCCATAGACAAAGAAAACCGTCATGTAATTCACAACCCACCTATCCGAGTCTAATGACTTTTTTACTATTTTAATTACTTTATTATTTACGAATTTACTAATGTAAACAAAATAGTAGCAGTTCACTACAACGCTGGTTTTCAGTGGAGCCTCCAAATGACACACGGACACTGGTCAACAAATGTACATACAAATAACAATTACAATTAATAGTAGTAATCAGCAAGATGTGATGAGAGGATACATACGTTTATACATCTCTTTGTCTCAATAATAAAATGATCTCCTTAACAATAATACACCCTATTATATAAACAAACCTACATGTTATAGAAACAGTATATAATATCAGTAAATAATGAGTAAATAAAACAATAATACATCTCAAGCGTCAACTTGAGGCCATGTCAATCTTGAGAACGGTTTATTAATACCCCTTCGGCGGATAATGACCACAACTGAAAAAGACCACAAATCGGGCCTAAGATAAGTTCTGACAAATACGACACACAGATCACGCTGTCAATTACAGGTATATAGGTAACATACATACATAACCTATATTAATTTCAGAAAACGTGGCAGTCAACGTGAGAAAGACACTAGCTTTACGTGGTCAATATCGTTATTCATACATTAGACAGAGAAAAGTCGCTCCATAGACAAAGAAAACCGTCACGTAATTCACAACCCACCTATCCGAGTCTAATGACTTTTTTACTATTTTAATTACTTTATTATTTACTAATGTAAACAAAATAGTAGCCGTTCACTACAACGCTGGTTTTCAGTGGAGCCTCCTAGTAACGCACTGGTCAACAAACACACATAACAAATTATAATCAATGGGAGTAATTACAAAGATGTGATTGGAGGATACATACGTGTACCTACATCTCTTTCTCTCAATAATAAAATGATCTCCTTAACAATAATACACCCTATTATATAAACAAACCTACATGTTATAGAAACAGTATATAATATCAGTAAATAATGAGTAAATAAAACAATAATATATACATAACATACATACATAACCTATTTTAATTTCAGGCAGTCAGCGTGAGAAAGACACTAGCTTTACATGGTCAATATCGTCATTCATACATTAGACAGAGAAAACTCGCTCCATAGACAAAGAAAACCGTCATGTAATTCACAACCCACCTATCCGAGTCTAATGACTTTTTTACTATTTTAATTACTTTATTATTTACGAATTTACTAATGTAAACAAAATAGTAGCAGTTCACTACAACGCTGGTTTTCAGTGGAGCCTCCAAATGACACACGGACACTGGTCAACAAATGTACATACAAATAACAATTACAATTAATAGTAGTAATCAGCAAGATGTGATGAGAGGATACATACGTTTATACATCTCTTTGTCTCAATAATAAAATGATCTCCTTAACAATAATACACCCTATTATATAAACAAACCTACATGTTATAGAAACAGTATATAATATCAGTAAATAATGAGTAAATAAAACAATAATACATCTCAAGCGTCAACTTGAGGCCATGTCAATCTTGAGAACGGTTTATTAATACCCCTTCGGCGGATAATGACCACAACTGAAAAAGACCACAAATCGGGCCTAAGATAAGTTCTGACAAATACGACACACAGATCACGCTGTCAATTACAGGTATATAGGTAACATACATACATAACCTATATTAATTTCAGAAAACGTGGCAGTCAACGTGAGAAAGACACTAGCTTCACATGGTCAATATCGTCATTCATACATTAGACAGAGAAAACTCGCTCCATAGACAAAGAAAACCGTCACGTAATTCACAACCCACCTATCCGAGTCTAATGACTTTTTTACTATTTTAATAACTTTATTATTTACGAATTTACTAATGTAAACAAAATAGTAGCCGTTCACTACAACGCTGGTTTTCAGTGGAGCCTCCTAGTAACGCACTGGTCAACAAACACACATAACAAATTATAATTAAATCCTCCTATCACACGTATGTATCCACATACGTGTACCTACATCTCTTTCTCTCAATACTAAAAATGATCTCCTTAACAATAATACATCATATTATTTATAAACAAAACTACATGTTATTGAAACAGTATATAAAATCAGTAAATAATGAGTAAATAAAATAATAAAACAACGTGAGAAAGACTCAGTATTTCGACCATAAAATAGATAAATCTTTTTTTTTTTTTTTATATGAGAGGGCGGCAAACGAGCATGCGGGTCACCTGATGGAAAGCAATCATGGACACCCGCAATACCAAAAGGGTCACAGATGCGTTGCCGGCCTTTGAGGAAGGTGTAGGCTCGTTTATTTGCTACTAAAGTCACACACTCACATAAAGCCTCTTAATAATAGGAGAGCGGCATCTATTAACACATCAGGAGCCTATCTGACAACCGGAATGAAACTTCGTTACGAAACGAAGCAGCTATGTTAACTAACATAGCATGTTAACTAACATAACATAGCTGCCTTCGGCCTCATCTTCACTTAACATCAGGTGTGATTGAGGTCAAGTGCTAACCCGCTGGGGATAAAAAAAAAGAAGGGCTCGGGCTTGATTCTTAGCGTACATATTTAGTATTCGGTTTTAGTTGGTCATTTTAAATATCATCATCTTATCTTAGTCTGCCGCCTAGCAGCTATGTTAACTAACATAGCTGCTTGGCGGCAGACTAACATAGCTGCTTGGCGGCAGACTAACATAGCTGCTTGGCGGCAGACTAAGATAAGATGATGATATTTAAAATGACCAACTATAACCGAATACTAAATATGTACGCTGAGAATCAAGCCCGAGCCCTTCTTTTTTTATCCACAACGGGTTAGCACTTGACCTCAATCACACCTGATGTTAAGTGAAGATGAGGCCGAAGGCGTACTGACCCGGAAACCCCATCTTATT
This sequence comes from Oegoconia quadripuncta, assembly GCA_949316235.1. Classification (NCBI taxonomy): domain Eukaryota; kingdom Metazoa; phylum Arthropoda; class Insecta; order Lepidoptera; family Autostichidae; genus Oegoconia; species Oegoconia quadripuncta. The sequence goes on along the minus strand of OX438741.1, from coordinate 48,572,107 downwards.
TGGGGGACTGGCTATCTTATCTCTGACAACCGGAACGCAACAATGCTATTAACATGCTGTTTGGCCGCAGATTTAGATAAGATGGTGGTAGCTAGCCAGGCGGATATTTCATATGCCCTATCACCAACCGAACCGAACCGAAGTAGTAAATATGTTTCCCGCTGGGGATCGAACCCGCGACCTCCGAAACGTAAACCCAATGTTGTTTACATTGAGCCACGGAAGCAGCTAAAACCTCATTTATACACAGATAATATTTTGCATATAATTACAATTAGTATCCCAAAAAAACTACCTTAATAGTGTATACGAAATATTCAAATCCACAAATAGTACTTCAAAACCACAGAAGTTATTTGGACGTCTCTATCGTAAGGCGTCGCATGAGAATGAGAGACTTTTGGACGTCTCTATCGTAAGGCGTCGCATGAGAATGAGAGACTTTTTGGACTTCTATATCGTAAGGCGTCGCATGAGAATGAGAGACTTATTGGACGTCTCTATCGTAAGGCGTCTCATGAGAATGAGAGACTTCTTGTCCACCTGTTTTGTCCTCCGTATGCACAAGATTTGATTCTTACTCTACGTGGTGCCTTACTACAAATAACTTCATTTTTGTTAACTATACTTCAACGAATCGCATTCCTACTGGCCAATAACGTGCCGTTATGTCTTATTCAGCTAGTAAGTGAAAGAACAAACAAAAAAAATCAATCATCTATTTTTCTAAATTCTCCTAGCAATCTTAGTATGAATAGGCACTCCTCCAGGGTTGAATTCACCTTCATCTCATTTTCTTCAATGTACTTCGTGTAATTCTCCTCCGCGCCAGTAACGGCACTTTCTTCAACTAAGTCGATAAGTCTTGTCGTCATGAGGTGAAGAATCACTTCAAGAAGCTCCTTCCTTTTAGCTGATTCAAAGTATAAATCCTTTAAGTCTTTATACATTTTCAGGGTTTTATGTTTGGATACCATGCTTACGTGTTTAACAGCGTCGTGTAACTGAAATTAAAAAACATTACTATTGCGATGTTTGTAGACAAATTGAAGACGTGCAACACTTACTGATTGAGTGTGCCAAGAACAGTAGAGAGAGACGTATGTTTATTAGAAAATTTAATGTGAACAGACTCGATGTAGGCATTATTCAAAGCATTTTTTTTTTATGATTGACTGGATACGCGTTTGACCACAATCTCACCTGATGGAAAGTGACGATGTGGTCGGGGATGAAGCACGCGATCTCAGTAAATGCCTATTCACTCTGCTCTTGAAGATCCCAAGGTTGTAGGATTCAGGAAAGACTGACGCCGGAAGGGAGTTCCATGCCTTGGCTGTTCGGATGATGAATGAAGAATCGAACTTCTTAGTGCGAATGTTCGGTATATTAACTATATACGGGTGGAATCCCTTCCCACGCCTAGTGGTTCGAAGATGGAAGGGTGACGGTGGAATAAGATTATGTAATTCAAACGCACACTCCCCGAAATGTATCCTGTAAAAAACTGAGAGACAGCATACTAGTTGCTCCTACTTCTGACGCAAATATGATGCTCATAAAGCTATAAACTATCTTGACCAATAAAGCTATAAACTATCTTGACCAATAAAGCTACAAACTATTTTGGCCAATAAGAGGCACCATCATTGGCTACCAAAATGAGAATAGTTTTCGGCACAAATAAATGTTTGTTTCATCTTTTTGGTGTGGCGGTTAGAAACTCTGCTGTACCAACCGCCTCCGTGGCTCAATGTAAACAACATTGGGTTTACGGTCCGGAGGTCGCGGGTTCGATCCCCAGCGGGGTACATGTTTAAGTACTCGGTTTGGTTAGTGGTAGGGCACTTTAAATGTCCGCCTGGCTAGCTACCACCATCTTATCTAAATCTGCCGCTAAACAACAATGTTAATAGCATTGTTGTGTTCCGGATGTCAGAGATAAGATAGGCAGTCCCCCAAATGTGTTGGGGTTTCCGGGTCAGTACGCTTCCACCTTCGACCTCATCTTCACTTAACATTAGGTGTGATTGAGGTCAAGTACGAACCCGTCGTGCATAAAAAAAATGATGAATACGGACACGTGCACCCGAGTTATGGATGTTTTCATTTATAATAAGTATATATTTACAAAAAAAATAAATTATGTAGTATTTCTACCATATGTTATCCACAATACTAGCCTAGTTACTTGGTGTGGAACTAGAGGGCGTTGTGTGTATGCCCAAGAATATTTATTTATTCTAATTCTCATGGTCTTTGCCATTGACCTTGTTGCACCTCTTGGGCACAATTCTGTGATAGCTTTGATCCACCATCCATCGTAAGGTCTAGCCAAGTGACCTGCCCACCTCCACCTTAGTCTCGTTATTTACTTACCTGCATCTTCGACTTTTCTTATTTGTCAAATATCGACATTTGGTTTGCCATTGACTTCTAAATCCTAAATAATCTCATTGTGAAATAGTGTTTGTTCGTCTGTTTTGTTATCATTAACCTAACGACGCACTTCACTAATTAGTATGAATACGATATATTATTACATTCAAAGTCAAAAATTCTTTATTTTGTAGGTACACAGAGTACATTTAAAATAGTCAATTTTACATTTTTCAAAGCTACTGCTTGTTCAAAATACAAGTTTCCCCTGAGAAGAACAAGCAAGAAAAAAGGGTGGCTCTTTTAAAATCAGGCTTTGATTTTATATAATGGCTTTTAAATTTCATTATTAAATAGCCTGCGAACGATCTGATTATGTCCAGGGATGATTATCATCTAAATAGTCTGATATTTTTTATAATATGCTTTGTTAATAAGTTTCTGTTTTATAATATCTTTAAATTTATTGAGAGGAAGATTTTGTATATCAACTGGAACCTTATTGAAAAAGCGTATACATAACCCTTTGAATGAATTACTGACTTTGCGGAGGCGACTTATGTGGCCTGCAAGTTTATCTTTATTTCTTGTATTGACATCATTATTATATTATGTCGCAGATAGCGATAAATTAGCGATAGAATTTATTATTCAAACGATCAACTGACTATCATAATACGCGGTTAATGGGAAGGGTAAATCTGGTGGCGCTGGTATCGCCGGAAATGGCGCGGTGGCGACGTTAATATAAGGTCCGCACATCGAAAATGACAGGGACTTTGCTACGAGCCTTCAAAGGAGTCGGAGCTCCACTGAACACATCTACGACTGTGAGTGATTTGATTACCTACTATCACCGAAGCATGGAAGAATCCGGTGAGTCGTTAACTAATAAGAAGTTGATTATGGGGTTTGAGCAAGTAGGAATTGAATACCAGGTCCGGTTGAATTCCACAGACTGCACGCGGGGGCCAAGTTGTATGGCATGAGGAGCGTGCAAATGTTTACTATTTAACAGTAAGCATCTCAGGTTTCATGATCATAATCGAATGTGAATACGTTGTATATTCGCCTATAGTAGCTTGCAATAATATCGCCTTTGCCCGAGCCACCCTTTACCACGCGACTGGCACCGTCCCGGTCGCTAGCAACGCCCACCCCGACACGCCCCTCTACGACATATATATATTTGTGGGATACGGGCCTTGGTCACCTCTGTTTTGATTTCTTCTATTTTATTGTGTTTTTTTTTCGGTATGTGGAAATAAATGGTTTACATGGTTTAATTCTCATAAAATTTGACTTGAAACTTGAAGCCAGTAGAAAGGTAGGTAATTTGAGACCAGAAATGTAAATGGAACCCGCAGATAACAGTGACAAATACAAGTATACTTACATCATTCAACCTGTCCTGAAGATCCAGCAGGAACTCTTCGAAATCGTTAATTTTGCTGTCGAAGTCATTTAATATGTTCTCATGTTTCCCTCGTAGTAAATGTTGGTAGTTCTTTATAAATGTATGGCCCTTTTTATTTTTAATATGAACTTTGGGAAAGAAATGCTTAATTGGTGACACGTATGTATGCTCATGATCAGCACCATTTTTAAGTCCCAGTTCACTCCTGAGTGTATTTTCTGATGTTTTGTAAATGTAAATAATGTATTTTAGTAACTCTAAATCAGATGGGTGTAGATCTTCTTTTCCTTGAAATAGTTTTCTGAAAATAATTGTTCCATTACAATCACTCATTGTCATTCATCAATAGCCTTACGTTCTTATACTATAAGCTTCTTACAATACAATACAGTACAATATAATACAATACAATGCAATGCAATGCAATACAATACAATACAATGCAATACAGTGCAGTGCAGTGCAGTGCAGTAAGCTGATATGTGCCATAAACCACAACACGAGGATTTGTGAATTTGTGTCAAGACTGTAACAGTTCTCAAACCACTCAAAGGCTTCTATCAACAACGCGACGAAGTGTGCCTTTAATTGAATACAACTGAATACCACTGGCTATAGAGCTACTATATCTTATAACACTATTATTTTGTCTTGTTTAATATTGTTTCCGTTGGAATTTTTTAGACGTCATTGCAAATTGTCAAGGTCAAGAAATTTTATTTCATAGGATAACGTTACATTGTATTCAAATTACTGCTCATTCACAAGCCTACCATCATTATATATTGCTTTGGTAAATCTCCTTTCACTCATTCGTTTATATCGAATTTAGAATTTTCCTTAAATATAGTAGAAAGCTGTCTCTCGAATACTTTCCAGCAGGTAATGTGTTCCACATCATATGGTGAGCTGTTTATTTGTTCCACATTCATTTACCATAAACTAGCACACATATAAAGCATTTTATGTAAAATAGCAATAATGATACTTATGTGCATTAGTTTTAATGCATGTTACTTACATGAGATCCAAAAGCTTCTTCAGAGCTGCCTGTATATCAACAGCTGTGCTAAGCCAATCATACTGAACTAATCCTTTACTAGAAGTATATATCATATCTTTCATGACATTTACATATGGATTAACAACATTGCTTTCTGGAAAACTTCTCGCGATCATTTCTAATCTAAACAAAGTCTGAACAAGATCTTTACTGTCGGTCATATTTAGTAATAATGCGAAATCATTGTCGATCTGTGATGAACTAGTTGAATTTCCACTTCTCGTTTTACCGCGTCCTTTACTTCTAAAATGAGAATGAAGTTTATCATCGTGTCTTGCATTGTTATTCGAAGAAGCTATTGAGGGTTTACGGATGACGTAACGTTGCATTTCTTCGCTGGTCTCTTTCGACTTTCTGCCATAAAAGTAGTCCATGTCAATGTCTTCTGTGGGTGGTTTTTGTAAAGTGTTCTGTATTTGGCGCGGTGGTAGCAGTATGACTTTATGATGATTGTTATGACTTTTAAGGAAACGTTTAACGTTACTCTGACTATCCGCAGCTTCAGTAGTGCTAATTGTTTTCGATCTAAACACAGTAGATGATGTGAGCTCGGGAATATAACCGAATAAATTCTTTTGGTACATCACCTGTCTTACAGCGCTAATGTGGTTCCTCATCTCCCCCCTATTCATATAGTTATATGGATGGCTGAGATCAGCAGAGTCTGGAAATTTCAATTCGTTATTATCACTCTTCTTTTTGCGCCGTCTTTTCCGCAATTTACTCCTTAAACCAGGGCTACCGTGTGATCTACCATAATAATAATCCATATCGAAGTAGTCATTCTGATATGTATCGGATACTTTAGGACGTTTAGCTGCAACCGGGCGCATATTATTCGAAGGTTTATTAGCCGCATTAACATTGAGTCTTTCGTAAAGACTCGATTTTCTTGACTCTATAGAGTCTAAGTCCGCGTTCACAAACTTGCTTCCTCTGTTCCGTAGCGCACTTGGACCAATTTGATCATCGTTGTCATCCAAATCGTCAGAATTGGGACCCAGTCTGTTATGAGGATTGAAATATGCATGATTTGGTGCATAATTATGTACTGGTACGTAGTACGGTGGTTCCATGTCGTCATCTCTTTTATTATCACCAAGAGAGTTTAAAGCATCCGGAGTTTTCATACTAAATGGTGACTCTCCAGGAGCTAAAAATATAAATCTTCATTACTTTTACTGCATACTTGGAGGCTGGCATAAGTTTTTTTCAAAATAGGTAGTTAAAGTTCATTAGACCAACAAAGGGATTTCTTTAAAACTAATTTCATTTTCGAGCTGGTTTGGTATCTCTAGGGGTGTCCGGCAATGTTGTGTCGCATCACCATGGCTAGTTGTATGAATGAGCTATGAGTGTAGGATTATAGATCAAGAATGGACCAGGTGCTAGTTGCTGCGACGGCGGAGGACCTACATAGCATATTGACTCTTATAAATGGAGGATTTAAAAAAGAAATGAAAATAAATGTGAGTAAGACAAATGTTATGATTGAGGAAAGGGAAGACTGAATGTAATGTTATGCGTAAAAGTTTAACAGGATGAAGAATTTGTGTATTTGGGAAGTATGTTTGCTAGAGACGGAAAATGTGAGGAAGATATTGAAAGAAGAGTGAAAGCAGGAAACTGTGTGAATGGAAGGGTCGGTAAAGGTCGACCAAAAAGGGCGTACGTCAATCAAGTGACTGATGTACTAAGAAAAGGTCAGGTGCGGTCAACCACTAACCGACGAGCGTACCTATATGAAGCATTTTATGAGAGCAAAAGCAGTATGTCAAGATCAGCTCAGTTTTATTTATATTCTTTGATTTAATGTATAGGTCTAGCATGCACTTTTACGGCCAGGTTCGGACTTATTTCCAATTTGACTTGCAATTTAAATTAGGCAAATCGATCGAGAAATTTAAACCCATGAAGATAAAACGGATTTTATTATGACCGATTTTTTTTCCTTCATGAAAGAGACGATCAAGAGGGAGTTACATTAACTTTTGAAGTCCCTTCTTCTTAACTAAAGAAGCTAAAACTAATATTAAAACTAATGTGTCACATTGAGGTATAAATTTCAAGTTTCTAACCCTGAGCAATAAAGAGATACCTACGCCTTTAAACGCCTGTTTTCACTCGGCTGCAAGAAGTGTTATGTTTTTGGCGCAAATGTGGAATTTCAATTACTGAGGTAACGTTAGATTTATCGTAATAATCCAAGTGTTATAACACTTTAGTGACCAATCTTATAAGATTGGTCATGTCACTAAAAACTATCCATAGTTTATCAAAGTGAAAAAAAATATTTATATTACTCTTGATATTGTGCACTTTGATACCCATACTGTATCAAGAAAGGTCTCATCATGGGGAGTCCGTAAATATACAACAATATATATTCAAAGTGAAACATAATGCAACAGACGTGTGGCAAGCTCTTGAATCATATACAATTATGCATGTTTATTTACCTACTAAATAGAATAAATCATTGCAAATTAATAAACTACCTACTAATCGAGGAATCATTAGCGTTGCAGTCGGATTTCTTAAATTAAATTTTCTTTTGTTACCATGTTTATATTGTTTTCATATCAACTAATTTCTGCAGGTATTTTAAATGAATACTTACGGATTTCATAAACCTTGTACTCCTTCGACTTATCCTCTGTGTGTCTACTTTGTAATTCATAATAATTATTTGAGTTTGGCATTTCAGCTGCGTCCCGATATAAACCTTGTCTTAATACATTACCAAAAATATTTTTGTGTGCAACAATTTTTACATCATCTTCTATTCTTAATGACTGTTTATTATTGACTTTAAATATAGGTTCAGTATTTAGGTATTTGTCGTCATGGTTTGCTATGGTACCTATGGGTAAAGGTGTTTTCACGACACTTTGATTATCGTTAACGGCTTCTGTTAATAATGTGGCAATAGTAGTTGTTACAGCTTCAGTGCTTGGATTTTTCGAATTGTTTTTGCTAGTTTTGTTTTCTACATTTAAATTATTTTCATTTATTTTAGATTTCACATTTAATATTGAATTAGATTCTACAGCATCTGACACAACCCGCGTACTTTCTGTTGTATCATTATATAAATCTATTGATAAACTTACATACGGTTTCGTAAAGCCTGTGCCGCTTTCAGATTCATTAATAGTTGGACTACTTTGTAATTCTAAATTACTTTCACTCTTATTATCAGAAGAGTTGTCATTCTTATTACTTCTTGACATATCAATTACTTCATAAATCCTTTGCGTGAAGTCGTCAGGATCTTTCGTATTATAAGTTCGTTTTGCTTCTTCTATTCTCTTCTTTTCTGTTTCTTTCTTTTGTTGATCTATAACTTGTTGTAAATTAGTTGTAGATTCATAGCAGGCTATATTAGATTTTGTCAGGTATTCATCTGAGTCAGTTACTGTTTCCGGTTCATAACCTATTATTTCTGTTACTTTGGTATACTTATGTTCATTTTGTTTAAGCCACTCTACGTCTTCAGCACTACTCTGTTCCTCAAACTTTCTATAATACTGTTGAGATGTATCTTTAGATGCTTTCTCTTTAATAGTACTTTTTTCCTGAGATACAACTTTTGAATCAACTGTACTTGATTCTTTTGTACTTAAATCAAAAGATTTTATAGTTGTTTCAACTGCACCAGTGGTAATTTCTGTTGATTTATCCATGAAACTAACAATATCTGATATTTTTGATTCAAAATCGTTGGTTTCAACTTCTTCACTAACTGAGTTTGATTCTTTTGCACTAAAATGAACAACTTTATTATTTTTTTTATCTTTAGACTTCATTATTTCTGTATTTTTTCCCCCGTTATCAATTGTCGTTTCTTTGGATCCAGCTGAATTCGATTTACTAGAACTAAAATCATAAACTGGTATAGTTAGTGTAGTACCTTCACCGGTATTTTCGTTTAACTTATTTTCAGCTACCAACGGCTCTTTTGGACGCACATTAATAGCTTTTGTATAAGTTTTATCTTTGGCAATAGAATCCTCATATAAAATCTGAACAGGAATTACGTTGCTTTGTTTCACAATCCCCTTATTTGTGTTGGAATTGTTCTCAGCGCTCTTATCGTCGATTGTAATCTCAATTGAAAATTTATCTTTCTTGTTATTATTATTCACGCCTATAGAATCATTTATTATTTTACTGTTTGACATAAATTTAGCAGTGGCCGTTTCTGATTCAGTATCCTTAACACTTTCGCCACGTTGCCGCAAGGTTAAGTCAATCATTTCTATTTTGTCGCTGTCTTCTTTACTCGTCGAAGCTTTCTTATTATCTACACCTTTCACTTTTAAGTTATTAGCGTCGTCGAAACTACGTATATCCCTTTTATTGTCATTTGAATTTTTCGTCTCGTTTTTTCGTCTGCTTAAATTGTCCTTCTCTTCGTTAAGTAATTTTGATACATATTCACTATGTTTATCCAACTGTGTTTCAGATACTTCGCCGCTTGAGTGCATAGCATCATCTCTCGACTGCACTTCTTCTAAAATACGTCTAGCGACTTTTTCTAAAAACTCCCTCTTCTCTTCCTCCGGTAATAAGTCAATATATTTGCCTTCGCCGCTGTCTTCTTCGCTTTTAATTTTCCAAGCGCAAAACAGTAAGAATATAAGGTTAAGATACATTTTCTTATTGTGTTTAGGTCATTTTTTGTTTTATTGCGTGTATTTTTGTGGCGGAATTTTAGATGTGACTGAAATGAATGATTGATGAAATAATGTTGTTTTCAAATTGACCGTGCGAATTGTAATTGGATACAGTGATAAGAAGAATTAATTTCCGAATCTATAAGGTACGTCACTGTTTGACTAATCAAGTGAAGACTGAATGTAATTATCATGTTGTTATTAAGATTTTGGTAATGAGGTTTACTATCACTGTGCCTTACTTTCGGATATGTCGTAGGCAGAGCTTTAAATTAGCCATTCAAAGGGTTAGTTAGATTGTGTTAAGTTGCTTTGGTTTCGATCTATAAAAATAACACGTCGTGTTTTAATCCTAATGTAAGAATGTGCAGATCTTATAATGAAATATCCTCTAGTGTGAATGCACGCAATTTAGATGTATTTGACTCCAGGTCAAGTGTAGTCTATAAGCCCACGAAGATATTCTCAAATAGGTTGTTCAGGCTATGGTGAGCGGTTAAATTGGGTTAAGTATTGATTCATTCAATAGTGGTTATTTAGTTTCCTATATTATTTAGCTTGTTTTGAGAAGAACAAGCAAGAAACTCGAGAGGTTGCTCTTTAAAAAAAAGGTTTTTATGTTACAAAATTATTAATTATTATTTTATATTATAATATTTCATTATTGTGAAATAGCCTGGTTACGCGAACGGGCTGTTCATGTTCATCTAGTGAATCACTTCGGTTCAAATCGTCAATTCATCTTCGGACTACTAGGCGTTCCTGAATCCTACAAGTCAGTCATTGACGTTGACCAGATTAGGACATGCGCCTGCGATACTGAGTGTAATAGTGAGCCAGTGGAATTCATCAATGCTGCTGCCACAGAAAGAGTCCCTACAGTTACGTTTAAGAAAATAAAACAAACTCATATCTCATTTGGTAATTTATTTATTAAACATATTTCTTAAATCTAAATGCTCCCCTTCCCTTCCTGCCCCTTCTCATATTTCTCTCCATCACTAACCTAGTATCTTCCATCGCATCATTCATTTCATATTCTTCACCAACTTCATGTATCACCGGTTTTACTTCTTCAACTAGCAATTCTTCAGGATCCGCCACATAAGAATCTATATTCATAATTCCTTCATTATCGTCCATTTGCAAATTCTCCTTACTCATTCCGTCATTGACATCTTTATATATATTTTGGACTGTGATACTTTGCTTTCGTCTGTTAATTTTTTTCCTTTGTTCTTTATTTCTGTCGATTTTTGATTTATCTTTATTCGGTGTTGCATCAGCGTTTGTATCGTTTGGGACTTTACCAATATCCATATTGACGTCATAGTACATTGGCGAATCTTCGCAGTTGATGGAGTCACGTGGTCGCGTGCAGGTCATAACTTCCTGGGGAAAAATGCAATCAGTTTAATCACAGCTAGCATCAGTTTCCATACAAATGTATTCGCTATATTTTTGGCGTACCTTATGAGGAAACGCCTAGAAATCTGTTACAAATTGTCTGACTTATCAGATTATGAATTTGTTAATGCTTAAGGTCATAGCTCATTCCACTCCGCACCGCCTCGCCTCGTGCGGTTAGTATTTTTTATATGGACTTATATGGATATGCGCTCACTACATCAACTCCGTAGCGTCACCGGATCGCCTTAGTCGTGAGCCCTCCACGCGCGACGGTGACAACTCGTTGCTCGCATGCTTACCTTGCGTTGACTGCGCATTGCCAACGCGCGGGTCTAGAGTGGACCGCGCGCTGCCCGCGAATGATTTCACGTGTAGACCAAGTGCCAATTGTTAACAGACTTCTCGAAAATTCGTAGACCAAGCGACGTCCACTGTTGACCACGCTGGGTCCACTGGTTGACGACGCTAGGTCCGCTGGTTGACATATTGGTGATAACGCGGCGTCCACCCGTGGATCACCTGTATACAACGAGTGGACGCCGTGCGACGAGGCGGTGCGGAGCGGGTACCGGGTGGGTCTAATGAGCTATGACCTTTAATCTAATACCTCGTATTTGGTTTGGAAACGATCAATATTTACATTTAATATATATTTTAGTTTAGTTTTATTTAACAGCATGCAGATGAATACCATGATTCAAAACTTTGTTATAAGACCTCCATCATCATCTTCATCCCCTAGTCCCAATTTATTTGTGGTCATTAAACCGTCAATAAGTGTCAAAACAACAAACTATAGTAAGATTCATTATCTATACCCGATCAAATCAAATCAAACCAAAATATTTTATTTCATAGGATAAAATTATCACTTGAAAACGTCACTATTAATATTACATTTAAATTTACGGCTCATTCAGAAAGCTGACTCCCCAGAGAAGAACGAGCAAGAAACTCTAGGGTTGCTCTTTTAAACAGATTATGGGTTACAATTTGTGATTTCGTAATTATATGAGAAATAAGATAGCTATGTCCATGCTTGCTTATCATTCAAATAGTCAGTGATTTTATAATAGCCTTTTGCTAATAATTTCTGTTTTATGATTGCTTTAAATTTATTTAAAGGCAAATTTTGAATGTCTAGTGGAACCTTATTATAAAAGCGTATACATTACCCTTTGAACGATTTACTAACTTTGTGAAGTCGGCTAATATAAACGAATAACTGGTTCTTATTCCTTGTATTAACATTGTGCCTATCACTATTTTTAGAGAATAAGGTTATATTTTTTTTTGCATTTAACAAATTTTCATAAATGTATTGAGAAGTCATTGTTAAGATAAAAAGATTGTTAAAATTCCTTAAACTTATCTCTAAGAGACACTGTAGGTCCTAATTTATAAATGGCACGAATAGCACGCCTCTGCAGAACAAAAATGATATGTATGTCAGATATATTTTCTGTATTATGAGAAGCCCGAAAATTTCATAGCGACGAGATAATGGTTCTGCCAGAAAAATGCCGAAAGATTGTCGAATTAAATGGACATTACGATATTAAATCGACGACCGATTGGTGTAGTGGATAGTGACCTTATCAGCGAAACCAACGGTTGCGGGTTCGAATCCCGCGAGGGGTAAATGTTTGTGTGATGAATACGAACATTTATTCCCGAGTCTTGGATGTTTATATAAATATTTATGTATGTTTATCCTTTATCTAGTATCCATAGCACAAGCTTTGCTTAGTTTGGGACTAGATGATTGGTGTAAGTGTCCGAAATATTTATTTATTTATTTATTATTACGCCATTCAATAAGAGGCCAGGCTTTGGGACTATTTGCGATGGCTCACCTCGCGTAGACCAAGATCGTTTTCGAACATTATTATCGTAGGTGATCCACTCCTCATCGTTAAAAAAAATTAAACTACCTATGCCAATACCTTCTATGTCCCTTCCGGCGTCAGTCTTTCCTGAATCCTACAACCTTGGGATCTTCAAGAGCAGAGTGAATAGGCATTTACTGAGATCGCGTGCTTCATCTCCGACCACATCGTCACTTTCCATCAGGTGAGATTGTGGTCAAACGCGTATCCAGTCAATCATAAAAAAAAAAAAAAAAAAAAAGGTAACTTACCTAATGCATTTGTTACCGTAAGGAAAAAGGTATATTTATAAATAAATGTCTGCTACCTTAATTGTGTCCGTACCGGTGTGATGAATGACATAGTTACCTGATTAAAAATTGTCTCCTTGGGACAAATGAAGCTCCACCGATATGTTGTATTCCTCCCCGTAGCGCCTTCCGATGTCAAACACACGTGAAACACTTGGCATTCGTTTTCCACGTCCGCATAGTATCCGTATGTACGATTTTCACAGCTGAAAATAACAAATATTTGTAGGGAGAAAGTCAATACTTCGTTTCTATACAAAACTGGTGCCATAACAATGCAAAACCTTCAAGAAAAGATTACACCATAGACCAAAACAACTGTGTGTGTGTATTTGTGTGTGTGTGGGTGGGGGTGTGTGTGTGTGTGTGTGTGTGTGTGTGTGTGTGTGTGTGTGTGTACATTACGTAAGTTGTGTCATGCCATAAAACCATATACTTCAATTATAATGCAAACTTAAGGAAATAAAGAAATTATTTTCAATTTTGAATATCATACTCTCAGTAGAATAATTTTTTTACTTTGGCTCATACATAATACTTCATCATGATTACCACATAAATAAATATATAAATAAATAATTAAATATCCTTAGACATACACACAGCGCCATCTAGTTCCACAGTAAGCAACTATAGGCTTGTGTTGTGGATACCAGATGGTTGATATACTACATAAATACTTTTTTTTTTTGTAAATAAATACTTATTATAAATGGAAACATCCATAACTCGGGTACACATGTCCGTATTCATCACACGAACATTATGCCCCTGGCGGGATTCGAACCCGCAACCTTTTGGTATAGTGGTCAGAGTTGCTAACTACTACACCAAACAGGTCGTCAAAGAGTCATCACATAGAGTAGATGTAGAGTATCTACTTTCAATTTCTACCTCAACTATTTGATATCCGGTTACTTAAACGCAACTCAAAAAAAATTTTACTTCGTAACTAGCCGCCTCCGTGGCTCAATTTAAACAACATAGGATTTACGAATCATCATACATGTTTAGTACTCGGTTTGGTTGGTGGTAGGGCATTTTAAATGTCCGCCTGGCTAACTACCACCATCTTAACTAAATCTGCCGCCAAGCAGCAATGTTAATAACATTGTTGTGTTCAGGTTGTCAGAGATAAGATAGCCAGTCCCCCAAATGTGTTGGAGTTTCCGGTCAGTACGCTTCCACCTTCGACCTCATCTTCACTTAACATTAGGTGTGAGTCAAGTACGAACCCGTCGTGCATAAAAAAAAACGATTTCTATCAAAGATCGCTAAGAACCGTTTAGTTCTTACCCGATCGCCCAAGAAAGAAGGGTAACCTTTTTCAAGTGGACGGTTTTTCGAGTGTATGTATTTAGATTATGTAACCTCCTGCAGCCATACCACTTAACCGATTTTGAAGTGCATGGTGGCGTCGTCGTTCGTCTTGATCCCTGAGTGTCATCGGATACAGTTTATAGTAAAAACTCCAACGAGGCGCCCGCGAATTGCCAAATATTCTGTCGGGTTGTTCGGTTTTCAAACTCTTAATAACATCGAATGTAACAACACCATGCACTTCGAAATCGGTTAAGCCGTTTACGTTGCAGGAGGTGACATAGAAAACTAAATACATACACACGCTCAAACATTACCTTGGGCAGCGGATAAAAATACGCATTCAAGTCAGACAAGCTACGTTCGGACAAAGACGTCCAGACGTGTTTTACGTTTACACAGACAGTTTGGTGTACGGAAATCGAAAATGTCTCACATAAATTGACAAAATAAACAATCTTCGTTTAAGGTAGTAAAGCACCATTTGTAAAAAAAAAAAAACAGAATAAATCCTCCCCAACATCCTTAAGTGTAGCGACACACCTGCGGAAGGTACGGCGCCGAGAGTTCGGTTGAATAACCTATGACACATCGGCTGAAATTACGCGACGTTCACCGTAGCGCCGAACCTATCGTCTAACTAATGTATTTTACACAGCAAGCGACACATCACGCGACGCGTTGCGCGACCGAATGTTCGGCCACCGTAGTTGTGTAGTATTTGGTAACCACGCCTTATTTCGGTGTTTAACCGTAGCGTAATGGTTTACTGCAACATAAATGCATATATATACGCTTGCTCATTATTCAAGGACCTTGTTCGTGCAATATCACAATAGACAACTAGTCTTATGGTGAGATGGAGACCTTCTTGGCACCCCTTTCCGACACCAGAAAATATGTCTAACGAATCGAAGTCTATTTTCCTTTGTGTTTTTCATTTACAATTAAATTATTGAAATGTTAATTATTAAAGTCAATTTGTTTATATATAGGAATATAAATATAAACTAGAACAAATGTAAAAAATTAGGGCCGCGAGGCAAGGTACCCAAAACGCTGGCGGCGTTTCCTCGTTGTATGCAGATACTTAAGCGTTGGGCGAGGAAACAACCAGCTCTCGGGTCACCAGTGACATCGACTAAGCGCTTTGAAATATCAAAGAAAAATTTAAGAGCGCCCGGCCCCCAAGGACCTAAAGTTTCGACTCCGAAAGCTAGGAAAATGTATTCGGAACCGATGTCTCTATATTTGTTAATTTTGATGTTTTCCGCCGTCTCGGCGGCTGCACCTGGCCTCCTTGAGGTTCCTTGGAGGTGAGACGGGGCGAGAGTGTCAACACAAGTGGCATCCCACACTAAGGCACGACCCATACTCCAAGGAATCAAGGTCATTCCGTCCGGTCTCTTGCCGTCGTCCCGTAAAATACCATTCGGTTCAAGAACAGCAGGTACGTTGACGGAGGCAAGAGAACGGCGGATAATGTCGTTTATGGCCGCGTGACGGGAAAAACGTCCGGCACTCTTTTGGCAGGATAGTCCGTGAAGGCCCAAAGAGTAGACGTCACTACCGCAAACGCATGTTAATTTATATATAAGTTGTATCATGTTAGTTTGCGTGTCGTTTATTGGGTCAAATTAAAAAAAAAATTCTATTCTATTATTAACGGAACCCCCCGTCCTCGATCAACCACCAAAATCAAAACCAAAATCAAAAAATGCTTTATTTTGTAGGTATACAGGGTACACTTAAAATAGTCAGATTTTACATTTTTAAAGCTACTGCTTGTTCAAAAGGCAAATTTCCCCTGAGAAGAACAAGCAAGAATCTCGAAAGGTCGCTCTTTTAAAAAAAGGTTTTTATATTACAAAATTATTATTTTATATTATAATATTTCATTATTAATTGTGAAATAGCCTGGTTATGCGAACGGGCTGGTTATGTCCATGATTGTTTATCATCTAAATAATCTGATATTTTATAATATATGCTTTCTTAATAAGTTTCTGTTTTATAGTATCTTTAAATTTATTGCTTTCAAAGCGAAGAGCGGCAACGTCGCGTTCCTGTTCAGCAATGACTGACAACTCCCTTTCAGTACAAGTGTCTTTCGTCTCATTTAGTAACCACTAACGACACAGAACACGACGAAGCTACGTATTTTCCGTAGCGTAACGCGCTGAACTACACGCCGCGCGCCGCGTAATTGCGCGTTCGCTGTGTTTGGTGTGTCATGCCAACCGAATACTACGACCGATAATTCAGTCGCCGAAGTGCCGGCGCAGTACATTCCGCAGGTGTGTCGCTACACTTACATCAATTTTTAAACGAAAATTTATTGATGTTAAAGCTCACCTGAAATTATCAGTGATATTCTCTCTAATAGACGTAGCGTTTGCTGGCAAGTTTAACATGTCCGCTTTAGTTTGATTTACCATCTCCTGGAATAAAATACAAAAGTTAGTTTTATTTCCACTTGTTTGGAGTTCTCTAAGCACCTTTTCGTCTCTGTGCTTTCGGCGTTTATTTTTTTTATTTTTTTTTAGAGTACCGTGAACGGAGAAATTTCTAAGAACACCGTTCTTCAATGTGTTTATAGACAGAGAATCAATGAGAATCAATAATTTACTTATTCTAGTGCTTAAAAGAAAACACCTCAATAAGAAAAAGGACGGCGTATTTTTTCTATAAGATATAGGTATTTTTAATTGTGTTTCATAAATTAATTGTTTCTGTATAATTTGGTAAATGCATGAAGTCTAAAAGAAAAGCGCGTAGACTTATTATAAATGAAAACATCCATAACTCAGGTACACGTGTCCGTATTCATCAGAATACGGACTCACTACGCAATCGCCGTCTGCTGATTGATATGGTATTTCTATATCAAATTCTGAATGGTAATATTGACTGTGATCACGTACAAAATAGAATTAAATTATCGATTCCTTACAATTTTCCCAGAACTCCCATTACTAGACTACTGTATATCCCTACATCTAGAACAAATGTTCTACGTCATTCTCCAATCCCGAGATTGTGTGATGAATTTAACCATTTGAATAGTGAGATCCCACAGACTGATATCTTTCACGATTCATTAAGTGTGTTTAAGAGAAGAATTTCTCAATATTTGCGGAAGCAACATTTATAGACCATTGTGCTGTTTCAATTAAATTAATTTAGTTTTTTGTTATCGTTACTAGACTTAACTTAATTATGTTTAGAGCTGTGTATATCTCTTGAATGTTATACACGCCTATAATTGGCACATATATCAGACCTGTTTATACTTGAACCTGTTTGTTATGTGAGTTGTAATATATTTATTTATTTATTTATTTATTTATTTATCATTTATTGCACACAAGAAAAAAAGACATACAGATACAACATAATAGAGACGACACAACAGGTTCTGCTTATTTCTACAATGAAATTTCTTCCAGCAGACCTACGAAAGAGAGATATGACTGGAAGAGGCAGATAAGACGTGCACAATCTAAAAAATGGATAAATATGATAGATAAAAAAACCTAACTGAATATAAATGTAACTACATACTAATAAGTACATAAATACATAAATAAGTACATATTTCAATACATACGAATATAAAGTATAACATACATATAATACACGGAATAACACTATGAAATGGAAAGGTAATGTTCCTTAACTCTTTTCCTAAAGACAGCGATCGATGGACTGGCACGGATAGTGTGAGGAAGAGAATGCCACAGCCTGGCAGCATGCACAGTGAAAGAATGTGAGTAGAAGTCTGAGCGGTGAGAAGGGATACACAGCAGAGTCCTGACATTAGAACGGCAGGGCTCATCCTGTGGCCGCGAAAAAGAAAAGCGCTCACGCAAATAAGAAGGGGAAGAAGGATTATGCAAGATATTATAGAGAAGAGAGACGACATGAGCATTCCTACGAAGACGAATCGGGAGCCACTTGAGCTGCGAACGAAGATGGGACACATGGTCGTACTTGCGCAGTCCGAAAATGAATCGTATGCACAAGTTTTGGAGACGTTCAAGTTTGTTAAGAAGCTCCTCGGTGGCGTCCAAGTAGCAAGAGTCGGCGTAGTCGAATATTGGGAAGATGAGAGATTGCACAAGAGTGATCTTAGTGTTTAGGGGCAAAAAGCTTTGGAGACGTTTGAGAGAGTGGAAAGAAAAGTGAACCTTCTTGCTCGCCTCGCCTACGTGCGCAGACCAGGCCAGGCCAGAGTCCAACATTACACCTAGATTCTTGGCGGTTTTGGTAAAGGTAATGGGCGTACCACTGTAACAGATAGGTGGTAGCGCAGCAATATCAATTTGGTTGCACATGTAACTGCTTCCAATAAGCATAGCTTGTGATTTTTTAGGATTTACAAGTAAACCGAAGGTTTCAGCCCATCGTGCAATGCGCCTAAGGTCCTGATTAATGCAGTCGATAGCATCACTAATGCTCATGACACTGGAGCTACAGTAAATTTGCAAGTCGTCTGCGTAGAGATGGAAGTTGGAGGAAATTACTGGTGTAACAGTATTGATGAAAATAGAGAAGAGAAGGGGAGAGAGAACGCCACCCTGCGGTACGCCAGCTACTAGGTCACGCCAATCCGACGAAGTATCATCATAGCGGACCCGCTGCAAGCGACCACGAAGGTAAGAATCAAACCAGTCTATCGCAGAGGAAGAGATATTGAGAGAGCGAAGAATAGCCAGAAGAACATCAAAGTCAACTGAATTGAAAGCACTGCTGAAGTCCAACAACGCGAGGATGGTCACTGACTTGTTTTCCATCGCGAGACGGATATCATCCGTGACCTTAATCAAAGCAGTAACGGTACTGTGGCCTGGTCGAAAACCAGACTGAAGAGGAGATAGTAGAGCATTAGATGTTATGTAGTCAGCTAGCTGCTTGTGGACAATATGTTCAAGGACCTTGGATAGGAAGGGGAGAATTGATATGGGACGGAACTGTGTAAACGAGGTAGGATTGTTGGTTTTAGGAAGTGGGATATATGTGCTGTTGGTGTGTCTTATTAAATAAATTAAAATTAAAAAAAATACTACAAACATATGCTCTTAGCGGGATTCGACCCCGCGACCGTTTGGTATTTCTAACCACTCCACCAAACAGGTCGTCAATATCAAAATATGCTTTAACCTGTAATGATAGAAGTAAGATGAAATTAAATAAATAAAAATATAATCTACTCAGTACTCACCCTTAGAAATTTCAACATCACACCGCTCCTCATGCCTCTGTCTATGGCATCAGCTTTAATATATGTGACACAAATTAGAATTAGAACATATCTTGATATTGTCGACATCTTTTTATATTCTAGAAGCCTTGTGGACTGGTCTGAAACAAATAGAAACATTCATTAAAAAGCAATATAGATAAATAAATAAATATCCTTAGACATACACACAGCGCCATCTAGTTCCACAGTAAGCAACTACATGCTTGTGTTGTGGATATGCTGAAGATTTTGTACATCAGTGGGAAACATTGAAACTTTCACGTTTATAATATAATAATAATAAATAATAAATATCCTTAGACATACACCCAGCGCCATCTAGTTCCACTTTAAGCAACTATAGGCTTGTGTTGTGAATACCAGATGGTTGATATACTACATAAATACATATTTTTTTTTGTAAATAAATACTTATTATAAATGGAAACATCCATAACTCGGGTACATTATGTCTGTATTCATCACACAAACATATGCCCCTAGCGGGATTCGAACCTGCAACCTTTTGGTAGTGGTCAGAGTTGCTAACCACAGAGTTGCAGAGTTTTAGAAAATTAGGTGATTATTTCTGTTATGTTAGGGGTTAGTGTCAGGCTTGGCAAGTTTTAAATTATATACCAGTAATTCGAAACGGATTACAAATTTTCATCGAGCATGACTATTACGTATCGAATCGAATCTTACGAATATCGAATATTACGTAAACCTAAGACCTTGAAAACCCATGTGAAAGCAATAAATTAATTGATTGATTGACCAAGAAGCTGTCCACTTGTTTGAGACCCCCAAACATTGTAAGTTTTATAATTAAGTTTTATTTACCAAAGGCTATTATAAAATTTCTGACTATCTGGATGATAAGCAAGCATGGACATAGACCGCTCGGCGATATTCAGCCTAATTATACAATATAATATAATTGTAACCCAAACTTATTTAAGAGAGCAACCCTTGAGTTTCTTGTTCGTTCTTCTCTAGGAAATCAGCTTTGTGAATGAGCAATAATGCCAAAAACTTTAATAATAAGATAAAAAATGTGACGTTTTCAAGTGATAATTTTTATCCTACGAAATAGATATTTTTTTGTTTTTTTTTTTTATTTGATTTGAACTAAATACCTATACTATACCTAAGGCTAGCTACAGAATTATTAGAAAACATTTTTATTGTATTACTAATGGATACAAAAAATCAGGAACTCTTACCACAAAAATTGCATGTGTTCTTTCACTATTAATTTAACCGCCAAAAATTCCCAAAACAAACGACTTCACTAAAGTTTTGTTCTTAATAACCGGCGTGCATCACTCTTTAAAAAAAAAACTACAAAATCCTTTCACAATCGACGAAGACGACGAAACATACAGTATCACAGTTGGTAGTAGTTAAAGTAATTTCCTATTTAGTAACCAGTTACGATTTTCCCATTACAGTTACGAAATTTAGTAACTTGGTAAGATGGGAGAGTCACCGATGTCAACAAGTTGGTAAAAAAGGAAAGCAATGTCCTCTTTGAGAGTAAATACGAAATTAAGTTACCACGTGATACGGAAGGGTCACTGTTGGTAACTAGCTGATATGTGAGCAGAGCAATTTCCTATTTAGCAGCCAGTTACGATTTTCCCAATTCCGTTACGAAATTTAGTTACCACATGAGACGGAAGGTTCACAGTTGGTAACTAGATGATAAATGGGTAAAGCTATTTCCTGTTTAGTGGCCTGTTACGAATTTCCCATTGCATTTACGAAATTTAGTTACCACATGACACGGAACGACACAGTTGGCAATTAGCTGATAAATGACAAAAGTAATTTCCTATTATGTAGCCAGTTACGAAATTTAGATACCACTTAAGACGCAATGGTCACAGTTGGTAACTGGCTGATAAATGAGAAAAGCAATTTCCTATTTAGTAACCAGTTACGAATTTCCCATTTCTGTTACCAAATTTAGTTTATACATTATACAGAAGCGTCATAGTGGACTACTAAATGAGAAAAGCCATTTTCTGTTTAGTAACCAGTTAGGAATTTCCAATTTCAGTTACAAAATTTAGTTTACACATTATACAGAAGGATCACAGTGGACTACTAAATGGGAAAGCTATTTCACTATATTTCATAACTGTAATGAAACCGCGTCACAGACATTACGAAATTTAGTAACCTGGTAAGGTGGGAGAGTCACCGATGTCAACAAGTAGGTAAAAGAGAAAAGCAATGTCCTCTTTAATAGTAAGATATTTTTATTTTTTATTTTATTTTTATTTTATTTATTCTTACAGAATCAACAGCATAAATTATACAATATTTAAATAGGATTTAGTTACTAATGTTAAGCCAATTATAGATTCTTACTTCTTATACAACATTAACAGGTTTATTGCAAGTGGGATAGTTGTCATGGTTACATAAAAGATATGAAATTAAGTTACCACGTGATACGGAAGGGTCACAGTTCACTAAATTTAGTTACCACTTGTGACAGAACGGTCACAATCGGAAACTAGATACTAAATAGGATAAGGAATTACTTATGAAAAATTACGAAAGTTAATACCTACCTAGCCGTAACTCGGCTACAAAATCGTCGACCGAATTCGCAATGCCATATTGCGTTCCATGACTGGAATTACTGACGGAGGGAGAAAAACAGCCATGCTTATATGGGACTGGGCAGGACACGTTAGCCACATGCTACAGGAGAAATGGGCACACGTCATCACGCTCTGGACATACAGGAAGCGTCGTCAAGGTCGCCCGTGCAAACGCTGGAGAGATAATCTCATTGCGTTTCAAGAAGGAAGGTGGGAAACCGCCAAGAACAGAAATGAGTGGAAGGGTTTGAGGGAGGCCTTTGCCCAGTAGTGGGACAATATAGGCTGACTAAAAAAAATACCTACTACATGAGACAGAAGGATCACACTTGGTAACAGGCTGATAAAAAAGATACGCAATTTCTGATTCAGGAGCAAGTTACAAAATTTAGTGACCGCATGAGACGTAAGATTGTTCTATTGTTATTATCAAAAATTATTTTAAATTATTTTGCGCAATATAGAGTATTTGTATTGTATTGTATTGTATTGTATTATAAGATTTTTGCTTGGTCTGGTTAAAGTAAACTTACCGGAGAAAATAGTAATTAAAGAATTTAGTAAATTATACACGATGAACCATTCTTGATATTTGATAATCCACGTTCAAATTGAAGCTGAAGATGAGCTGACGTCACTAATTCCACGGAGCAACCTTGATATTCGCGAATTTGCCGGCGAATGCGAAAATTTTCATACATTTTTGCTCTTTTATAAACATCGGTACTCCCGTATGTAACAGCCTGAATTCGCAATGAATCTTCGAGAGTAATGGTAACAGAAAAAGCTGCAATATTTTATTTTTTTAGAGAGAATGAAAAAGTAAATTATTCAGTGTCATATATCTACGAATAAACGAAATAATAATCTTAAATAGCAGCAAAACATATTTATGCATCCACTTAGCATATGCCAAGGTACGCTGGTCTTCAACTTCGCGCAGCTCCATCATGTTTGGATTAGTTACAATTTAAATGAAACATACAGAACGTATTTATTCTGTTCTATTCTAGTGAAACGAGCGGCTCTGTCGGAGTAAGGCTTGGGAATTAAATATTCTGGTTTACGGCTTCAGTTAATTACCGAAACCATCCCATATAACCAAAGAAGAACATGTTTTATTTTGATATTAAGGTCGCGGTGAAAAATAATGTCATCCGAACAGCCAAGGTATGGAACTCCCTTCCGGCGTCAGTCTTTCCTGAATCCTACAACCTTGGGATCTTCAAGAGCAGAGTGAATAGGCATTTACTGGGACCGCGTGCTTCATCTTCGACCACATCGTCACTTTCCATCAGGTGAGATTGTGGTCAAACGCGAATCCAGTCAATCATAACAAAAATGGAACATAAACATTATGTGCTTGTTTAATATAAGGTCTAACAAAATTAACCTGACATACTTTGATAATTGCACGTACATGACAATAAAATAATATATTTATTAAAGAAACTAGCCCTAAACATTTTGTTTCCGAGTAAAAAAATTCATTGAAGTGCAAATGAAAATACAATATTAACAGACTTACTTCATTTCGATTGTGCCTTCTTTTATCAATGAGAAAAAACAGGCAACGTTCCATTGATATGGAAGACGCCAAAGGGGATGGCGGGTATCGGGGCACAGGGCGCAACCAATCACAGCAAGTCGGCGGCGAGTGGTCGCCAGAGGCGTCTTCAAAGATACCCGCGGCACGTGTTTGTGTGTTGTGGCAAAGTACTTAGAGCGCGCGGCCATTAAGGTCCAACTCACAAAATTTCATTTCTAAATTTTATTTTTTGATTAAAATCTGTTAACTTTAATTTTGTTACACCTCATATATTTACAAGCATGATTTGTTACGTTTTTTGGCACTTTTCTAATTTAATTTTAAATGATTTTGACAGGGTTCACTTTACATATCTTGAGGAAATCTGTTAAATATCTTGGGTACATAATTTTAATAAAAAAAATGTGATAAAATTTCATTGTAAAAAAGTATTCACAAAAGCGCCTACTAATTATATTTGGGCCTCAGTTTCGACACACATGACTGATCGGATATGGTACAAAGAACTTCCATGGCTTGGATTAACATCCTATAGGAATAAATTTAAAGAAATTAATATATTAACATTAGCATCGCAATATATTTACGAAAACTTAATGTATGCAAGAAAAAATATAGAATCGTTTAAGAAAAATAGTGATATACATAATGTAAATACCAAATATAAAAATAAACTTGCTGTTCATGCCAGCCGTTTACACAAAGTCACTAAGTCATTTAAGGGGCAATGTATACGCTTTTATAATAAGGTTCCAGTGGACATTCAAAATTTACCTTTAAATAAATTCAAAACCATCATAAAACAGACATTATTTACCAAAGGCTATTATAAAATTTCTGACTATCTGGATGATAAGCAAGCATGGACATAGACCGCTCGGCGATATTCAGCCTAATTATACAATGTAATATAAATGTAACCCCAACTTATTTAAAAGAGCAACCCTTGAGTTTCTTGCTCGTTCTTCTCTGGGGAATCTGCTTTGCGAATGAGCAATAATGTCAATAATTTTAATATTAAGATAAAAAATGTGACGTTTTCAAGTGATAATCTTTATCCTACGAAATAAATATTTTTTGACTTTGGCTTTGACTTTATAGGGTAGTTTTAACTAGAAAATATAAAGAAATTAGACGGAACAATGAAATGATTTAAAATAAAGGCCGGTTTAATATAAAAGTAACTAATTCCATTTTCTTTGCTGACACTACTCCGATCGAGCTTTGGCACTTTGGCAGTCTAGGGCGGATGTGACCCGAAATTATATTATTGATTATATTCTGTCATGTACAACCTTGACTTTGGCGATAACTTGCCCGTAACAACGCATACCTTTAAAAACGAACTCTCTAGGGCCTGTATTAATAAACCGTTCTGAAGATTGAGAATAGTTTTGTGTCCGGTCTCAAGTAAACGTGTTAATGAATAAGCCTTACTTGAGTAAACGCACGTGCAAACTCAAGTAGTACTCACTTGATGCGTGCGCCGAGTTTCACGTATTAATAAACGAAACTCATGACTATCATTCATTCGCCGCTGAGGGAAATACTTGAAAAGTGATCTCTGCTGAGTATACCGTCAATGGTCTCGATTCGGATGTACAACGAACTAACTAAATTTAAAGCAGATACATCCTTTTCTAACACTATTAACATGAAAGGGACGACTATAAATTAAGTCCTGTCAAATTAAGTTAAGAGCTGTCAAAACAAGTCGCTCCATAGTATTTTAATCGTGACGTCGCTAGGTGTACACCTAATATTGATAAAGAAGTGCTTGTTTTGATCCTTTTGCTTAATTTGACAGGACTTAATTATATGTCGTCCTTTTCATGTATTAGTGGTTAGAAAAGGATTATATAATTTAAATTTAGTTAGTTCGTTGTACATCCGAATCGAGACCAATACCATTTATTGTCCACACACACACAAATATAAATATAAGCTGTATATAAGTGTAACAAGACATTAAAGAAGACTCGTCAGATTCCTCTCCTAAACCTCAGGATTGGTTTATAAATTAGCACGGAGCTTGAGAAAGCGTCAACTTCTTAAGACGCATCTCTGGTGATACATCCTCAAGACTTTTATTGAGATTGGCTCAGTGCTCGAAGTCTAAACGGAGCCCTACTGTGCTGTCGCTCATGTGTCCCTTATAATGCCTTAGCAGCTTAACCGTTGAAGCTAGAGTTTCGTAGCACCAATAATGTATCTTGCCGATAGTTAAATATAACCACATTAGTTATACATAAACACATTTAAGTGGGCATCCAAGTGCATATCTAACTAATATTACGTTTACCTGTTTGGTGTAGTGGTAGGCAACTCTGACCGCTATACCAAAAGGTTGCGGGTTCGAATCCCGCTAGGGGCATATGTCTGTGTGATGAATACGGACATGTGTACCTGAGTTATGGATGTTTTTCATTTATAATAAGTATTTATTTACAAAAAAAAAATGTACTTATGTAGTACCTATATAAACCATCTAGTATTCACAACACAAGCCTATAGTTGCTTAAAGTGGAACTAGATGGCGCTGGGTCTAAGGATATTTATTATTTATTATTATTATATTATAAACGTGAAAGTTTCAATGTTTCCCACTGATGTACAAAATCTTCTATTCTATAAAACAGAAACTTATTAAGAAAGCATATTATAAAATATCAGAGGTCACGTGGGGCACCGTCTACCTTTAGTAAACCCCGTGTGGATCACCACTGTTGATCCTGGCTTACAGGAGTTACAGTGGGAGGAGTATGGAGGTGGGATTGACCTATGACCTTGAAATTTGGTGATAATGGTGTCGATTCGGATGTACACCAACTAAACTAAACTAAAACCAGTTTTAAGG
The DNA here is from genome assembly GCA_949316235.1 of Oegoconia quadripuncta. NCBI lineage: Eukaryota > Metazoa > Arthropoda > Insecta > Lepidoptera > Autostichidae > Oegoconia > Oegoconia quadripuncta. The sequence continues at coordinate 48,545,391 of OX438741.1, read as the reverse complement.
TAGTACTGTGTCTTTCTCCCTGGAACAGTACAATGCGACGTCACCACTCCAAAACTGGTTTTAGTTTAGTTTAGTGGGTGTACATCCGAATCTAGCTACCACCATCTTATCTAAATCTGCCTCCAAGCAGCAATGTTAATAGCATTGTTGTGTTCCGGTTGTCAGAGATAAGATAGCCAGTTCCCCAAATGTGTTGGGGTTTCCGGGTCAGTACGCTTCCACCTTCGACTTCATCTTCACTCAACAGCAAGTGTGATTGAGGTCAAGTGCTAACCCGTTGTGAATAAAAAAAAAAAAGAATCGACACCATTGTGTATTATTATTACGTATATTTTACCAACAAATACCAATATATTGATAAATCTCAATTCTTCCTTTCAATTCCCTAATTTTTCTGTTACAAACCAACTTAATTGGAGTATCCTTAAATTTATTGTAAGGAAGACTTTGTATATCGACAGGAACCTTATTGAAAATGTGTATACATAGCTCTTTTAATGAATTACTGACTTCGTGAAGGCGACTTTTGTGACCTCCAAGTTTATTTTTATTGACATCATGTTTATCACTATTGTTCATAAGGGTCAATCAACTATTCTTTGTACGCAAACCAATCAATTTCAAAAAAAAAAATACAAAATTAAAATGTAAACTAATCGAAAATTCTACTTAAGTAATCTATAGCAAGATTATTGAAAATTAAAACCAAACTATCAGCAGTGCAAGTTTTTAATAATATAGCATTTTTTTGGGAATTTGCAATGTTGAAGACACGTTTTTCGTCCCCTGAGTTACTTGCTGATAAATTGTTTTCATTCGAATAAAACAATTCAATTCTGTTAGAAAATCAGATTATTATGTAGGTGTAAGAAACATAGACTCAATAAATTAGTTATCGCAAGAATATTTAAGACAATAATAAATTTAAAACATGTTATTGTGTCTCTTAAGTTACTTTTGAACGTTTTGTGTCATTATTTTTAATATAAATCTAAAACCACTAATGTACTAAACTAGCTTTTCAAGATGTGTGAAGTGATTACTTTGACAATACTCATTAATACAATTTTAACGCAAGAAAACTCTTTTTCATATGATTCATTTGCAATGAACCTATTATAATTTTGGGGACAAACCAGTAACTTGAGAGACATTTTGGAAACGTAAGAGACATAAATATCTTCAAAAATTAGTTTATCTATCACCAACATTAATATAGATCTATTAAAGACGATAATGAACTTCAAAAACAATAATTTGAAGAAACATTATAGAACAAAACTATTATCTTGTAATATATTGAAGAACCGAGTCATTTTTTACTTACATTTTACTCTTTATCTTTGTACTACTTAAGCATCTCACTCATTTTTCTTTAGTTTTTACTTCAGTAACGAGATAAATAAAAAATAATTACGGTTATCAATCAACCTTTCTCATAAAAACAAAATAACAAGTAAGCTCACTATAATATTAATCAATAATTGCTATTTAGTCTCAATATCTATTGAGTCTATAAGTTCAAACAAGTAATTTTAAATTATTATTAATAAATAAGGATACAAATTAAAATTATATTTGAAAAATGTCTGATTGTTCTAGAAATACATATCAAACTTTTCGATTCTTAATTACCTGTTTTGGTTCAGATAGAATTTTTATAGTATCATTAAATTCAACAAACGCTATATCTTTTTCATCTTATTTGAACTTAGTCGCACCATTGAAAGCCCGGAGAAATATCACTTTAATCTCACCATCATCTTCGAAATCGCTTTGTGCAAGACTTGCATAAGTATAATTATTATTGTTACCAGCGTGAACTTTTACTAAAAGGAAATTTCCTTTACTTGGTATCATTATAATATTCCCAGAAGACGTAGGCTGATTTTCTTCATCAGATACCTAAATCATATCGTAAACAGCTCCTCGTTTACCTCTGTCTTTGGCTAAGTCTGTTTAGTTAATTTCAGCTAGTGGTTTGCTAACAGTAGTTTCTGCGGCTCTGGAATACTTTGACTTGATTCTGTTAAGAGGCACATCGTCATCGGAAGACATAGAAGAAAAACGAGTGTTCACGATATTATCAGCATATGCAACACCAGCATCTACTGAATGCGTAGGAGACAATGAATGAATCATCATGGCAGTGTTATCGTCGACTGATGCGTCAGCAGTTGTTGCCAAAGGAATAGGATGGTAAATTTTAGGTTCTAAGCACGTACAAAACCTCGTTCACAAAAACAACTCAAAGTATGGTTCATTAATTCACCGTATTTAGAAGTGAACACTTGGTGCACGTGCAAAGTACCTTGGAATCTTGTAATGTTGGTAGTTCTTTTAAAATCTTTGCGATGTCTTCTTTGGTTATTACATACAGTACAATCTGGCTCGTTTCCTGTAAATCATCAATGTATTGTTCAAGGTTGTGTCATCAATGTCTTCCCTCTGGCATCAATATTGTCTGCAATATTGTCTGCTATTCATTTTAGAAATCCACCAATGCCGTCAGAAGGCCCTTTCCCGTGTCCGGCTTCAAAAAATGACCAGATCACTGCTTCAAAACCATATTCGAAGGGTGTTGTACAAGCTAAATAAAAGTTTAGTTTTTGTCTAAATTGTGTGAAAGGACCATCACGAAAGAAATGAAGAGTTTTTACTTCAGGGAACCTCAGTTTGATATTTCGCAAAATAGGATGCAAGTGTGCCCAAATTACAGCAGGCTGATATATATGTAATGCGCTTGTCTTGTATAATACGTTGAATGAATTTTGCACAGGCACATCACACGCCCATCGACTGATGGTACTTTTACATAGCAGGGCCATATCCAAAGTCAAACATACAAACTTACGTCATTATAATATCAGTGTAAATAAAATAAGAAACGAAAAAATATAACAACTAATAACTTGTTATTCAAAGAGTATTTCCCAGATACTAAAAAATCTTTTATTTTACAAAGATTTTTCTTTAAAATAGAAAGTTTCGAATAATACAACGATAGGATGTCTTCTGAGTTACCATTATGTCTCCTAAGTTACCATTTACAGTCACTCAAGGGACCGGTAACGGAGGAGACATTTATAGGTTAAAATTCAAAAGAATCCCCTTTTCTCAAATATAATACAGAATCGATTATCACAAATGAAAAGCAGACGTAATTAAAGTAATCCATACCAATAATTATACTGTATTAAAGAATATTTACCAACTTTAAAGTCGAAACTTTGGGGACACTGAATAAACACACCTTACGTATCACAAACCACGGGGGCAAGTAGCGGTGATTGGCTAAACAATCAAAATGGCGGAATCCTTTGACACGAGTATCAGAAAGTTAATGCTTCGATTAACCACAACTAGAGACATCTACGAGTAGATTTACGTTATACAAGAACAGTTACTAAAGGGACATTGATTTTAGTATCAAGTTGGGGACAAGATTTGGAAAATCAATAAAAATATTTTATTTCGTATAATTATATTAGAATTTATTGAATATTAAACGGGAAAATATTGTAGAATATTAATATTAGCCGTTAATGGCATGCTTATATACAAACATTCTGAAACAAAGTGATAAAGATTTACAGAACAGGCTGCGGGGACACTGAGATTTTATATGAAGAGAGTGATGAGGTCCCCTTAGTTACCAATAAAAAAAATATTTTTTATGGTTTCAGTCATATTTTTATATATTGGATATATACATATCTATTCTAGCTTCACCATGCAGTAATCAAATATTAAAATTCGTTGCAAACTTTGGATTTTTCTATTTTTTTGTCGTGAGGACATGTTTAGGTACAAAGAATAGTTGATCGACCCATAAATGATGCAATATTTTTTTGACATATATTAACTTTTCAAGAATGTAATGTACTATAATTCGTATATATGGTATATATATATATATATATATATATATATATATATATATATATATATATACCGTGTAACGGTTAAGTGTAGCCATATTTTAAGGGCTTGTTCTACCCATCAATACGAACAACTTTTACTATGGGGGCAACTTCGAAATCGCGAAAAAAAAATGAGCTGTTCCATAGAAAATTTCAATAACCTCCCGATGCAATGTATGAAACAGCTGATTTTTTTTTCGCGATTTCGAAGTTGCCCCCATAGTAAAAGTTGTTCGTATTGATGGGTAGAACAAGCCCTTAAAATATGACTACACTTAACCGTTACACCCTATATATATATATATAACGTCCTACTTTATTAGTCCCGATCCCTTTAACACATGATTGGGTCAGTTAAATATATTCATTTGAACTTAAAAATAAATCAGTACCGTTAACTAAAAAAACTTCAACTACAAAAACTTCCTAGTGGTACTACTCTGAATAATGCCTATACGATGGCATTAATGCTAGCAGTGTGTATGTGTGTGTGTCGTCAGGTCCGCCTGCAGCGGAATGGCAACAACGCGTTGCCTACGCGCGCCCGCCCGTAGACAGGTACTTGCCGCCCGACCCGAGTCGACCGACGACCCGAATCAGCTGTTCATGGGAGTATTGAACTTGATTTTATTTCGTGAAATCAGAGTAATTCCCCCTCTATCGCCTCCATCTAATACATCGAATTTTTGGTGTTTACACCACAACCACCATGGGTCACCACCACATAACTAATAATAATGTCGGACAAACACATTGACTACCCGACCTCAAATTACGATACCCTTACTATGAGTTACTAGGTAAGTTTCCTGAGGTCAGAACATCCAGATCATAGAAAATTTTAAAAAGGAACTCGGTACCTATAACCTCTTGCTGCGAACTATTAAAATCTCATACAGCTCCAGTCATCAGAATAACAACATGTTAAATACTAGCAAATACCTACCTACCTGAGAAATAATTGCTGAACTTTATTCACTTCGGGATACAACAGCTAGCGCTCGCTAAATGACTACGATTAGCCTGTCTACTTACAAAATTATCCTTTTTTTTTATGCACTACGGGTTAGCACTTGACCTCAATCACGCCTGATGTTAAGTGAGGATGAAGATGAAGGTGGACGCGTGCTTACCCGAAAGCATTCGGTAAATTAATAAAAATAATAATAATATCGGAAAAATGCTGATTACCTGGCTTCAAACTATGATTCAGGTTGATAAGTAATTTACCTATCATTCATACATAGCAGTCGATTTTGGAGGTAACCTACATTCATTCGGTTAATTATACCTACCATTATCAGATTGAACCACTGTTTTAGTTAGCTAAATAACTTAGGTACATAATCTCGGAGTCGCCTATCGCTAATTAAGATAGCTTAGCATACCCATCTACAGAATAATTCGTTTTGCCCGCAGTGACGTGCCTAGGATAGCAAAATAGGGCAAGCCCGACTAATGATTTCCAATACTTATTCTTTATTGCACAAGAAATACAAACAGCTTACAGTCAGAAAATACAGCTTACAGTACAAATGGGAAGATATCACTTCCATCCCCTAGTGGTAGTTAGAAATTGTTACACGAGAGGAAGAAAAATAAATACTATTTCCATAGTTATCTAATATTCGGGATCGGGAGATATTTAGTAAGGCAAGCCGGGCTTTTGGGCTTGTATGAAGGTACCGCCACTGTTTGCCCGTCGATTCTGAAACACGTTTGTACCGGCTCGCATCTGTATTCGACGTGAGCTTTCAAGTGGCAATGTACCTTACTCCATGAGCGTAAGGTTCGTAGTCGTTTGAAGTACAAATGGACTTCGGAATGACGTCCTGCCCCCGACCGCCTAACTCAATTGCTTTGGAAATTGCTATCGTTTATGACGTCAATGCACTGTCCGTCCTTGTCATATCGTAACACAATGACAAAGACGGACAGTACTTTGCTATCGCTCTAGCTATAGCTTTGAGTTAGGCGGTAGAGCCCCTGGTAGGTACCTACTAGGGGAAATCAATCAATAATAAAAATAAATAAAACCAAATCTTTTGAAACATTTTCACAATTTATTTAAGTAATTCTGATAAACATCACACACAATTAAAACAAAGCTTACCTATCATACATAACTAACAATAATTACAAAGTTTATACATAACTTAAAACACTAGCTGGCGTAGACTAACCAAACCACCTAACATCTAGTAGGTAGGTAGGTAGGCAGTAGGTACCTAACATCTAAACCTAACAGATATTTAAAAATAATAAAAATAAAATAAATATCCTTGGACATACACACAGCGCCATCTAGTTCCACTTTAAGCAACTATAGGCTTGTGTTGTGGATACCAGATGGTTGATATACTAATACATTTTTTTTTGTAAATAAATACTTATTATAAATGAAAACATCCATAACTCGGGTACACTTGTCCGCATTCATCATACAAACATATGCCCCTAGCGGGATTCGAACCCGCGACCTTTTGGTATAGCAGCAGAATTTCTAACCACTACACCAAACAGGTCGTCAAATCATCAATCATTGTTATACACAAAGATTTTGTTACTCATAATTACCTACCTATGTAATTACATCAGCGTGATTCAAATTTCCCATCACTCTTTATGCAGGCTGTGGACTGACAAATTATTGTAAGGTTATTAAAAGAATGGCTTAGATTGTATGTAGCCGCACTCGCTTTATAACATTATGAGTTTTGATTTAGGTAATTTGGGTATCTACAAACCATAACGGTACAATAACTTGGCGGGTTTAAAAGTCTGAATCACACTTGATTCAGTATGGGCCATAGTCCACCTACTTAGTAATAAAATTTACAATTCGCTAATCGTTATCGCTAATTAAATAATCTAAGAATTACCAAAGTCTTTACACCATAGTGTATGTCATAAGTATTGTGTGTAGGTACTCATAAAGACAGTAATTACTCTCAATTAGAGCATAAATGGAAATACAAACTAGCTAGGTAGTTACAAAGTTTGAATTACGCTAATGTAAGAAACAAAATAATGTTATTCAGTTATTAAGGAGGTAGGCATAGGTACAATGTATAAGAAAAAACTTAAATAAACTACTTAGGTAGGTAGGTAATTACAAAGCTTACATTACACGAGAGTACCTAAGTGAAAGAAAATCATGTTATTTACAGTCATTATTGAGATAGGCATACCATGTACATGGAAAACTTAAACAGACTAGGTAGGTAGAAAATTAAAAAGTTTACATTACACTTATGTACGAGAAACAAAATCATGTTATGTACTTACAATTATTACTTATTAGTTATTATTATTAGGGATAAAACTTAAACAAACTAGGTAAGTATTTAGATACAAAGTTTAAATTACATCAATGTAGGAGAATAAAAATCATGTTAGGTAAATACGGTTATTCGGAAGGTAGGCATACAATAAAAAACTTAAAGAAACTAAGTAGGTAGATACAAAGTTTGAATTACATCAATTAAATCATCTTATTTACAGTTATTGAGGAGGTAGGTAGGCATGATATAACTCATGGAAATACTAACTACTAGGTAACAAACTAGGTAGGTACCTAGTTATGTACGAAAAATATGGGCCGACTTAAATAAATAAATACCTATTTACAATAATTGCTGTACATGTCGTCCGTTCTGTTCAATACACAATGTGGCTCGTCTTTGTACGTGAGCACTCACTCTCTGCAAAGTCTCTCTGTCGCTACGTATAACGGAAAAAGCTCTTTTAATACGTCGACGTAACAGCTGCTCCGTGCGTATTAAATATCCGTCGTTACCGTAAACCAAGTCCTTCGCTCGTCCCCACACATGGAAATCAAGGGGAGTCAGATCTGGTGAACGAGGGGGCCAGGGCACGGGTCCGCCGCGGCCGATCCAGCGATCTCCAAATTCTTGGTTAAGATAGGTCCGCGCACGTAAAGAGTAATGCGCTGGACAACCATCGTGTTGGAAATAAAAGTTCCTCAGGAGTGCTAGAGGCACACGCTCCAACATTCGCGACACCTTTCTCTGCAGAAGCTCCACATACGTTTCACCGTTTAGCCGCTCTAAGAACACAGGCCCCAGTAGGTGGTCTCCCAATATCCACGCGCAAAGTGCGCACCTCTTCGCTAGTACACTGTCTCCGGAACACTGCACAGTAACTGACAGTCAAGCGAGCGGCCAATGACCCTGTTACAGGCCAACGACTTATAGCACCAGCTGATTTATACCTCGCTTCATTGCGCGTTTGTAAGAACTAAATTTTGTGTTTTGACTTAAAATAATAGTTTATTAAACTGTTTTAACATAACGATCGTTATACTCACTATGTAGGTACTTATAACTACGTATTATGTAAACAAATCTAGGAAGTACATTTTAATCGATGACAACAAAATAATTTGATAAGTAGGTAGGTATAGGTCCAACTAGGTATCGAGATAATCTGATAATGAATCCGGGAGTTGGATAGTGGAACTCTTAGATGGCTAGTGGCTGCTAGTTTGAGCTTATTTGATTTGTTTTGACAAGTTCAACACATTTCACTTGGTGACCAGGGTCTGATGATGGAATAGGTAGATAGTAGAACTCTTCAACAGCGTAGTGTGCTTTGTCGACATTATATCGAACTAATACTTGATAGGTACCTACCTACCTAACTATTACACGCTTTTTTGAGCATTGAACTTTGTAGGTAATTCTGTTTCTGCGTTACTGACGAAAGTGTGATTATTCATTATGTATCTTAAATAACTTTATTGAAGTTAGGTACCTACCTACTTTTAGTGCGTTAACTGCTGAAAGCGTGTACCTACCTATTTTAGTTTTTTAAATATCCGCCAAACCCTCTTGGCACGTGTTTAGTAGTCACGTTTACTTACATGGCCTGCATGGGGATCGAACCCTGTGCCCACCGCGTTACCGATTTACATAATCTAGTTAGGTACCTAGGTACCTACAACAATTTATTCCTATTTAAACAGTTATTTGTCACAGTTTAATAGAAGGTAGGTATTTATTTATTCTAAGAGGGCCTCGCGGCACAACCGCGGTAAGATAAACTAGGTTTTCGGAATCACACTTATGTATTACACAGCAATTCTTCCAATTAACAATTGCTAACGATAAGCTCCTGTAGCTTACCTACATGTCCGTTTTTTTGATGAACAAGAGGGTTCGTCTGTATACCTATGCAACAAAGTTTGACTTTATCACGCTGCAGTCAGAAGCATTATCATTACATCTCAGTAGACGAAAACTTTCAGACGTTCCGAGTCTGCTGTATCCCGCGTGCATATCGCTCCCGAACAATGAAATGACTGGTAGTAGACAGATAAGACAGAGACAGAGCCACGCGCGGCGGCAGAGACAGAGAATTCGCGCGATCTGGCAATGTCGCCAACCGCGGATTTTCTGTCTCTGTTTTTCTAATTGCTTTTATGTTATGCGCTCTCGTCATACAAGCAAGTTCTTTTTGATCGGTTGAAGGCTGCGGTGTGCGTGTGTGTGTAAACAATTCGTCCGCCTTCCAGTAAAGTAATGAACAGGCAGGAAAGAAATAATATGTTTATGGTTAATTATTTTTAATGTTATTTTATTTTTATTTTTCTTTTTTTATAACTATACTTTTTTTTTAACCCTTTGGACTAGCACTATCATGTGTTGACGGGATCGGGGTTAATAAATTAGGACCTTAATATATATATATATATATATATATATATTATGTGTATGAAATATACAGGTACTCATTATTTGTGTGTGTCCCATAAGCGTCCGTGATCTCACCATAGGCTCCACTGAAAACCAGCGTTGTAGTCGTTCTTCTTCTCTCGACTACAACAAATGCTGAGATGGGGACCCGATTTGATGCCACTTTGCGACACCGAAAACTAGCCAGTGCATACCTACTTATATTAAGTTCCACATTTCTATGTTGTGTTATATAGTACCTACATAGGTAACAACTAAATGTATTGTATAAGTGTCGCTAAATGGATCAAATAAAGTTTTCTTATTATTATTCTTACTGTGAAAACGAGATTAGAATATTATAACTCTTTAAACTTATCTCTAAGTGACACCCCCTGAGAATCCAACCCGCGACCTCCGCATTTGCAATCGTATGTTGTACGTTGTTAATATTCAACCAAGTAGTATAAACATACTAGAGAATAGATACCGTGTTCGTTTATGGCTCTATTCGGAAATCACAGTTTGACGATTGAATACAAAAAATTCCTAAAACGTCTTACTTAGTTATTCAATTCGGGTATAAAGTCGGCGAATTTTTGTGGGTCAAATGGTACAGTAAATGACCTTAACCGTTAACTGGAGGATTGTGGGTTTACTGGTGAATATTTTGGTTACACTAACCCATTTGGGCGGACGCCAGATTTGTGGTTAATTGAGATTTGGGATGGCGTTTGATGAAGCCGAATATAATATTAAATGGCGTAACCCGATTCCATACAAAGGTATATTAGTTATGTTTAAGCGTAGTTGACGCAGATAATGTACATATAGTGCTATATGAAGACATGAAAGAGAGCGCCTCAGATAATGTACATATAGTGATATATGAAGATATGAAAGACAGCGCCTCAGATAATGTATATACAGGGCGTCCCAAAGTTATGGGACATGAAGGGGAAGTACCTTAAATATCGTAGATAGTGAATTTTGCTCAAAGAAGACTTTATGTTATTTTTAAAAGTTAGTAATTCTGCATTCATAGATTTTCTAAAAATTATTTGCTTCGGCTGGGAATCGAACCGACTCAAATGTGAAAAAAAAAACACCCTACTTTTATGATGCCAATCGAAAGAATAGCTAAAAAATAATAACTCTGCCTAAGTAACATAGTATTTTAAAAGAAAGGAACAACGTGAAATTAATCATTTTAATCAAATAAAAAACATACATGAAACTGCCGTAGTCAATTAAGTAGGTATTTTTTTGTAAATTAATTAATTAAATGCTCAAAATGTGATCCCTCTTGTCTTACGCAAATCGCCAATCTTTTAATGAGCCCGCTGCCTGTTGATTTTCTAATCATTTTATGGTGAACACTCGATGTGATATGGCACAATTCTGTTTGCAACTCGCCTACGTTCTCGTATCGCTTTTTGTATAGCATATCTTTCACGTATCCCCAAAAGAAGAAATCTAATGGTGTGAGGTCCGGGGATCTGGCCGGCCATCTAATCGGTCCATTTGTACCAATCCATGTAGGAAAACATTCATTTAGAAAATCTGCTGCTCTCCGACTATTATGAGCCGGAGCTCCATCTTGTTGGAAAATTAAGTTTTCTTGCTCCGCCGCGGAATGGTTTCTTATCTTATCCCTTAAAATTTGAAGTATTCCTAAATACTTTTCTGTGTTCAAGGTTCCTTGGTAAAAATGGATTAAGAAAACCCGGTTTTTTAAAAGTCCGCACCAACAGTTGAGTGAAAAACGCACTTGGTTATTAGTTTCAGTCACTCGTAGGGGATTTTCTTTAGACCAAATACGATTATTGTTGCGCGGTTGCTAAAGTTAGATTCGTCTGTCCAAATAATATTATCCAAAAAATTTGGATCTTCGAGCAATCGTGCCTGGATATCAAGACAGAAATTTTTTCTCCTTTCTGTATCGCCCGGAAGTAATTTTTGAACCAATCGTCCTTCAACATAACTCTTAAAACCGTGTTTTTTTAATACACGGTGTATTTTACTTTTTGAAACTCCAATTTCATGTTCTCCTTCTCTCACCGATGCTTTCGGAAAAGCCGAAAAGTAAATTAAAATACCAAGTTCTTCGTCGTTGATCGTATGGTTTTCTTGCTGTGGTTCTCTTGGGCGTTTATCGAAACGTCCCAGAGTTTTCAAATTGTTCACAAGCCTTTTCAAAACTTTACGAGACGGTATTTGTCTATCAGGATATTTTACGCCATACCACCGCAAACTTCTAGAGATATCTTTATCGTTCAAAAAATATGCTTCCATTAGATCAAAACTTACTTGATATGCCATGTTCGCAATAAATTAACACAATAACACTTGTGTAAGTGAATTGAGACTAAACAGATCAATATCCGAAAAACAAACGCTCGCACATACTGTTCCATTTTCAAATTTAAGAACAACATTTAAAAATATCACTTCTTTTTAAAATATCTTAAAAAGTATGCATTCAAACAAACGCTGTCATAAACTGTTCCATTTTCAAATTATAAATTATTTATTTTTGTTTTTAATTTGCCTTCTGTCTAGCTTACAGAGGACGTATTGAAATACAAGTTTTATCATTTCATCTACACGTGCACTTATAATAAGGAAAACTATGTTAGTACCTATTTTATGAAGTGGGTACTTATTTACGAATAATCAATGCTATCTTTGGAATGATAATATCGCTACTTTTCGAACGTCGTCGGCAATAAATAACTTTCTTGAAATTTGACTCAATCATTTTATGTTGTTCCTTTCTTTTAAAATACTATGTTACTTAGGCAGAGTTATTATTTTTTAGCTATTCTTTCGATTGGCATCATAAAAGTAGGGTGTTATTTTTTTCACATTTAAGTCGGTTCGATTCCCAGCCGAAGCAAGTAATTTTTAGAAAATCTATGAATGCAGAATTACTAACTTTTAAAAATAACATAAAGTCTTCTTTGAGCAAAATTCACTATCTACGATATTTAAGGTACTTCCCCTTCATGTCCCATAACTTTGGGACGCCCTGTATAGTGCTATATGAAAATATGAATGGAGCGCCTCAGATAATGTACATATAGTGCTATATGAAGATATGAAAGAGAGCGCCTCAGATAATGCACATATAGTGCTATATGAAAATATGAATGGAGCGCCTCAGATAATGTACATATAGTGCTATATGAAGATATGAAAGAGAGCGCCTCAGATAATGTACATATAGTGCTATATGAAAATATGAATGGAGCGCCTCAGATAATGTACATATAGTGCTATATGAAGATATGAAAGAGAGCGCCTCAGATAATGTACATATAGTGCTATATGAAAATATGAATGGAGCGCCTCAGATAATGTACATATAGTGCTATATGAAGATATGAAAGAGAGCGCCTCAGATAATGTACATATAGTGCTATATGAAGATATGAATGGAGCGCCTCAGATAATGTACATATAGTGCTATATGAAGATATGAAAGAGAGCGCCTCAGATAATGCACATATAGTGCTATATGAAAATATGAATGGAGCGCCTCAGATAATGTACATATAGTGCTATATGAAGATATGAAAGAGAGCGCCTCAGATAATGTACATATAGTGCTATATGAATATATGAATGGAGCGCCTCAGATAATGTACATATAGTGCTATATGAAGATATGAAAGAGAGCGCCTCAGATAATGCACATATAGTGCTATATGAAAATATGAATGGAGCGCCTCAGATAATGTACATATAGTGCTATATGAAGATATGAAAGAGAGCGCCTCAGATAATGTACATATAGTGCTATATGAAAATATGAATGGAGCGCCTCAGATAATGTACATATAGTGCTATATGAAGATATGAAAGAGAGCGCCTCAGATAATGTACATATAGTGCTATATGAAAATATGAATGGAGCGCCTCAGATAATGTACATATAGTGCTATATGAAGATATGAAAGAGAGCGCCTCAGATAATGTACATATAGTGCTATATGAAGATATGAATGGAGCGCCTCAGATAATGTACATATAGTGCTATATGAAGATATGAAAGAGAGCGCCTCAGATAATGTACATATAGTGATATATGAAGATATGAAAGAGAGCGCCTCAGATAATGTACATATAGTGCTATATGAAAATATGAATGGAGCGCCTCAGATAATGTACATATAGTGCTATATGAAGATATGAAAGAGAGCGCCTCAGATAATGTACATATAGTGCTATATGAAAATATGAATGGAGCGCCTCAGATAATGTACATATAGTGCTATATGAAGATATGAAAGAGAGCGCCTCAGATAATGTACATATAGTGCTATATGAAGATATGAATGGAGCGCCTCAGATAATGTACATATAGTGCTATATGAAGATATGAAAGAGAGCGCCTCAGATAATGTACATATAGTGCTATATGAAAATATGAATGGAGCGCCTCAGATAATGTACATATAGTGCTATATGAAGATATGAAAGAGAGCGCCTCAGATAATGTACATATAGTGCTATATGAAGATATGAATGGAGCGCCTCAGATAATGTACATAATAGTGCTATATGAAGACATGAAAGAGAACGCCTCTGATCTTAAGATATCTTGTATCCACAGGACAAGCTTTGTTTAATTTGGGACTAGATGAATGGTGTAAGTATCAGAAATATTTATTATTATATTTATTAAAGCTTTCGAAATATATACAGAAATCCGCACGGTAAGGGGGTGAGACGACACCATGCCACCTAAAACAATTTCTCATAGAATGGTTGCCCGACGAACGATTGTTCAACGGAATGCTCAGTATAGGTAATTATTTTGAGAATTTGAACGCTCAATATGTCTATATAAATAGTAGAACATAATACTACACAGAATACATGATCGGCATACGGATTATTGTCGAACTACCTTGATTAGTACAGGGGCGCACTCAGTCGCGGCGCAAGCCGTTTTGTAAGTATTAGTTTTCGAATGATTATTGAGATATAACAATTTTCAATAAGGTTCCTGTTGATATACAAAATCTTCCGTTCAATAAATTTAAAGATAGGTACTACAAAACAGAAACTTATTAAGAAAGCATATTATAAAATATCAGACTATTTAGATGATAAACATCCTTGGATATAACCGGCGCGTTCGCATGCCAGGAAAACCGCGTAAGTCACAATGATCGACTTTTCAGGAAAGCGAAATTCCCGAACGAGTACGACATTGGAACCTTCAAGAAACGAGCCTACACCTTCCTCAAAGGCCGGCAACGCATCTGTGACCCTTTTGGTGTTGCGGGTGTCCATGGGCGGCGGTGATTGCTTTCCATCAGGTGACCCGCATGCTAGTTTGCCGCCCTCTCATATTAAAAAAAAAGCAAAAAAACTGTCTTATTTTAAATCATTATACCATTCAATTTATAAATAACTAGCTTCGCCTGCGTGTAATAACTTTATCGCGAGAATTTATTTACCCCGCGGGAACTGCTCACTTTACGGGATAAAAATTATCCTATGTTTCACTCCAGGGTATGTTCTACCTATATACCAAATTTCATCCATATCCGTTCATCCGTTTAACCGTGATTGAGCAACAAACAAACATCCAAACTTTCGCATTTATAATGTTAGTTAGATAAAGTAGTAAACCAGACAAAGTATTGGCAGGTTTAAAAAGTATTGAATACTGAATCTATACATCATTTATATTCAAATCCGTTCATCCGTTTATATTATAGATTAGATTAGATTTATTTAGTTCACTTTTACAATATTAAGTCACACATACAGTTCCGTAAATTTATGATTTTTAAAGTAAAAGTGATTGTCAAACATAAAACAATAACTATACACATACATCTTAAAGATTTGTAGAATTACTAGATTATTTGTTAAGTCACAAAATGAACAAAATAAGATAGAAATTTAGCATCTACATATTATTATACGTAACTATACTCAGTTCATTAATATAATGTATAGTTAATGTAATAAAATATATTAAGGTATATATTACTGCAGTGGGATGTTTACGGACTAATGATGTGAATCCCTTTGCCACAAATACATTCAATGTTATACCTACGAATTTTCTGTATATTGTTATCAATAAATACCTTTTCTTTCTTTCTTTCACAGTTGTTTAAAATTATCAAAATAGCTAAATTCAACTGTGTGTGTTCCATAAAGTCATTATACCT
The DNA here is from genome assembly GCA_949316235.1 of Oegoconia quadripuncta. NCBI lineage: Eukaryota > Metazoa > Arthropoda > Insecta > Lepidoptera > Autostichidae > Oegoconia > Oegoconia quadripuncta. Next base: position 48,529,575 of record OX438741.1, on the reverse strand, counting down.
ATAACTTTATGGTGTGTTCTGGAATCACGTACGCGTTTCTCCGCGTAAAAAAAAAGGATCACGTACTTTTTTTTTGTGGGCGAGCGCGGGAGCGCTCTGCCCATCTCTTGCATACAGACAGAAGCGAACACTGTTTATAACTTATTTATTTATTTATTCGATCATGCTTACATGCAAAGTTCTTAAAACTAGTACATGCACCCTGTCTTATAGGGTGTAGCAAATTTAATTAACCTAAAACTAATTAAAAGCGTTTATCTTATTTCTATATTAGGTATTTTACTTTTTTTATCTATTCTTATACGATAACTATTTATAAATTATAATTATTATTATTGTACTGTACTTATAGTTATGAGATCAACGCTTATAATAATAATGAGATCAAAGTAGTTTTATTTTATCTGACATGTATTCTTCGACAGTATAATAGCATTTCTGTAAGAGGAGAGATTTTAATTTTTTACAAAAACTTGTATATTTCGTTTCATTTATAATGGTATTGGGTAGTTTATTATATATATTTGTATTGACCGGTAGTATGGACTATTTCTAAATATTTCGAGTTTAGGTTCTGGAGGGACAAATCTATTTCCCCTGCGGGCGATTTGAACATGATCATACAGGCTTATATGCTTTCTGACGAATTTCGCAGTTTCAAGTATGTTTAAACATGGAAGAGGTAGGACTTTTTCTTGGACAAAAACTGTCTGTGTGCAACAGCACAGGATCACGTACCTACGTAAAATATGTTTCTTTTATAACTTTGTCCATAAGTACAAATCCCGGACTACATATTTTACGCCTGAGCGCACGGGGGGGTCAAAACCTACCTGCCCGTCCTGAGTCCTACCGGTAGCGCCGATACTGAAGACCCCACCGCACCTCGTAATATTGCCATTGTAATAAAATTGGGTTGAATTGGTACAATGTGTTAACGGTTGTTGAATTAGTTAATTCTAATTTACTGTATGTGAACTGAATTGGTCAAATATTTCAAATTCCAGTCGACTGAGGAATAAATAGTGTATGTATTTTCTGACTGTAATCTGTTTGTGTTCCTTGTGCTTTAAAGAAATATACCGGATGAGTTTTTTTACCGTAAGGAAAAAAAATAAGGCATGTTATTTCTCTTTTTTTTATGCACGATGGGATCGTACTTGACCTCAATCACACCTGATGTTAAGTGAAGATGAGGTCGAAGGTGGAAGCGTACTGACCCGGAAACCCCAATACATTTGGGGGACTGGCTATCTTATCTCTGACAACTGGAATACAACAATGCTATTAACATTGCTGTTTGGGGGCAGATTTAGATAAAATGGTGGTAGCTAGCCAGGCGGACATTTTAAAATTCCCTACCACGAATATTAGGTAAGTGAAATAGAAGGTATTGGCATTGGTAGATTTTTTTTAATCCATTCTCGTCACTCCACTCATCCATCTCAACGTTCTCATCTCTGCTGCATGCAATTTTCTTTCATCCCTCTTCTTCATGGCCCAAGACTACGATGGTGGGCCTGTGGGGCATCCGTGAGTCATTATTGTTTTGTAATATGTAATATAAAATGTAATATTATTGTAAAGATGGAAACTAATTGAAAAGATGTGTTGTTGCGGAGTTTCTTGTCGCTTCTTCTCCCTAACCATAACACCTTATGAAGCGATGTAGTTTAAAAAAAAATAACATGTTGACTTTCAATAAGTGATATTTTTGTATCCTACATTGAATAAATTTTTTTTGATTTTGATTTTGATTTTGATTTTATTTTATTTTATTTCTTGGTACACAAAACAGATTACAATCGTACATGAGAAGAACTTAAAGTTAACTTAGATTCGAACTTTTTTTTTTTATACGAGAGGGCGGCAAACGATCATGCGGTTCACCTGATGGAAAGCCGCCCATGGACGCCCGCAACACCATAAGGGTCACAGATGCGTTGCCGGCCTTTGAAGAAGGTGTAGGCTCGTTTCTTGAAGGTTCCAATGTCGTACTCGTTCGGGAATACCGCTGCCGGAAGTCCGTTCCACAGGGTGGTCGTACGTGGTAAGAAGTTTCTTGAGAAACTAGATTGGAATCCCAAGCATACACAACATGGTTAAACAAGAACAAGCTTAATTATTGTATTATTATTCTTTTGTTAAGAATACCGACAGAATAAAATACTTTTAGCTTTGACGGATCATGTAGCTAAGCATCAAAGTAAAATTGGGATAGAGCTCAGTTGAGGACATCTTTTACTAGCCTTTTAAATGGTATGGTTCTAAAGTCGAATATGTCTATTAAGCTGTGAAAAATAGCTGAAGTATAACAGCCTCGGATAGGCAGCTTATTTATTATACTTGCAGTGATAGCCAAGAATTCCTTCCTCAAGACTCAATCTCACATAATCTTAAAATCTATTTTGGATTCAGTGGATACCCATCGGCATCATCTCACATACCAACATGACCAGAATTACAATTAACCGGTAAGTATAGGTAAAATGCCAATGACCTAGGTAAAATAACGATTTTACATAACATTGTACTTTTACACTGTTTGATTCCATTGTTGTTTTATTAGCATATGCTGGAAATTTCTAGTTCTGAAATTATGCTGTACGTAGGTACAGAAAAATTAAAAAAAAAAAATATTGACCAGCCAATGAAGATTACACTCTCTATTATGACGACGACCTGTTTGGTGTAGTGGTTCAAAATTCTAACTGCTATACCAAAAGGTCGCGGGGTTGAGTCCCGCTAGGGGCATAAGTTTGTATGATGAATACAGACATGTGTTCTCGAGTTGTGGATGTTTTTCATTTATTTATGTATTTATTTACAAAAAAAAATCTATTTGTGTAGTTTATCAACCATCTGGTATCCATAATACAAGCCTAGTTGCTTAGTGTGGAATTAGATGGCGCTGTGTGTATGTGCAAAGAAAGATACTTATATATATTATACCTTGTACAAGCCGCTCAGACACAAATCCGACCCCAGCCGGACCCCGTACTAATAGGAATGAACCTAGTACGGATAATTACAGCTGCTGATAAGTTGGCTCGGAACCGGTTTAACAAATAAATACATACTCTAGTGATCATTCTATGGCTAATAACTAAGTAACAATACTGGTGTTTTCTATTCTGAAACTAGTAATTTACTATATTGTTCAGAAATACACGAAAATATTTTTACGTGTGCATGGTAGATAATAGTAACACAAGTGCTGAATTGAATTCGGAAAATGAGTTTTCTTCAGGTGAACGTTGCTAATGCAGCTGTTAAAGACTCCCTGGGATAAATTATGAAATTGCCCTTGTTTCACACTGTACCTACCTCTGAACATAAATGAGATATCGTCACAGCGAGAGATAAAATATGGTTTTGTGTTTTCAATGTTTCATCAACGTCACGTCATTTACGAGAAAACAAAATACAATGGATAACATACCATATTCTGCTCACGGACAGGTTAGGTACCTTTAGAAAAACATGTAGACTGGATGACTACAGTGGAACTGCATGTTACAAAGTAGGTGATTTGTAATTGTAAAGGGCGGTTTATATATAAATAAAGGTCCTTATCTACAAGTCCTAGTGAACGTCTGATTTGACCTAAGGATTTACCAAATTGCTTTTGATAGTTTTCAAAACCGTTGTAATTACGTACATAAACATTACCTTTTGTTGCAGAATTAGTCGGCCTGCATTTTCTGGAGAGGTTACGTGTATCACGAATGGCTTTAATTAGAATCGCTCTCCATCAGGTGAGTTGCATGCGCGTTATCATGTCTCGGTGTAAAATGAACTAAAATATAAATAAATGCAACCTGCCTCACTTGCACGACATATTCAGGATGAAACATATACGACCATTACGAGGACACGCTCTGCGAATAAGCCGCACTCACGCTGACATCAATATCGCCCATCACTTTCTGAGCAACCGTGTTGTTCAGGTCTGGAATAAGCTGCCGGAAGAGGTTGTGTCCGCCCAATCAGTGAATTCGTTCAAGAATAGATTGGATAATTTTTTTTAAAACTAGTATAACAACATAATGTACAATGTAAACTCTCCCAACACTGTGACACAGACATACCAGCAGTAATGCTGGTCGTCTATAATAATATAATAATAAAATAAAAAAACAAAACTTAAACTTAACATACATACATACCCAAAGTCACGCCTGTTTCCCGTAGGGGTAGGCAGAGACCACAGACTTCCACTTACTACGATCCTGACAAACCTCTTTTGCTTCATTCACTTGTACATAAGTATAATAATAATAAGTACCTGGCTAACTAGCCAGGTACGTATCAAATATAAATATATTTGATAAAAATTATTATTGTTCAGTAAATCGCACCGTATCAACAGCATTCCTATTTTATTTTTATCATGTTATGAGGTGTAGTTAACTTTACTTACTCAAATGAGTTCGTTGGAAAGTGCCAAGGAACACAACCTATGTTCAACATAATATTTCCAACTTAAGTTTCCCATTGAGAACCATAATAAAATGAAGGACGGGATTCACTAGCACTTGTACAATGAGTTTATTAAAGCACAAAGTTAAATTTACAGAACTGAACAATATACATGGAACTTAATAAGTATCTAATAAAATAAAATATCTAATCTATATCTAATCTATACTCCTACCAATTTTACTAAATAATAGCACTTATAAACCTGACTTAAATAACTAATTTAAAGAGCCTATGCCACCTCATCAGTTTAGAAGATGGCACAGGTTCGGCCCGTGTAGGAGAGTGCTCAAGATGCTGGCTGCATTACCTCGCTGGATGGCAATGCTTAATCTTTGAACAAGATAAGTGCCGGCTCTTGGGTTGCCTGAGACGTCGACCAGTCTGGTCGCCAGCTCATTATAAAATGATAGAGCTCCGGGGCCCCAAGGGGCTAGAGTGTCAACCCCAAAAGGAATAAAATTATATTGGGGCCCGATGCCTCTATATTTTATTATCTTGACCTTTTCGGCTGCCTCAGCCGCCGCACCAGCTTTAATGGTCGAGGACTGGAGGTGGGGCGGGGCCAATGTATGGACACAGGTCGCATTCCATACAACAGCCCTACCATACAACGAGCTGATCAACTGTTACACTTTTTACTATTATCTAATCTCCCAGTGAGAACAGGTTGATGATGAACCTAATCCGTGGTTACACTGTCAGTAAAAGCTGAGCTTCCGTACAGTAGCGCGACCACGACCATGTCGACCATACAGTGCAGAGAACTCACTGCCCGCGTCGGTTTTTCCCGACACTTACAACCTTGGGATCCTCAAGTCTAGGCATTTACTGGGTGCGCGTGATACATCTTCGGCTACATCGTCACTTTCCATCAGGTGAGATTGTAGTCAAACGCGAAACCAGTTTTTAATAAAAAGGGTCTGGTGTGCTGTCGCTTATACCTATATACCAAATGACTTCAGCTCTCCAAGTCTCATCGAAATATACATCATCATCATCTCAGCGCCTAAACATAACTGCAGGGATATAGGCATTCCCTCGTATATGAGGTACCTATATCGATATTTATCTACATTACAAATTTAATTATTTTATTGTATTCCTTATTTTTTAAATTGGTGAAACAACTCTGTAGTTAATTAAAACTTATGACAATGCGAGATATCTGAATGTGCACCTTCACAGTCCGCTTTACCAATGACGTGTGTCGCGACCAGAAGAGAGAATATTGAAGGAACTAGAAACCTTGCCATTGGGCCTAGATTTAACAGGATTCTTGCCTCACACAACTCGGTATCAGCCACAATGCTGTATTCTTTTATTTTGTAACTATAGTATTTATTTTGTAAGTTTCCACATCGTATTATGTTATGATGAGATTACTGGAAAAAAACCTATTAAAATTATCTGAGCAAGCGAGTTGTTTAGGCCTGGTTTATGCTGCCGGAAGAGGGTCTTCTTCTTTTTCTTATTTTTGAGGATGGCAACCAGTCAACCTCACTGTCGAGGGACATTATGCCAGTTTCGAGTGCAAAATTTTATTTCTCTTATTTCTTCAGTTTATAAGTCAGTCTCAGTCAAAACAAGTAATTCGTCGTATACAGAGTCTAGTCACGGTCAAGTGGCAGAATGCTTTACAAAAGATTTTGGCGGCTTCTTGTGGAACCCGAAAGCTCCGTTACGCACTTTAATTTACACTTCCCTTCACCTGTACACCAACACTAACGTTTGCTGCACAATATTCTGCCATTATTAAGCTTCAAAAGTTAGAATGCACAAATTTTAAGACTTATAAAGAAAAATGCTACTTCACTCGCCGAGTTCCCGCCAAAAAGCCGGAAGAGGGTCTTCTTCTTCTTCTTATTTTTGAGGATGGCAACCAGTCAACGTCACTATCGAGGGACATTACTGCCAGTTTCGAGTGCAAAATTTTATTTCTCTTATTTCTTTAGTTTATAAGTCAGTCTCAGTCAAAACACGTAATTCGTCGTATACAGAGTCTAGTCACGGTCAAATGGCAGAATGCTTTACAAAAGATTTTGGCGGCTTCTTGTGGGAACCCGAAAGCTCCGTTATGCACTTTAATTTACACTTCCTTTCACCTGTACACCAACATTAACGTTTGCTGCACAATATTCTGCCATTATTAAGCTTCAAAAGTTAAAATGCACAAATTATAAGAATTATAAAGAAAAATGCAACTTCACTCGCCGAGATTCCGCCAAAAAGCCTGGAAGAGGTTGTCGTCTCCAAATCAGTGAATTCGTTCAAGAATAGATTGAATAAATTTTTAAAACCCTCGTCTTCCGTAGTTCAATTGGATGTCCCATTGACGGGACGATGGAAAAAATAATTCTGTAGACCCATTTGCTTATGGGACCACCGAAAATAGTTTTGAATTCACTATCGTTTTTCTATGATACCTAGAGACGTAACTAATATGAATAGAAATATAACTCAATGACTCAAGGAAATAATGACTGTGAATAACAAAATGAACAATGATTCTTCCAACACTGTGACATAGACATACGAGCAGTAATGCTGCTAGTCTATAATAATCTCAGACTAACAACACCTAATAATATAATAATAATAAAATAGATTTTAAAAATCTTTTCTTATTGATATGCGAGTTAAGTAGTTTACAAAATAAAACGTGGCAACACCGCCGCGTCTGTCTGTCAAAGTGACATTGATTGTTTATCACTCTTGTTTATCATTTTCGTGAAAATAAATCAAATGTGTGCATACAATTAAGGTAAAACAAACAATGTCAGATGACGAAGAGACTTTCTGTCGGCTCTGCGCTGAACCCACACCCAAAACACAGCTAATTTGTGCCGATGAAGATGTCGCTGTGACCTCAAAGATTGCTACGAAAATGCTCTGGATAAATGTGGACATCAACACCACCAGCAGTCTACCAAGTACTATATGCTTCTCATGCTTCGATTTACTAGAAAGAACATGGTCATTTCTGCACACAGTCCGCACGGCACAAGAGAAATTGAACTCAATTTTTTCACCAAAATCGTCTCAAGTTAGTGAAGCCTCATCGAGCAATGTCAAATCAGACAACCTCAAAGATGCTGGCAAACCAATTGACAAGAGCTGGGAGGAGTTTCAGAACCCGAAAAAAGAGGTTAAACTTGACCCAGAAGATCAGGCAGACTTTAGTGGACTAGGTACTCTTTTAAACATGAATTTGAATATTGTGAAGATAGAACAGCCATCAGATGATGGCCGGGATTTAGTAAACAGTGACTTTAATACAAGCGACAGCGATACACTAATACAATTAGCTGTACGTAGAAAGAAGATAAAGAAACGTAAGAAAATCAAACATGACAATGATATACTGGAACCGGAATTGTTGAAAAGTGAAGTTGATGCTGAACCATTGGATGTTACATCTATGGACATGACCTGGGAGGATTACATGTGCCGTTGTGCAAACTGCGATGCCTTATGCAAAAACATAGCTTCATTACGTCTACATTCATTACAAATACATTCTTGCTGCTGCATATTTAAATGCTCGGACTGTGGTAAAGTAATAGCCAACTACAAAACATTTATCAACCATGTACGGTCACATAAAAAAGTACTCCGTTACTGCTGTGAGTATTGTAACAAACACTTTGGTCTGACTGCGTATGTAAAAAAGCATTTTGCCGCTGAACACAGCAACGAATATTTAACAACTTGTCAAAATTGCGGAGCTAGTTTCGAAACACAAGACTTGCTCCAAGAACATTTACTAATCTACGCTAAGGGTTATAGAAGGAATAGGAAACGGGAAAAATTGGAGTTCGATTTGAAATGTCAAGATTGCAATAAAGAGTTTAAGTCCCGTAGTAATCTACAGCAACACAGGTTAGTGCACACAGAACGTAGTCGTGACTTCTCCTGTCACGTCTGTGGAAAAATGTTCTTTACGAAAGGCACTTTAAGCACGCATATGAGCACTCATGAGGATACGAAGCCTTTCAAATGTGAGTTCTGTCCAATGGCTTTCCGGGCACGTGGCAATCTCCAGTCTCATGTAAGTTTACACTCTGGAGCCAAGCCTTTTGTCTGTGAACAATGCGGCAAGTCCTTTAGAGTGAAACGTCATTTAAAATCCCACTCTATCGTACATACAGATTTGATGCCTTATATTTGTGAATATTGTAATAAACCATTCCGGTTTAAGACTAGGTTAAACTTACATCTAAGACAGCATACGGGAGCGAAACCTTACAAATGTATTTATTGTCAAAGAGACTTCACTAATGGATCTAATTTTAAAAAGCATATGAAACGGAGGCACAATATTGATACGTCAAGAAAGAAATATAGTAATGTGGTGAATGATTTAGATGGTAGTGATGACGTGAACGGTAGTCAGACATAGCATAATATTAACTTAGCATTATCATGTACACCTATAAGCAATAATTTACCTGACTACTTCGAAGGTTGTCTGGATATCAATTCGTCGAGTATGCCAGAACTGAGAATTTATTTTAATATGCTAGCAGCTTTAAGCTGACACGTATTTCGCTGCACTTATACTTGGTTAATTAATTTTTAAATAATTGACTGTGTTTTGAAAGATTTTACTGAGGATGCACTGATAACAACCTTCGGTTTAGCTTTATAGAAGCTACATATGAAAATATTTTGTTTTTATCTTAATGTAAAGTTTAAGTAGAGTTTTTCTTACAACTGAAATTCAGTCATATTTATTGTGTGGTTTAGAAAAAAAAATAATCAAAATATGAAAGCAATAATAGCAGTACCATTGCAGTACCGGACTATCGTCTTGTCAGTTTGAAAAGAAAGTATTTTTATTTTTTTAATCTTGTTTTTATTTGAGGCTTTGTACACCCTGGGTGACTATGCCAGCCTCATTGATACATTCGCCTTTTTAAACCTCACTCTCTTTTTGCAATGGACAATCCAACAAATTTATACAAACGACAGCACTAGTACAGAGCATATCAGCCAAAACACAGCTGAGCTGCCCATTGCATAGCTCCGATGACTTAATAAAGAAAAGTCGTTCTCTAATATCTGCACTCTGGTCACACTCCAACAAAACGTGTAACACGTCATGAAAAGAAATTAAGTTACATAAATATTTTGATTAATTTTAGTCTTTCAACATCAACAGCCTTACAGCCTCCTCACTGGGAAACCCTCATAATCCATCAGGCAGACCCAGTGCGGATTGGTAGATTTGACTGACAGTCAGTATTTTTAAGCAGCACTTGTAGGCTACTGACTCGGTTTAACGACTGCATTCAATTGAAAAGAACTGGAACCAACTATTTAATTTTGATCCCTGTCACACAATAAATACAGCAAAATTTTACTTGTAAGAACATTGCACTACCTATTCTGATCTATGAGTTCGGGCATCTAAAGCAAATATCGATTGTAGTCCTTAAATGGAATCACTTATTTACTACTGCTAAGGCACGGCCTACTCTCACTGATAGAGGTTATCTACGGGCTGTAATCAATCATGTGGGCCCAGTGCGGTTGATGGATTATGTCAGGCTGATGCATGACTCCAAGTCAAATTCACCACTATCATTGAAAACTACCAGGACTAACATGCCTTCCGAACTTGGAAACTTTTAGTGAACGGGCTGATTACTCAATACAAAATTATTATTGGTAAAATTTATCATTATTTTTATTAATTCAGGTAGATAGTTGAGACAACTGATAAGTTCTAATAATGCTCCTTTCAGGTAGTCTTTCGTTGACTGCATGTGTTCAGTTTGTTTTTTAATGTGTTCATGTTTGGTGCTGTTGCTAGAGATTATTCCAGTAATATAGATATAGGCCTACCCTCGTATAATACTCCCTGGGCCGTAGTCCACCATGCTGGCCCAATGCGGGTTGGGGACTTCACATGCCTTAGAATTCCTTCCGCCGTTTGTTCCAGTTGTCAGAGATAACATAGCCAGTCCCCCAAATAAGATGGGGTTTCCGGGTCAGTACGCTACCACCTTCGGCCTCATCTTCACTTAACATCAGGTGTGATTGAGGTCAACTGCTAACCCGTTGTGGATAAAAGGCATGCAGGTTCCCTCACGATGTTTTCCGTCACCATTTAAGCGCATGCACATAAGTTATTAAATGAAATTTAAAAACTCATTGTTATATGGCCTGCCTGGGAATAGAACCAGGTCCTCCCAAATTGGGAGACGGCATCTTAACCGCTGAGGTACCGACACTCTTAATTTGTGCCATATTGTATGTAAAGATCAAATTTTTTTTGTGTATTTTTTAAGTCTCATATAGTTGTTCTATTTGAGGATTAAATCGATTCATGCTCTAGAAACTCCAAGCATAGACTCCGTATTACAATTTCCAATTTGAAAACACTAGATTTTAACTCGGCATGCTTTAATTTAAAACAATATACAAAACGGTTGCCTTGGAATCTCTTATACGCATAAGATGCGCAATTCCTTTCCCTGTGTGTCCCGTTATATAAGGTCTAACACAATTAACCCGACAAACGTTGCAGAGTGTATGTATAGGTGTACCTATTACGGAAAAATATAACATTAAAGTTAACAGATTTTATTCAAAAAATAAAATTTTGAAATGTAAATTTTGTGAGTTGGACCTTTAATGGCCGCGCGCTCTAAGTACTTTGCCACAACACACAAACACGTGCCGCGGTATCTTTGAAGACGCCGAAAGGCGACCACAAGCCGCTCGCCGCCGGCGCTTGCCCCGGCGCCGCGACTTGCTGTGATTGGTTGCGCCCTGTGCCCCGCCACCCGCTTTGGCGTCTTCCATATCAATGGAACTTTGCCCGTTTTTTCTCATTGATAAAACAAGGTACAATCGAAATGAAGTAAGTCTGTTAATGTGTATTTTAATTTGCAATTTAATTTTTTTACTCAAAAACAAAATTTTTGAGGATAGTTTTTTAATGAATATATTATTTTATTGTCATGTACGTGCAAGTGCCAAAATTTGTCGGGTAAATTTTGTTCGACCCTATATAACCTCGCATTCATCTTCTCTTACAAATAAGATTGTTACTGAATCAAGTACGGACATGGCTGCCTAAGATCACCAACAAATGGACGCATTATGCAACCTATCCCATTAATATATGGATACCAATCTGAATCCATTCAGTTTATATGCTAGTCGGAAAGGGGGTTTTATTTGATCGTAATACCAAGCAGAATTATTGTGCGATCGATTTTTTTTGTATGTGTTTCTGTAATTTGCAAAAGAAACGTTTTACCTATCCTGTTAGCTATCGTGAACGTTTTTTTTATTTTCACGACATCCATACTATCTTTCCATCTGATTGGTCACAATAAATATTAGGTCCTTACCTATGAAATTGGCGTTTTGTATGAAGAATTTCATTAAGACTGTTTTCTCCATACAAACATTTTTGAGTTTTTTTTTGGGAACGGCAAATCCAAATTTAGCTAAACTTTGTGTGTATTATCGGATAACATTAAGTTAAGTATAGGCAGCGTTAATTTTTAAAAGTTACCGCTTTATAAAAGTTTCAGCAAATCTAAGAAATGGTTATGGGAAGCACATGAAAAGAGCTCTGTTCAAATTTTTTTTATTATGTGATTTAGCCCAAAAATTAAAAAATATTTCATGTGAAACCTTGAAATAATATTCCATTTTCCAAATAAAAAACAAATTTGGATATAGCTTTAAAAATCGCAGGAATTGGTACACATGATTAACGAACAAAAAAAACTCCAATTTCATAGGTAAAGATCCAATATTTAGACCCATGGTAACGTGTTCACTCATACCCAAAGAGTATAGTAACTATTTACCGAGAAAGAGTGGCAACTCCGTGGTTAAATTTGCATGTATAGACAGTGCTGCTGCCAGCGATTGGTTGAGGAATTAAATCTATCTATACATACCTACGTACACTGATTATATAGGTAGAAACTGGGTTTAGAAAAAGGTATTGTTGTTTATGAGGAAATTTTTATTTCTCATAACTAATTTCTTTAAATTAGCTATGAAAAACAAGTATAACAAAAACAAACAACAAATTAACAAAAATCTGAACTTTTACAAAAACTTTCAAAAGGAAATCGACGTTGACTGAGAGCTCAACATGACATCATCCACCGGTAAGATGGCGGCTGCTGCCACAGAACACTAATAACGGTTAGTTCGTCAACCGCAGTTCAGAGGTCGCAGTCTGCAATGAAAATTGATGACATTTGAAGTGTGCCCCCCCTGCTCATACCTAAGAACGTCAATCAGCTTAGAACCTCCTTTCCAACTAACCTTATATTATTAGTGGGGCAGTGGAATGAAATTCGCATATTGGGAAGCCAGTTGAAATTCGTGTACCTTGGAACCACGAAAAAACAATTGACAGTGCAGCCACTCCATTAAAAAATACATCAACATACATCGTACTGCACACAGTCCACTAACAAGCAGTGACGGATTAACCCTTAATCAAATTAAGCAATTGCCTAGGGCATCACGTCTGGAGGGGGCACCAGAAGAAGCACAAAAAAATCCGCCCTGATGACAAGACGTGATGCCCGTCTCACTCTCACGTCACCAAAAACCACACCAAAAAAAGTTTATAGGACTAATTTGAAAATTCGCGCGTTTTAAGTTAACATAAGAGCCGACCTAGAGTTACCCCGCTCTCCCGCTTGCGCCCACTCGCTGCCCGCTAGTCTAGTGCATTTGGCAATTCGAAAGCACCGGGTATTGCGATCAGCCAATCACAAACCACCCCTTCCCCGCGGGCCCCCCGCCTGGCATTAAAGACCGATTCTAGTTGACATACGGATAGGGGGGCCCACAGGCGTGGATTGCTTAGGGCATCAAGTAGTCTTAATCCGTCACTGCTAACAAGTGTTGAACATCCTCCACAGTGCCACACACCTCACAGTTTGGAGAGCTGGTTTTTCTCATTAGGAAGCCAAACTTGTTAAGTGGCATGTGTCCAGACCGAAGCCTATATGCTAAAACAATGATTTTCATACTTAACTTACAACTAATAAAAAAAAAAGAAGTTTTGTGATGCTCAAATAACTTGCAATCGTTGAAACGATTTTTGGTGGCCACCGTGACCCGTTATAATCATTGTTGATAATCTGATCAATACGACACTATTTGCAGTACTTTGAAATGTCGGTATCTAAATCATTACAGTTCTTATTTTTCCCAGTTATGGCTTTGTTTATGAGAGATGTATATATATATTTACTTGAGTGGTTGCATCGTCGATTTTCATTTCATATGTAAGGTGAAGGATGTCATTAGCAATTTTATTATTTACTATAGTTTTAGTATATAATTATCTATATTTGATAAATAAATGAAATATACATATTTTATTTTTAAATAAATAAAGTAGTTTTAAGATTCGTCGCAGATGTAATTCAAATTATTATCGCTAGATGGCGTTGTTATGAATTAATTTCATGACATTTAATGAAGCCATTATACTTAATAGTAATATTTTTTTATTAACAACGCCATCTGTTGACAATTCTTTAAATTACACCACTTACAATCGCTAATCGTTATGAACAAGATGGCGCTTTAAAAAAATATTAGCTAAATATTATCGGTTATAGTATGAATTATATACTTTTGACGATATTTATGGTTATAGTTATTTGTGAAAAACGGACCGTACACAATCCTGTTTCTTTCCAAGTTTTTCGAAAATTCTACATAAATATTCAATAACCACCTAATTAAAAAAAATTAAAACCCGACTGTGTCAAAATAAAACTGAAAATTAATCCAGTAACGATACAAGCCTACACCTTCCTCAAAGGCCGGCAACGCATCTGTGACCCTTTTGGTGTTGCGGGTGTCCATGGGCGGCCGTGATTGTTTTCCATCAGGTGACCCGCATGCTCGTTTGCCGCCCTCTCATATAAATAAAATAAAAAAAAAACAATTTTAAAGGCCGTACCTAAGTAATTTTTAATTTTTCTTTTTTTTTTAAAACCATCTACGTATAAAGCGTTGTGTCATTTGACGGTCGCGGTTGTAGCTTAATCCAAATAATTACATCATTTAATGAAATTTAAAAAACATCGAAAAAAATATGAGTTTTAAATAAATTTGGCATGCTAGGAACGCTACGAATCCCGCCAGTCGCATATCAATCTCCTGCCGGCGCGTGCGTCGATGTGGGTTTTGAAAAAAATATTGAAGTACCTACCTATGCCAATACCTTTTATTTCAAGTGAAATTAAGTTTCAAGTGAAGGGAAAAATAGGGCATATTAGGTAAGTATATGCCCTATCTTTTTCCTTACGGTAAAAATACTCACTGGTATATTACTACGTATGGACCGGGCCCTTGAAACAATAAAAATGGTACTATGAAACCAATGGAAACTCAGTCATACACAGACTTCATTCGCGATCTGTCGTATCAAATGCTGATTTGTATTGGTAAAAAAATGCATCACTTACCATAGCGCAAGTATAACAAACATAATAGGTATATTACTCGTGAATAATAGTGTCGATTCGGTTGTACGCAAACTAAACTAAAACAAATTTTAATGTAGGTCTGTCTTTTTCTCTCTGGAACAATATAACGTGACAGCACCAGTCTAAATCTGGTTTTAGTTTAGTTCGTGTGCAACCGAATCGACACCATTGTAATTTTTTCTTGCACTATTGTGACCACAGACTAACAAAAAAAAATTTGGTAGGGCGCGGAATTCTCAGCAGTCCTAATAGTTCTCGAAGATTCTAAGAGATGGCGCTGTTTCCTATACTAAGAAAAGCGCGAAAAGGATTTGTTCACGCGACCATATCTATTAGCATATAAAATGGCAAAGCCATTTTTTTACATCAGCTAAACCAAATTTCAAACTTCAAAATTTCAAAATTGTGTTCAAACGTTAAAACCGTTGTAGAAATTTACCTTTTGCGTAACATAAAGTATCATTTATTATTGTACACCATAATTTTCATGTCATAAATGAATTATTTTTTTTACACGACGGGTTCGTTTTTGACCTCAATCACACCTGATGTTAAGTGAAGATGAGGTCGAAGGTGGAAGCGTACTGACCCGGAAAAACCCCAACACATTTGGGGGACTGGCTATCTTATCTCTGACAACCGGAACACAACAATGCCATTACCATTGCTGCTTGGCGGCAGATTTAGATAAGATGGTGATAGCTAGCCAGGCGGACATTTAAAATGCCTTACCACCAACCAAACCGAGTACTTAAACATGTACCCCGCTGGGGATCGAACCCGCGACCTCCGAATCGTAAACCCCATGTTGTTTACACCGAGCCACGGAGACGGTTAAAAAGGTCCTGTAAGGTCATATTTCATATAATACTGACAGTGAAACACGGCCATTGGCATCCTCCTAACCCGGCCAAAAGAGTGTTGGGCATGCATTAGTATTCCGTGGCCATGTTCACTGGTTTTACCCGGCTGGCCAAGAAAGGGGGGTAATGTATGTATATCCGTTACTTTGGCGCATCTGTAGCCTAAACGATTTGTCTCGTTTTTAACTTTACCATCGCGTTCGCGTTTACGCAAAAAGTATCTATGAAAAAAATCGTTTCGCAAACTATCCGCTAGAGGCGCTGCACATTTCTCCATACAAATCGTCACGTAAACGTGAACGCGGTAGTAAAGTTATGTCGAATCAAAATTCACACTCCGCCCTCTGAAGTGTCATAAATCCAAATGGCGTCCACAATATATGCTGTCGGGTTTTTTTGGTTAAATATTGGATCTTTATTTATAAAGTTTTATTAACAACTATTAGGTCCTTAAGTACCTATGAAATTGGAGTTTTTTTTCTTCGTTAGTCATATGTACCAATTCCGGCGATTTTCAAAGCTATATATTTCTAAAATGAAATATTATTTCAAGGTTTCACATGAAATATTTTTTAATTTCTGGGCTAAATCGCTTAATAAAAAAAAATTGAACAGAGCTCTTTTCAAGTGCTTCCCATAATCATTTCTTAGATTCGCTGAAACTTTTATAAAGCGGTTACTTTTAAAAATTGACGCTGCCTAAACTTAATGTTATCCGATAATACACATAAAGTTTAGCTAAATTTGGATTTGCCGTTCCCAAAAAAAAAACAAAAATGTTTGTATGGAGAAAACAGTCTTAATGAAATTCTTCATACAAAACGCCAACTTCATAGGTACTTAAGGACCTAATAGTTGTTAATAAAACTTTATAAATAAAATAAAGCCTGATTTTATTATGTGAAGTTATCCCCAGTTAGGGCCGAGACTAACCTACCGTTACGTCAGCATATTAGGTGTGGTCAGGACCCCTCTGTTTAAATCAGTTACGCTTGGTAGAACACGAATTATGTTATACTGTGTATGTATATTTTAATTTCTGTACAGAAATGAAATCAAACAATGAATATTGAGATGTATTTAGTCAAGTCAAAGTCAAAAAATATTTATTTCGTAGGATAAAGACTATCACTTGAAAACGTCACATTTTTTATCATAAATTAAAATTATTGACATTGATGTCGATTCGGTTGCACACGAACTAAACTAAAACCAGATTTAGACTGGTGCTGTCACGTTATATTGTTCCAGAGAGAAAAAGACAGACCTACTTTAAAATTAGTTTTAGTTTAGTTTGCGCACAACCGAATCGACACCATTAATTGCTCATTCGCAAAGCAGATTCCCCAGAGAAGAACGAGCAAGAAACTCAAGGGTTGCTCTTTTAAATAAGTTTGGGTTACAATTATATTATATTGTATAATAATTAGGCTTAATATCGCCGAGCAGTCTATGTCCATGCTTGCTTATCATCCAGATAGTCAGAAATTTTATAATAGCCTTTGGTAAATAATGTCTGTTTTATGATGGTTTTGAATTTATTTAAAGGTAAATTTTGAATGTCCACTGGAACCTTATTATAAAAGCGTATGCATTGCCCGACTTAGTGACTTTGTGTAAACGGCTGGCATGAACAGCAAGTTTATTTTTATATCTGGTATTAACATTATGTATTAGTATATTAGTAACTTGTACTGTGTGGTTTCGGCACTCAAATAGTATAGAACCAACCCCCTCTCTTCCCGTGGGTGTCGGAAAAGGCGACTAACGGACTTGCCACCGAAAAACATCTAGTTTTGCAAGTTTCAACGACAATGGGCTCGTGTGCATTTCTGCATATTTCTTAAGGTGAACCGTGGATGTTGTTTCAAATGTTTGGAACACCTAAACACTATTGTTTGGGATAGCTCTGACCACCCCATTTGGGATAAGGGTCGTGACGTTATGTATGTATTTAATAATATTAATGAAAATCTTTATTAACCAAGAAAAACTAAAATATACAATGACTTTGTAATTGTGACAAAAAGGTCTGTAGCTCAGCATATGGTCGCTGGAGACCAGCGGCCGCAGATTGTCAGCCACAGCCTGCAGTTATGTACAGTCCACCACACGTTGACCAAGCAACCATTGTACCTATATTGAAAGCTTAACATATTAACAGGTCGATAGTGGGATTCCAATCCACACAAAAATGCCATCTCGTAGACCGTACATATATCTCTTATTTACTAAATGGACTTAAGTGACACACATAAAATAAACAGTTTTTGAGTGAAATTTGATGTAAGTATATGAGTTTCCGGGTCAGTACGCTTCCACCTTCGACCTCATCTTCACTTAACATCAGGTGTGATTGAGGTCAAGTACCAACCCGTTGTGCATAAAAAAATATATATGAAGAAAGAAAACAATACTCGTTCTATTCCATTAAAGAGTTCTTGGAACACAAGGACAATTGAATGCATGCTGATTTTCTTGATGTTTGCTTAACTTCGCTAATGGAAAATACGAAATATACAGAAATGCACGTGACAGGGAGTGAGCTTACCACCGTTGACACGTGCCAATCTATTGTGGAAAGTCCCTTAGTCACTTTTACGACACCCACGGGAAAAGTCGTTTCTAAGATTTAGGGTACCTATGCCACTTTAGGCAGGCGTCAGAATTAAGAGCCCAAGTTATTTGATCGCAACGGTTTTGTTTCACGTTTAAGAAATTTAAGAATCTTTACCTATTTTTTACTAAAAGCCCTGTAAGTGAAAGAAAGAAACAAAGAAAGAAAAGTTTATTTAAACCCATCTCATGACACAAACAATCAGGTACAAATATTACACAGTCGTGACACATGCAAAGAATAACATTGTGTTTGCCATCTAATTGTCGGTGTCGCAAGGTGGAGTCAAAAAGGTCTCCAACTCAGCATGGGTTGTAGCCGTTCACTACAACGCTGGTTTTCAGTGGAGCCTCCAAATGACGCACGGACACTGGTCAACAAATGTACATACAAATAACAATTACAATTAATAGGAGCAATCAGCAAGATGCGATGAGAGGATACATCTCTTTCTCTCAATAATAAAATGATCTCCTTAACTTTAATACACCCTATTATATAAACAAACCTACATGTTATAGAAACAGTATATAATATCAGTAAATAATGAGTAAATAAAACAATAATATATACATAACATACATACATAACCTATTTTAATTTCAGGCAGTCAGCGTGAGAAAGACACTAGCTTTACATGGTCAATATCGTCATTCATACATTAGACAGAGAAAACTCGCTCCATAGACAAAGAAAACCGTCACTTCTCGCCGAAAATTAAATTTCCATCCACATCACGTGGATGAGTGGAAGTCTACCACTGTACGTTTCTCAAGAAACTTCTTACCACGTACGACCACCCTGTGGAACGGACTTCCGGCAGCGGTATTCCCGAACGAGTACGACATTGGAACCTTCAAGAAACGAGCCTACACCTTCCTCAAAGGCCGGCAACGCATCTGTGACCCTTTTGGTGTTGCGGGTGTCCATGGGCGGCGGTGATTGCTTTCCATCAGGTGACCCGCATGCTCGTTTGCCGCCCTCACATATAAAAAAAAAATGTAATTCACAAAGTGTTATCTCATTTCGCAATAATTAGAAAAATGGGCTCTCAATCGTGATGCACACTGTTGCTTCAATACTCTTTACGAGCTGGACACTACAGAGCCTCTGTCTAATTATATTACCCATGTGTTGTGTCAAGTGTTCTTTTAGCGCCATGCTGGCGGCCATTTTGAATTCAGACTTATTATCCTGTTACAATGAGTAACCTAAGATTTACGCTCTGGATGTTGCATTGTCTTGCTTATTTCCATGTTATATTATATGTATACTTAGGTCAGGTGAGAAAGAAAAGTCAATGTACTTAAATATAGCTGAAATAAGTTCTAAGTATATTACCTTTAAATAAATTCAAAACCATCATAAAACAGACATTGGTGTCTATTCGGATGTACACCAACTAAACTAAAACCAGTTTTGGAGTGGTGCCGTCGCATCGTACTGTTCCAGGGAGAAAGAGGCAGTACTACTTTAAAATTGGTTTTAGTTTAGTTGGTGTACATCCGAATCGATACTATTATTTACCAAAATTTCGGACTATCTGGATAATAAGCAAGCATGGACATTTTTTTTGTTTTTTTTTATGATTGACTGGATTCGCGTTTGACCACAATCTCACACATAGACCGCTCGGCGATATTCAGTTTAATTATACAATATAATATAATTGTAACCAAAACTTATTTAAAAGAGCAACCCTTGAGTTTCTTGCTCGTTCTTCTCTGGGGAATCTGCTTTGCGAATGAGCAATAATGTCAATAATTTTAATATTAAGATAAAAAATGTGACGTTTTCAAGTGATAATCTTTATCCTACGAAATAAATATTTTTTGACTTTGACATTAAAAACTAATTTTCTGCCCGCGGCTTTTTCTGCGTGGAATAGCTTTGTCGCGGAAATTTGTTTATGCTGCAGGAACTACTCACTTTATCGGGATAAAAAAAATCCTATGTCTTAACCCAGGGTATGTTCTACCTATACAGAGCGTCCCAAAGTTATGGGACATGAAGGGGAAGTACCTTAAATATTGTAGATAGTGAATTTTGCTCAAAGAAGACTTTATGTTATTTTTAAAAGTTAGTAATTCTGCATTCATAGATTTTCTAAAAATTACTTGCTTCGGCTGGGAATCGAACCGACTTAAATGTGAAAAAAAAAACACCCTACTTTTATGATGCCAATCGAAAGAATAGCTAAAAAATAATAACTCTGCCTAAGTAACATAGTATTTTAAAAGAAAGGAACAACATAAAATGATTGAGTCAAATTTCAAGAAAGTTATTTATTGCCGACGACGTTCGAAAAGTAGCGATATTATCATTCCAAAGATAGCATTGATTATTCGTAAATAAGTACCCACTTCATAAAATAGGTACTAACATAGTTTTCCTTATTATAAGTGCACGTGTAGATGAAATGATAAAACTTGTATTTCAATACGTCCTCTGTAAGCTAGACAGAAGGCAAATTAAAAACAAAAATAAATAATTTATAATTTGAAAATGGAACAGTTTATGACAGCGTTTGTTTGAATGCATACTTTTTAAGATATTTTAAAAAGAAGTGATATTTTTAAATGTTGTTCTTAAATTTGAAAATGGAACAGTATGTGCGAGCGTTTGTTTTTCGGATATTGATCTGTTTAGTCTCAATTCACTTACACAAGTGTTATTGTGTTAATTTATTGCGAACATGGCATATCAAGTAAGTTTTGATCTAATGGAAGCATATTTTTTGAACGATAAAGATATCTCTAGAAGTTTGCGGTGGTATGGCGTAAAATATCCTGATAGACAAATACCGTCTCGTAAAGTTTTGAAAAGAATAGAATAGAATAGAATATGATTTATTTGCTCTTGAATAGGGTACATTACATTAGGTGTTATTACAATAAGATCCTCCTAGTTCAGTCATAATAATGACATGCAAATATTTGACAGTATCCAATAAATCAAGAAATGCATGCAAACATGCATTTAATTGTCTTTGTGATCCAAGAACTCTTTAATGGAATAAAACGAGTATTGCAGAAGCCACATTTGTAAGTTCCTTTTAAAGCTATTGAATGCTTGATCCTTGAGATGTGTCGGAATGCTATTATATATTAGTTTACCCATGAAATAGCAGTTTTTTTGAAACCGCGTGGATTTGGGAATCTCGTTAATTATTATTTTTTCAGGGTACCGAGTATTTATTTGTACCACATCCTTAGCCTGTTTATAATATTTTTTATGATTTTGCTTCATAAATTTTGCCATTTCAAATATATATAAGCAGGGCAGTGGTAGGATATTTAATGTTTTAAAAAGTGGCCTACATGACACATCTTGTGCAACACCACTGATTGCACGTATGCACTTTTTTTGGGCAATGAATGCTCTGTTCATTTCCGTACTATTACCCCAACTAATTAGTCCGTATCGAAGAACAGTTTGAATATAAGCATGATATGCTATAATCGCCGTTTGTTTTGTAGCTATAGTTTTTAGCTTGTACAGAGGGAATGTGAATCTATTAATTTTGTTACAAACTTTGTTAACTTGTTCTTTCCAGTCCAAGTTTTCATCTAAGATTATGCCAAGGAAAGTTGCGTTATTAACACCGAGTAGAGCTTGCCCATTGTGTCTTATTACAAGTGAATTTTTTAAATTGTTAAAGTTTATGTATTTGGATTTATTGAGATTAATTTTTAAATTATTTTTGTTTAACCATAGAATTATCGAATTTATTACCTTATTAATGTCAGATTCATGAATACTTAATGTCAATTTTTTATCAGTTGTCACTACTATACTGAGATGTCATCAGCGAATAAAGTGCTTTTGTGTATCGTTACATCAGGTAAGTCGTTGATATAAAGCAAGAACAATAGTGGTCCAAGTATGCTACCCTGTGGGACACCCACGGAAATTTGTTTTAAATCTGAACGAACTGCAAACGTTACATGTTTTTTGTCTAAATTAATCACCTCCACACATTGTTGCCTATTTCCTAGGAAGATTTTGATCCAATTGAGCGCTGGTCCTCTTATCCCCATGTGATCCAATTTAGATAATAGTTGCTCATGTGATACAAAATCAAACGCTTTCGATAAGTCAAATAAAAGAACGGTTGTATATAATTTATCATTAGTGCTACACAGTACGTCCTTTACTAGATTGAAAATGGCTAAGGTAGTGGATTTTTGCTTTTGAAAGCCGTATTGATTTTGATCTATAATATCAAATTTTACCAAAAAAGCCATAAGTTTATTATGCATCACTTTCTCAAATATTTTAGAGAACACAGGTATTATTGTGATGGGACGATAATTGTCCATTATAGTGTTGTCTCCTTTTTTGTACAGAGGTTTTACGATAGAAAACTTAAGTAGTTCAGGAAAGGTACCATTTGCCATTGAGAGGTTAATCAAAAATGCCAAAACCTTACTGATCTGACCCCTGCATGCCTTAACAACCTTCGTACATATGCCGTCATATCCCTCTGAATTTGTATTATTTAGAGACATTATTATCCGTATGACGTACTGTTCATCAATTGGTGTCAAAAAAATAGAATTTTTATGTCTTGTTTTTGAATGTGTTTGAATAGTTTTGTTCTTATTTTTATGTGTCATATCAATGAAATAATTATTAAAAATGTCGGCAATTTGTCTAAGGTCAGTTATAATGTTATTGTCCTTATCTCTAATTAAATTTATATATTTATTTTGGTCAGATTTACTAGATTCACTTTGTATCACATTCCACGTAGCTTTAACCGTGTTTTTACTGTTAAGTACATACTTGATATTATTATTTCTTTTGGCTTGATCAATGCATTTTTTTAAGAGTTTAGTGTAATTCAGATATGTCATTTTATTATGGGGTGTTTTCGCGGTATAGTATTTGTAGCGTAGGATTCGTCTAGTATTACAACTCTGTTTTAGTCCTTTAGAAATCCAGTTTAAAAATGGTTTACTACTAAATTTAATTTTCACCCTAGGGAAGCAAAGGTTGTAAAATAGACAGAATATCTCATGAAACTTACTAAAAGCCTCATTTAGGTCTGATTCTGCATACACTTCGGCAAAGGATAAGCTATCCAAACACTCTTGAAATTTTCGTATGTTTAAGTGAGAGTAACTTCGCTTAAAACAATAGACCGTTTTCGGTATTGCTTTCCTTGTACATACAGCTATTTTCAGTAATTGGGCGGTGTCATGATCAGATAACCATAGAGGAAGCACTAAAGCAGTGGCGTCCTTGACGTTGCTTATAATATGATCCAGACATGACGTGCCTCTGGTGGGTTTGGTTATATGTATGTTTAAATTATATCGTTTTATAATATCCATGAATTGAATAGTCGTATTGTTATTTATCAATGTGTTTATGTTTAGGTCACCAGCTATCACTATTCGCTTTTTCGAAAATTTGGGGTAACATTTGCCCACTAGGAGTTCCAATTTATAAAAAAAATAGTCAAAGTCTGCTTTTTTGTTTTTTGTGCAGCTTCTATAAAGACAAATTATTAGAATATTGCAATCAGGAATAAGTACAGAGCAACATTCAAAATGAAAATAACATGCCAAGTCATCAAACCAATTAATAGCTTTGAAGGTGATGCCATTTCGAACTAAAATACATGTACCACCTTTTTTTTTATTCCTACAGTAACTGGATGGTAGTATATAATTTTTAATGTGTACATTTTTTTCGTCGCCAGATTTTAAAAGACTTTCAGAAAAGCACAACACATCAGGATCAGTGTCTTCACTGAGATCAGCTAATGTAATTTCGATGAGTTCTTTTTTACATAATAGACCTCGAATATTCTGATGAAGTATTCTAAAGTCACAGGTCTGCACGAAAAAGCTGATCCCGACTAGTATTGGCAGGTAATGTCACTATTTTACTACGCTCTTTTGAGAAATAGTAAGGAATCGTGCCTTTTCTGATGTTATTTGTAATTATTTTAGGACCCGGCGTTGCAACACTCATTTGTTTTTTTGTGAAGTAATAGGGAATAGTGCCCTTCAAAACATGATTCGCAGTATTTTTGGTGTTAATATCAACTAGTTTGTTAGTCATATTCTGAGATCTTGAATTAATTGTATTTAAATTCAGTTGTGTCATTTTTTTTGAAAGATTTTTAAATGTCAGATATTGTAAATTATATTCTGCAGAGTCAATAAGAATATTTATTTTATCAATAATATAGTTCATGTCGTAGTCTTGATTTGAATTATTATATTTTATGTCAATAAGTGTGCAATTATTAATTTGTTTAGTCAATAGATTTAACAGATTATTTAATTTGTATTCGTTGAGATAAGGATTATTGTTAATAGGAACTATATAAATTGTGGTCTTCTCCAATACCTTAAGCAAAGTACACAAATTAAAATGGAACATTTCTGGATTATTATCATGACTTCCAATACTCAAAATAACAATGTCTTCGCTAGATAAATGGTCACTTATACTAATACAATATTTTAAAATTTCACTGCTTGAAGCATTAGTCATAATAAAGCCGAAGGGGATATAATTGTCATTCCATTTGTCCTGGCGGGATTTTTGTAATTTCATTGTAAAACCTCGTAGTTGCTCGTCTCCTATAATATGTATCCGCTTCTTTTGTGGATTGTTTGCGCCATCTGTTGCATGTATCTTATTCTGCTCATCAGTGATAACAGTGTGAGTTTCTTCATTATCAACGGGTATGGTTGAGTTGTTTCCCTGCGCCGTTGCAGTATGATTCAATGTTGTGTGTTCTTCAAGTATCGAGAAATCTAACCGCGTTCTATTCAGGCTCCTTCTTTTTCTCGGGTTTGAAGATTTCTTCACTGTCGATCTATTCTTAGAAGGAGTAACTTTGGTTGTTGTGCATATATCTGTTAGTTGTTTAATTCTTAACTGATATTCTGTTAATTGTTTTTTCAGCGCAAAGTTTTCACTTATGATATTATCTATTTCATTTTCAGCAATTTCCAATTTTTGTTTTAAATCTTTATTTCTACTTGTCATTTCTTCTAGTTTTTCAGAAATATTGACAGACAACTCGGGACAACTTCTGTTTAGATCACAGGTAGCTGCGATTGGTGACGAATACTCCAGCTCCTCTTCCGATAAAGACGTGAAGGAGTTCTCTACTGGTATATTAATTTTAAATTTGTTGCGATGAGTCACCTTTGATGGAGAAGTGTGAGATACTGCAGCTGATTGGTGTTGTGTATAGCATTCATCGCATTTCCAGTTTTCTTTATTAGATTTAGTCATTAAATAAAATCGTTTTGAAGACACGTTAGCACAATCCATGTGATATTTGTTTTTGCAGCTTAGGCACAATAAAAATTCCCTATTTGTGATCGTTCTGTAGCATTTCTTGCATGTGCTCGCCATTATTACCGATATCCAAAGTATAATTCAATTAGTGTAATGGAACGTAAAATCAATTTCCGAACGAATATCACCTGTCAGTCAAATGCCAATATTCTGTCAATGCTTAAAATGTCAATGTTGAAGACGCGGCAGTATGGCTTTGTTCCTTAGCCTTTCCTATTACAACGAAAATTAAACTTCTCTCTCTCTCTTAAATGTCAATGTAAGGTCAATGTCAAACAGCTGTTATTAATTTTTGGAGGGTTGTTGAACTTATTTTGGGAATTCCTTTCGTAATTCGGCAGGTCCGGCCCAATGGTTACAAAGTTTTTCTATGTGTGCGTGTAGATTGAAGTACGAAAACTGATACTGGTTACAGATAATCGTGAGTTTTGTGCTAATTTCAAGTATTTACCACGAACTTCTTCTTGGAATGTATGATTTGAGGTTAGTCCAATGTATCGGCAATTCACTTACTTGTTTATGAGACTTTTAAACACAGATTTTACAATTTTCTTTGTCAGCTGACATAAAATGATGTTTACCTCTAACGTCACACACACACACAGAAGGCTTGTGAACAATTTGAAAACTCTGGGACGTTTCGATAAACGCCCAAGAGAACCACAGCAAGAAAACCATACGATCAACGACGAAGAACTTGGTATTTTAATTTACTTTTCGGCTTTTCCGAAAGCATCGGTGAGAGAAGGAGAACATGAAATTGGAGTTTCAAAAAGTAAAATACACCGTGTATTAAAAAAACACGGTTTTAAGAGTTATGTTGAAGGACGATTGGTTCAAAAATTACTTCCGGGCGATACAGAAAGGAGAAAAAATTTCTGTCTTGATATCCAGGCACGATTGCTCGAAGATCCAAATTTTTTGGATAATATTATTTGGACAGACGAATCTAACTTTAGCAATAACGGTATGTATAACCGCAACAATAATCGTATTTGGTCTAAAGAAAATCCCCTACGAGTGACTGAAACTAATAACCAAGTGCGTTTTTCACTCAACTGTTGGTGCGGACTTTTAAAAAACCGGGTTTTCTTAATCCATTTTTACCAAGGAACCTTGAACACAGAAAAGTATTTAGGAATACTTCAAATTTTAAGGGATAAGATAAGAAACCATTCCGCGGCGGAGCAAGAAAACTTAATTTTCCAACAAGATGGAGCTCCGGCTCATAATAGTCGGAGAGCAGCAGATTTTCTAAATGAATGTTTTCCTACATGGATTGGTACAAATGGACCGATTAGATGGCCGGCCAGATCCCCGGACCTCACACCATTAGATTTCTTCTTTTGGGGATACGTGAAAGATATGCTATACAAAAAGCGATACGAGAACGTAGGCGAGTTGCAAACAGAATTGTGCCATATCACATCGAGTGTTCACCATAAAATGATTAGAAAATCAACAGGCAGCGGGCTCATTAAAAGATTGGCGATTTGCGTAAGACAAGAGGGATCACATTTTGAGCATTTAATTAATTAATTTACAAAAAAATACCTACTTAATTGACTACGGCAGTTTCATGTATGTTTTTTATTTGATTAAAATGATTAATTTCACGTTGTTCCTTTCTTTTAAAATACTATGTTACTTAGGCAGAGTTATTATTTTTTAGCTATTCTTTCGATTGGCATCATAAAAGTAGGGTGTTTTTTTTTTCACATTTGAGTCGGTTCGATTCCCAGCCGAAGCAAATAATTTTTAGAAAATCTATGAATGCAGAATTACTAACTTTTAAAAATAACATAAAGTCTTCTTTGAGCAAAATTCACTATCTACGATATTTAAGGTACTTCCCCTTCATGTCCCATAACTTTGGGACGCCCTGTATACCAAATTTCAACCAAATCCGTTCACTCATTTTGCCGTGACGAGCAACTCACAAACAAACATCTCTCATTTATAATATTGGGTCTTTACCTATGAAATTGGAGTTTTTTTTCTTCGTTAATCATATGCACCAATTCCTGCGATTTTCAAAGCTATATCCTTTGTTTTTTATTTGGAAAATGGAACATTATTTCAAGGTTTCACATGAAATATTTTTTAATTTCTGGGCCAAATCACATAATAAAAAAAAATTGAATATGGCTTTTTTCATGTGCTTACCATAATCATTTCTTAGATTCGCTGAAACTTTTATAAAGCGGTTACTTACAAAGTTTAGCAAAATTTGGGAGAAAGGTCGTGACGTTTACCAAATGAGTTTTTTACCGCAAGAAAAAAGAAATAGGGCTTATTAGGTAAGTGAAATAAAAGGTACCCATATTCTACTCTTTGAAGGTACCTATATGCAATAGTTTTTTTTTTAACCTTCATCGCCCCACGCTTCGGCCGGAGATTTATATGCGACTGGCGGGATTCGTAGCGTTCCCATTATGTGAAAATTTATAACTAATATTTTCCCAACATTCTTTTTGTTTATTTAATTTAGTGATGTAATTCTGTGAAATAGGTTTCGCTAAAATTAAATTAACTTTAAAATTAAACGCATTATTCGATGATGGTTTTGAAAAAAAAAACAATTATAAATACTCGTATATTTGTTGGACTTACAAACTGTTTTGAATTTAATGATTACTTATTGGATAGCGAAAGGTGTGTAAAAAATTATTTTTCAGCAGACCATGATATGGTATGTCATTTAAGTTATTAGCACCAGTATTAGTCAAGCAAGATGCTCTCTTTAATCAATCTCAGATAGACTGGACCTACATAAATGAATTGAATAGATTAAGCATTATAAAATTATCACAGAACTGAAACACGATTGAACGTATACGTAATAGGCTTACGGTCTTATTCATAAACATTTAGAAACGCTTTATAAAGTGTGTTTTGTCTCTATCGTTCATAACGAAATGTTGTAATGAAAGAAAGTGACAAAACATACTTTAACTAAAACAGGCTTATAAAGCGTTTGTTAATTTTTATGAATAAGAGGGTTAGTTATTACCTATAGACATCATTCTTAGTAAGTAGCCTTATTATTTATTTTTTTTGACTCGGGGCGAACGCATTACGCTTACCGCTTCCCTAGGGTACGGCGAGACTGTAATGTGGGACTCCCCCCCCCCCTCCCCCCCTCCCCCCTCACAAGGGGAGGCCCATTCCGGAGGGCGTCTGGCGTACCCTCCGTAGGGGGCGCTGTCGTGCTTCACACCGTGATCAGCGAGCAGTATGAAGCGCGGCAGGGCCCGTTGCGTTACTTAAATTTTCTACATCTGTTCTAAAAAGGTGACGATTGTCCTCACAGAGACGGTTCACGAATAGGTACATCTTGAAAACTGTTTCATCTGGTCTTCATAATGTTCTAAATCTTTGTGCACTATGTCGCAGTACCGCACGCGATGGCGCGACGCGAGTTGCGCAGGTGCACATGAGATTGTAAGGCACGGATAGTAATCACCATATCTACTAAGTTCTTTTAGAAATTCTTTTAATTTATGTATATGTGACCGGTGTAACAAATAATCGTTTTGTCTATCTATTGCATCGTGCATACTTCACTTTTTTAAGGAACATCAATTGACATCTTGAATGTAGTTTTGAATTCAGTTCAAATCCGGGTCAGGCGGGAAAGTTAAAATTCCGTTTAAAGCTAACCCTATAGATCGTTTCTCGTAATGTAGAGTACAACTGCCAGTTTCGAGTGAAAAATTTTATTTCTCTTATTTCTTCAGTTTATATGTCAGTCTCAGTCAAAACAAGTAATTAATCGTATACTTGGCGTACACAGTCTAGTCACGGTCAAGTCATTCTTCAGTAAAGTGGCAGAATGCTTTACAAAAGATTTTGGCGGCTTCTTGTGGGAACCCGAAAGCTCCGTTACGCACTTTAATTTACACTTCCTTTCACTTGTACACACTAACGTTTGCTGCACAATATTCTTCCATTATTAAGCTTCAAAAGTTAGAATGCACAAATTGTAAGAATTATAAAGAAAAATGCAACTTCACTCGCCGAGATCCCGCTAAAAATCATGTAAATCGTTAATAAATGTTGTATATGAAAAAAAAAGATTAAGATATCTGAAGACAAGTATATTACAACTTGGCTCGTGCCACTCCCTTGTGTAGCAAGCGTGTTCACCAAACCATGCAGAAAACAAAAGCAACGGAAATATAACTCCAGTCGACGACAAGAAAGGCTGTGAGACAGTTTTCTATGGACAAATTTTCATATCAATTATTTTCAATCAAAATACAGTGATAATTATTCAAATACTACATTTAAATAGTGCTCGTCGTCACGTCCAAAAATAAATTAAAAAGTAAAACTTTTATAACACAATCTGTCAGAATTACCGCCAAAAAGTTTTAATTGATAAAACGTTACGCAATTTGGGTTACACATAATAAAAATGCAAATTTCGAAATAAGTTTAAAATGTTGCGTTTAATTTGAAATTTAAATAAAAAGTGCGTTTGACGGATGGTTTGACTGTTTACTTTTTTTAAAATGGACGCCGGCCGAGGCGTTACGTTGTTGCATCTTACATTTTTTGCTTTCTTCACAACGCTTGCATGCGCAGAAGAATACTTCAGAATGGTGAGTGTCCATTAACTGATTGATGCGATTAAATTATGACGATAACGGAATTCAAACAATCTGTTTTACTTGTGATCTTCTTGGAAGATTAACACAAATATTTTTTTTTTATTATGAGCTCAGTAATTTTTTTTATAACTGACATTCCTATCAAGATTTAAAGATGGATGTTGGATATTTTTATTACATGTAATCATGATATAGTACATACCTAATTTAACGACCAATTGGTGTAGTGGATAGTGACTCTATCAACGAACGACTCTACAAACGCTTGCGGGTTCGAATCTCGCGAGGGGTAAAATTTTATTGTGTTGAATACAAACATTTATTCCCGAGTCACGGGCTTTTATTTAAATATTGGGTCTATACCTATGAAATTGGAGTTTTTTTTCTTCATTAATCATATGTACCAATTCCTGCGATTTTCAAAGCTATATCCAAATTTGTTTTTTATTTGGAAAATGGAATATTATTTCAAGGTTTCACATGAAATATGTTTTTATTTCTGGGCTAAATCACATAGAACAGAGCTCTTTTCATGTGCTTCCCATAATCATTTCTTAGATTCGCTGAAACTTTTATAAAGCGGTTAATTTAAAAAATTAACGCTGCCTATACTTAACTTAATGTTATCCGATAATACACACAAAGTTTAGGTAAATTTGGATTTTCCGTTCCCAAAAAAAAAACAAAAATGTTTGTATGGAGAAAACAGTCTTAATGAAATTCTTCATACAAAACGCCAATTTCATAGGTGAGGACTTAATATTTTACAACGGCTACATGAGATATTTGACGGTTTGATACCCAAAACTCATTGAAGCGTGATCTTTATATTCGGAAGGGTCACGCGATTTGAGGCACACTGAGGTGCAGTTAGCTGGTGTCCATTTTTTTCAAACAACTGTGTTCCATTTTGGCGCGGAGTATGAGTTGCATCTGTTATTTATATTAAATACAATTTGTGTATTGTTCATCTTTTCCCGGTACTTTCTGGACAGAGTAGTATGTCGGGATTCTTTGTTTTTAAATGATATACAATTTGTTTACTGTATTTACTTACATAGTTGTTTACTTATGTTGTTTTGACATGGTATTTCAATCAATCAAATCAATCAAATACGCTTTATTGTTTAAATAAGGAACGTACATTTAAATATCTTATAGAAACTACAAAGTTAGGCGGCCTTATCGATTACAGCGATCTCTTCCAGGCAAACCTATCGTATTTATTATTTATTTATTACTCGACTGCCCCAGGAAGAAGAGTAATGTTTTCTGAGTGTATGTATGCAAGTATATATCTGTATTACCTCCTGTAACCGAAACGGCTAGATCTATTTTATCTTTAGATCTAGATCGGCCTCATCTTCACTTAACATCAGGTGTGATTGAGGTCAAGTGCTAACCCGTTGAGAATAAAAAAAAAAAAAAAAAACTATTTTGATAAGAAAGGAGTTGTTCCATTCGTCTTGATCCCTAGAGTGGCATCAGCAAAATTCAAAGTATGCTGTCCAGTTTTTTGATTTAGTTAATTGTTTCTCATCTAGATTTAGCCCAGGGAACATACGGTTTGACCTCGGAAAAACGAATAACCGCGATTTTCTTAAAACATTTAATAAATGTTGTAAACAATTTGCTAAAACTTAAGCATTTGTCAGAAACGCAAGCGCTAAGTGACGACCGATTGGTGTAGTGGATAGTGACCCTGTCAGCGAACCAACGGTTGCGGGTTCGAATCTCGCGACGGGTAAATGTTTGTATGATGAATATGAACATTTATTCCTGAGTCATGGATGTTTATATAAATATTTATGTATGTTTATCCGTTATCTAGTATCCATAGCACAAGCTTTGCTTAGTTTGGGACTAGATGATTGGTGTAAGTGTCCGAAATATAAAAAAAAAAAAAAAGTAACTAAATTAACTAAAATTGAAAATGTGATTCTTTTAAAAAAAATGCTCAATTGAAGAGTATTTCTTTCAATTCAAAACATTTTGGGAAATTATTAGGCTGCATGAGCTCAGCACCCTTTGCCCTCCAATATTGCTGGAGAATAAATAATTGTTTAGCACTTTATTGCAATATTTGTACAATATAAAATTATCGTTACAAAATATTATAGTTCTCATTTTTATTTCTAAACAGCAGTGTTTAGAAATAATAGCTGCATAGCTAGACGACATTTTCTGCTAAAACACATGCATGCCTAACTAATAACGGTACTTAGTTTTTTTCATCAATAAATTAACTGTGTTTAACGAAAGTCTACCCAATTAAATATCAGTTAGTATTTATTTTTTTAGGCTTTTAAGAAAATCTTTTGGACCCCTACAAAAGACTTTTAAATTCATGATTCATATATTTATTGCATTACACATGTCATAGTTACAATACATAGGTAAGTACTAACATACACATGTACCTTGTCAGGCATGGCAATATGGAGGAAAGGGATATTTATGTTATTAATGTCGTTTCAATTATCAATAGTTATAATTTTTATGAAGCTACATAATTATGTATGTTGTAAGTTCAAAGAAAGTGCTCCAATTCCACAGTCAATCAACAATAAACAAAAAATAACAAATTAAAAGTACACCCTATCCTATTTCAAAGAATATAATATTAAAAGTCAGACAACTGCTGCTCATTAATTATGTGGTTTATTAATTAAGTTTCACACAGAGATAATCCTTTTTGCTTCGTCGTCGGACATACGTCAAAACAGAATGACCACAGACTAGACTATCATCAGTGTGGCCAAATAAATAAATTGAAACTCCTCCAAAATCAATTCCGATCATTTTAGTATAATGACTATTTAAGTTTTTATATTAATAAATTGTCAAGTAGACGCAGATCAATAATACTTAGGTACGATTTCTAACAATAATAAGATGTCAATAATATTAAAATGTCATGCATAAATCCATTTTAGAATGTCAATTAGATTAATAATATCATGCGTAGGTAACTTTCCTCTATATGTCTATTTCTATGTATATGCAATTTATAGAAAGTTCACACTTTTTGGGCTATAGATAGCCCAATAAATGTGGAAAAACCTACTCTCTAACATTAATTATTCAAAATTACATCTCTAATATACCTCTATAAGATAGCAATTATATAAGTCGGTTCAGAATTATGTCTAGCTAAGCTAATTTTTTACCGTATTTTCCCTGGGCTAATTGTAAAATTCTCATGTATAAAAGCGAATATTAATGCAGTGTCCCATAAATGATACATCGTAATATGTATACGTATATTTACAGTAGGTTTAAATATCTATGCATCTAAACTCTATGCAGATTGCTTCATGTATAATTCACAATTGCAATTAGGTTTCACAAGAATTGTCTTTTTGCACTTATTAATTGGACGCGTCTGTCCGTTTCGTGCATTCTTTTTGTAACAATTTCTTAAATTGTGAAACTGATAGACATATATTAAGATGCCTTTGTAATTCTTCTCGTATTATACTACTACTTAATAGTCCAGTAAAATACGTAATATTTGTGATGTAGCTTCCTTAGTATAATCTTAAAATTTTTGCAGAAGGATAGAATGTTTTCTAACTGCTCTGTAGCTTGCATTAAGTAAACTTCAAACTTGAAGCATTTATTTCAACGTAAGATACATGATATCATTTGTTGAATGTCAATTTAAATCTACTGGAAATAGAAAAAGTTTATTGCATTTATCTGTCAGTCGGTATGTCCAAGCTACTACCGCTTCGGAAAGGGAATTCATCTGTGGGAAAAGAAGCGGCGCAAGAAACCCACAGGATCA
Organism: Oegoconia quadripuncta; assembly: GCA_949316235.1. Classification (NCBI taxonomy): domain Eukaryota; kingdom Metazoa; phylum Arthropoda; class Insecta; order Lepidoptera; family Autostichidae; genus Oegoconia; species Oegoconia quadripuncta. The sequence continues at coordinate 48,495,379 of OX438741.1, read as the reverse complement.
TTGTTGTCCTTTTTTTTTAAAAATAAAGTATATAACTAATACAATTTTATAATTTTGGGGAGCTGGTCGAAGTACACCAAGCGTGTTTGTCATTCAGGTAGTCACTAATTTAGTAGGTTTTAGATAGGTATTTAGTTATATAACCTTCAATCTTGATGATCTGTTTGGTGTAGTGGTTAGAAACTCTGCTGCTATACTAAAAGGTCGCGGGTTCAAATCCCGCTAGGGGCATATGTATGTATGATGAATACAGACACGTGTTCCCGAGTTATAGTCCCGAGTTTTAATTATAAGCTCCGACGCAATGAAATTCACAGTGATAATTGTTTTGTAACAGTCTATGTTTTATTACTAAATACCTATGATAATGCCGCGGATATAAATACAATCTGTGGTTTACAAAAACGAGCCATTTATTTTATCAATTGGGACCTGCAGTGTCACTTATAGACAGATTTAAAGAGTATAATATTCTAACCTTTTCGTCACAGTACATTTTTGAAAATCTAATATGTCAAAAAAAATATAGCATCGTTTAGGAAAAATAGTGATAAACATGATGTCAATACAAGAAATAGAGATAAACTTGCAGGTCACATAAGTCGCCTCCACAAAGTCAGTAATTCATTCAAAGGGCTATGTACACGCTTTTTCAATAAGGTTCCTGTTGATATACAAAATCTTCCTTTCAATAAATTTAAAGATACTATAAAACAGAAACTTATTAAGAAAGCATATTATAAAACATCAGATTATTTAGACGATAAACATGGACATAACCAGCCCGTTTGCCTAACCAGGCTATTTCACAATTAAAATGAAATATTATAAAAAACCTTTTTTTTTAAAGAGCAACCTCGCGGGTTTCTTGCTTGTTCTTCTCAGGGGAAAATTGCCTTTTGAACAAGCAGTAGCTTAAAAAATGTAAAATCTGACTATTTTAAGTGTACCCTGTGTACCTACAAAATAAAGCATTTTTGATTTGATTTGAGTATCTAAAGCAACCTACCGATTTTGTAGAAAACATTTTAATTATATCACTGACAGGTACTCTATCCATGTCCAAAAAATCACGGCTTTTAAGATTATAGTAAGTTAAAAGTGTATCCTTACTAGACTGTGTGCCCCATTTGGCATAATGATCGCAAGCTCTCCTTGCCAGCGCGTGGTCTCCACTTCAAGTTATTAATCTGCTGGACTATGTCATCTCCTAACACGGTGGAGAAATACGAACGATGGCAAGAGTACTGTTTAAAAAAAAATTGCAATGATTATACCGTTTTGGAGTCACGACTAAGTTTATTTTGTCATAATACGGTCATGCAATCTTGCGCACGCGTGAAGGTTACCGCAAAACTGGTAGTGTAGTCTCTTAGTGTGGGTATCATGGCGGAACGCTGACAAAGAGGGTTCGAATCCAGGTCGAGTAATTATGTTTTGGGGAGACGGAATTTACCTTTTTTGCATTTTAGCAATCTTATATATATTGGGTCTTTACCAACGAAATTGGAGTTTTTTTTTCTTCGTTAATCATATGTACCAATTCCTGCGATTTTCAAAGCTATATCCAAATTTGTTTTTATAAATATTATTTCAAGGTTGCACATGAAATATTTTTTAATTTCTGGGCTAAATCACATAATAAAAAAATTTGAACAGAGCTCTTTTCATATGCTTCCCATAATCATTTCTTAGATTCGCTGAAACTTTTATAAAGCGGTTACTTTTACAAATTAACGCTGCCTATATACTTAACTTAATGTTATCCGATAATACACACAAAGTTTAGCTAAATATGGATTTGCCGTTCCCAAAAAAAAAACAAAAATGTTTGTATGGAGAAAACAGTCTTAATGAAATTCTTCATACAAAACGCCAATTTCATAGGTAAGGACCTAATATTATTTATTTATTATTTTTATTAGGAGCCCATACTGTCCCACTGCTGGGCTAAGGCCTCCTCTCTCCATGCCTCAAATGCTCCATACATTTACTCACCGCATCACATAGGTACAACTTCTGAATAACCCATCAGTGACACGCAGCTCAAATAATTTTTTAAATGTAGCCCAAATTCATATCTCTAAGACTTTTTTAAATTTTTTCGCTATCTCGTTTCGTTTTCGAGATATGATTTTTTTCCTGACACAAACTGGACGATAAGTGACCGCATTATTCACATTTTCTCCATTTTCAAGAGTTATTTTCAAAAATTTTTTAAGTTGTAGCGCTCGTAGATACGCGTCTTTTATAACCCCAATCAACCACGTTATGCCATAACCCGCGACACCAGGGCACAGATTAGATAAAATTTACACCAGGGCGATATCGCACATTCAGTGAAAATCGGGCGAATATTTCACTATATCGAAGCCACAAAAAAAAACATTTCCAATCTTAAAAAAAAGATGACGCGAAATCATTGTACCGAAAATACGAAAGCGGACTACCCATTGTCCGAGGCGACGTCCGTTCGTCTACAACGTAACGTCTACCTACTAAACATTAAACAATGAAGTCGAAATGTAACGTTTCAATATTGAATACGGTCATTAAAGTATTACGCATCTATTAGTGCAATATCTCGAAATACTAGCTGAATAATTGTTACCACAAATTATTTTGTTTTAATACAAGCAATAAGATGTAATAACATATTTTTGCTCGTTTCGTTCTATCAGGCACTGAGGCTAAAAAGGAAATTTGTGTTGAAAAATTTGAGCGATTCTTTACTTCCCTGATACGATGAACTGTTTGGTGTAGTGGTTAGCAACTCTGGCCACTGTACCAAACGGTTGCGGGTTCGAATCCCGCTAGGGGCATATGTCTGTGTGATGAATACGGACATGTGTACCCGAGTTATGGATGTTTTTATTTATAATAAGTATTTATTTACAAAAAAAAAATATATTTATGTATTATATCAACCATCTGGTATCCACAACACAAGCATATAGTTGCTTACTGTGGAACTAGATGGCGCTGTGTGTATGTCTAAGGATATTTTATTTATTATTTATGATAGCTTAAGGTGCGGAGTTTTAAAAGCTTGACGGAACCAAACGGGCACTAATGTTTGGCCGATGGATAATTCGGTACCAGCTAAGGTACCACAGCTAGGTGACCGGCCAATGAGACATCAGGACGGCCGGTCACCCTTAAATGTTCTATTTCTTCTAAAATGAGATGGCACCAATTGACTACTTATATGAACCAAAATGAAGCAATTGGGCAGCAATTATTGGTCATAATTTCAACGATAAATACGTCTAGTGACCGGCTATCCTAACGCTAACCACAAATAGTAGGGGTGGCCCTCATTGGATAAATTAGGAATTCTTTTTAAATACAGAATAAATCAAAAAAATAAATAGATAAATAGATATTTCGGACACTTACACCAATCATCTAGTCCCAAACTATGCTTGTACTTTGGATACTAGATAACGGATAAACATAATAAATATTTATATAAACATCCATGACTCAGGAATAAATGTTCATATTCATCACACAAACATTTACCCGTCGCGGGATTCGAACCCGCAACCGTATTTTTAGGCTGACAGGGTCACTATCCACTACACCAATCGGTCGTCAATCACTCAGACCTGCACTGGAAAAGCCTAAAAGCTAATTAAAGTACCTAATATTTAAATAGCTTTGTAAACGGTCATTTTCCAGAATTCACGGTTATAAAAAAAGAGGCCGATTTTATTAATAACTAGCTCTCCGCCCGCGGCTTCGCCCGCGTGGAATAAGTTTATCGTGGAAATTTGTTTATCCCGCGGGAACTACTCACTTTCTCTCTCTCTCTTGGCTCTAGTCGGTGGAGTCCTTTCACTTTATCGCGATAAAAAATATCCTATGTCGTTCTGGGACCTGCACCCGACAAGCCTAAAGCTGATTATAAGTGAAAAATGAAAAAAAAAGTTTATTTTCGACTATAATAGGTATGACTAAGGTTGGGATCTCCTATTAAGTATACAAGTATACTTGTGCCAAGCGTTTTAGGTCTTCGTTTCTCATGCGCACGGCTAAGGAGTGGAACGCATTGCCTCCGTCTGTGTTTCCAATCGCATATAACCCGCAGCTCTTTAAAGTCAGGTTAAATAGGCATCTTCTGGGAAAGCTCGTTCCATCGTAGACCTTATCTCGACATTAGTCCAGATTAAGGTCAAGAGCGATCCCATTCTAATTAAAAAAAAAAAAAAAAAGGAGGGCCCGCTCTTCCATATCTAAATGTTACATTGAAAAGAATGTTGGTTAGGATAGAAAATAGATGTTTTTATGTGTGTGTGTGTGTGTGTGTGTGTGTGTATGTGCGTGTGTGTGTGTGTGTGTGTGTATGTGCGTGTGTGTGTGTGTGTGTGTGTGTGTGTGCGCGCGCGCGTGTGCGTGCGTGTGCGTGTGTGTGTGTGTGTGTGTGTGTGTGTGTGTATGCGCGTATGCGTGTGTGTGTGTGTGCGCGCGCGTGTGCGTGCGCGCGCGTGTGTGTGCATGTGTGTGTGCATGGAGAATGTGGAGATACAATTTATATTAGCATAGTAAAGTAAGTAATACATAAATACCTTCGATAACTGTTGCGGCGCCGCTGGACGGAATAAACCCTCTCGTAAACAACTCCTAGCATGACAAATCGCAGGAAATCCTCTCGAGAAAATTTAAGTGAATTACAATTTAGAATAACTATGTTGTTAAATGTAGCCTTCAAGTGTACTGACTCTGATGCGGACATTGAAGTGGCAAGCCAAGTATAATTTTACTTAGTATAGTCTGAAACATATAAACCTATACAGCCCAGCATAATACAATCAAAATTTTCTCAGGAAATAATGATTTTTTTTTTAATAGAAGATAGATACTTTTGGTATATTGTTGCTGCATTAAAAAAATTACCCAAAAACTATGGTAAACAGCTACCTTAATTGTGTTGCCGACTGTACGAGGATGAGGCGTCATCATACGAAGTACAATCGCGTATGCGGTTATGGTCCCAACTCTTAACGATATAAATTTTCTCTTATTTAAGACAAGTATCGAGTACCATTCTCGTGTGCAAGCTACTGCATAAGAATTAAAAGGGTCTATCCTACAGAGTATTTAATGCAAACTTTCAAGTCCAAGTTGATAGACCGATTCTAAATACATAAATAGAATACATAGATCGGATACGGAGGTAACTAGCCAGGCGGACATTTAAAATACCCTACCACCAACCAAACCGAGTACTTAAACATGTACCCCGCTGGGGATCACACGCGCGACCTCCGAATCGTAAACCCAATGTTGAAAAAGAGTTATAGGATTATTTAATATAATTATAATGTAAAAATATTGTGGAATCACAATATCAACAAAATTAAATAAAAAACCTGTCACGATATTTATATGTCATTAGACACTTAAGAATTATAACCATTGTTATGTCAAACATGAGAAAACAATAGCATATACATATGCGTATAATGCTACATCTTCATCGCGTGCTTCATCTTCGACCACATCGTCACTTTCCATCAGGTGAGATTGTGGTCAAACGCGAATCCTGTCTTTTTTTTTTTTTTAATTAGAATGGGATCGCTCTTGACCTTAATCTGGACTAATGTCGAGATAAGGTCTACGATGGAACGAGCTTTCCCAGAAGATGCCTATTTAATCTGACTTTAAAGAGCTGCGGGTTATATATATGCGATTGGAAACACAGACGGAGGCAATGCGTTCCACTCCTTAGCCGTGCGCATGAGAAACGAAGACCTAAAACGCTTGGTCCTTATAAATGGCACGTCAACTAAGTGCGGGTGATATCCTGACGTACGTCTTGAATTTCGATGTAAGAACGAAGAAGAAGATGTCAATCATAAAAAAAATATATATATATCTTATTCTCTGATTCTTCATAATATTTTTGAAGAAATAAACAATAATTGCTAATAAAAGTGCTAATTTTTGTTTTGTTAGAGTCAAGTTCTTCTGACCGCCTCCGTGGCTCAATGTAAACAACATAGGGTTTACGAATCGGAGGTCGCGGTTTCGATCCGGCGGGGTATACATTCAGTGTACTAAGTATCGGGAATTTGTCAATAAAACAAAAAATACAAATTATTCATCTAAATTTATTTTATCGCCTTCAAAGTAGGCCCCATCGCTTGCAATACAACATCTCCACCGCTTCACCCAGTCTTCCATACATTTTTCATAGGCTATTTGCGGTATGGCCTTTAGCTCATTCAGCGAATTTTCTTTTATGGCTTCTATCGACTCAAAACGTTTTCCTCGAAGTGGTAATTTTAACTTGGGAAATAAAAAAAAGTCAGACGGAGCCATATCAGGTGAATACGGTGCTTGGTCGAGAACATTTGTTGAATTTTTCGCTAAAAACTCTTTCACTATAATGGCTGTGTGTGATGGTGCATTATCATGGTGCAGCATCCATGAGTTGTGTTGCCACAAATCTGGACGTTTTCGGCGGATACTCTCACGCAAACGCTTCATGACGCCTAAATAATATTCTTTATTCACTGTTTCTCCCTCTGGAAGGAATTCGGAGTGAACCACACCACGGTAGTCAAAAAAAACTGTCAGCATCACCTTGATTTTGGAGCGACTTTGCCGCGGTTTTTTGGGTTTCGGCTCGTTTTCGAGACGCCATTCTGAAGACTGTTGGCTTGTTTGCATGTCGTACTCATAAACCCATGTCTCGTCGCCAGTTATTATACGTTTCATAAAGGTCGGATCCGTAGAAGCTCGGGAAACCATGTCTTCAGCGACATGCTTTCGCTGCGCTTTTTGAACAAAATTGAGCTCTTTTGGAACTAGTCGAGCGGCGACGCGTTTCATGCCTAAAATGTCAATGAGAATGTTGTGGACGGACTTAAAAGATATGTTCACCTCACTAGCCAACTCTCTCAGACTCATACGTCGATTTTCGAGCACTAGCTTCTTGATTCTGTCGATGTTTTCTTTGGTCGTAGCGGTTGAAGGTCTACCAGAACGAGGCAAGTCTACTACTACTTCTCGGCCTTCTTTAAAAGCCTTATACCATTCATAAGCCCTTGTTTTCGATATACACGATTCGCCGTAGGTATTTCGCAACATTTTTAGTGATTCACCACATGAAATATCATTTGAAACACAAAATTTAAGGCACACTCTTTGTTCAACAATATTTTCCATTGTAAAAATCGCCGAGGACTCAAAACTATGACCAACAAAAAGTGTAGTTTAAAACAAATTAAATGACAGATCCCGCTCAAATTTTGCGCGCTAAATCAGTACAGTGCTACCAACATGCAGTAAAAAAATTAGAACGACCTCTTTTACGCGGGTCTTTTTATTGACATATTCCCGATACTTTTTACACAGAGTAGTATGTTTAGTACTCGGTTTGGTTGGTGGTAGGGCATTTTAAATGTCCGCCTGGCTAGCTACCACCGTCTTATCTAAATCTGCCGCCAAACAGCAATGAATTAGCATTGTTGTGTTCCGGTTGTCAGAGATAAAGATAGCCAGTTTCCCAAATATTTGGGTTTCCGGGTCAGTACGCTTCCTCCTTAGGCCAACCCGTTGTGCATAAAAAATGTTAATAACTTTAAGACTTTTCGAGGGCATATATCAGAGCAATATTTTTAATGTATTAAAAAGTAATTTTAATTTATCCAATGACCAATGATAGATAAGCGTTTTTGCAGTTCTCCCAATTCATTTTCTATTAATTTTTGTGGTAGTCTGGTTTAAGTTTTTTAAACTTTTATTGTGTATGTATTATTTTATCCTGTATGGAGGTAAAAGTCTGAAATAATTTTTTTATTTCTTTCTAAAGTCCGCATATTGTGAGGCCAAGTACTGAGCCCTGAGCGTGGCCCGACACGCAGATGACCGCTTTTATTTTCTTTTTCTTGCCGTCGAACCACGTCTGACTTATTCGTCTTACTTTGTAATAGACATGTTATATGAGTTTTGCGCGGTGTACTCACTATGTAGGTACCTACACTTACTCAAAGTAGAGCGTCACAAATAATTACCTCCTCTAATAATGGAGAGGCACAAATTCTCCGCTTGCTTAAGTTTATGTCACACTACAGTATATAGAATTATATAGCTTTTTTGGGACAAACGTGCAATTTTGATTAGTCATCTTTTTACAAGCTTTTATTTAGTTTGCAATTTTCGTATGTAAGTTGTCCGTTTCAAAATTTGCAAAGCATTTTTCAACCACTTGCTGGTATCTGAGCGAGCTGAAATTTGGCATATTTATGTAAGTTGCCGTAGTTGTATAGCCCGAAGAATTGCCAAACTTAAGTGGCAGTGGGCGGGACACATTGCTCGTACCGTTGACCACGCAGCGTCCTCCTCGAGCCCCCCCAAGAGGTGAACCGACAATTTGGTATACGGGAAGCCGCTGGAGGCGGGTAGCGCATCGTTGTGGAGATCTTTGGGGGCCTTTGTCCAGCAGTAGACGTCAAAGTCAAAATCAAAGTCAAAAATGCTTTATTTTGTAGGTACACAGAGTACACTTAAAATAGTCAATTTTACAGTTTTTAAGCTAGTGCTTGTTCAAAATGCAATTTTCCCCTGAGAAGAACAAGCAAGAAACACGAAGGGTTGCTCTTTTAAAATCGGGCTTTGATTTAAAATAAAGGTTTTTATATTACAAAAAGATTTTTATATTTCATTATTAATTGTGAAATAGACTGGCATGCGAGGGATCCGATTTGTCCAGGGATGATTATCATCTAAATAGTCTGATATTTTATAATATGCTTTGTTAATAAGTTTCTGTTTCATAGTATCTTTAAATTTATTGAGAGGAAGATTTTGTATATCAACTGGAACTTTATTGAAAAAGCGTATACATAACCCTTTGAATGAATTACTGACTTTGCGGTGACCTGCAAGTTTATCTTTATTTCTTGTATTGACATCATGTTTATCACTATTTTTCCTAAATGATGCTATGATTTTTTGACATACATTAGATTTTTTAAAATGTACTGTGACGAAAAGGTTAGAATGTTATACACTTTAAACCTATATCTAAGTGACACTGCAGGTATCAATTGATAAATTGTGCGAACGGCTCGTTTTTGTAAACCAAAGATTGTATTTATATCCGCGGCGTTTCCCCACAGCAAGATACCGTAAGACATCAAGCTGTGGAAATAACTGAAATATACTAATCTAGCAGTAGTTACGTCTGATATTTGTCGAATTTTTTTGACTGCATACGCTGCAGAGCTGAGCCTTTTCGCCAGTTTATGTATAATGAGGACCCCGTCTTTCGGCTGATATGATGATGATATAAGTTCGGTGACAATGCAATATTATGGTAATATCGTGCTGATCTGATGATGAAGCCGGGGTGTAGGGACTGGAACTCCTTGATGGCAAATGGCAAGATAGTCGAATTTGGACTAGTTTGTTTTGTCATGAGCAGTTTCCATTACACATGATCAGGTCAAATCAAATCAAAATATTTTATTTCATAGGATAAAATTATCACTTGAAAAGATGTAGCCAGAAGATTGCCACTGGAAGTCCTTGATGGACTTTATGTTACCTTTTTTATGATTAACTGGATACCCGTTTGACCACAACCTCAACTGATGTGAAGTGACGATGTGGCCGAAGATGAAGCACGCGATCTCAGTAGATGCCTATTCACCCTGCTCTTGAAGATCATAAATAAATTACGCCATCTAACTATCCTACCAATCAGTCAATAGCCATTTAAATTTGTATAGTGTGCGTTTCTTCGTTGGATATTTATTTACGACCGAAGTAAATAAGATATTTTAATATGAATTTCGGATTTAGATTTATTTTGGATTAAATTACATGCCCATAAAGGGAATGTCGAGTTGTCCCTTACATGCGGTATGTATAATTTTGTAGTTTGTTAAGTCACCATACAGTACATACAAAACGTCACGACCTCTATTGCAAATGGGGTGGTCAGGGATATCCCAAACAATAGTGTTTGAGTGGTCCAAACATTAAAAAATTAATCATTGAAACAACATCCACGGTTCACCTTATGAAATGTACAGAAATGCACACGTGACAGGAGGTGAGTCTATCGCCGTTGAAACATGCAAATCTATAGATGTTTTTTGTGGAAAGTCCCTTAGTCGCCTTTTACCAAACCCACGGGAAGAGACGGGTTGGTTCTATTCTATTTGAGTGCGGAAACCACACCGCACCAAATAACCATACTGTTCATTGGTAATTTTACTGTATTGTGAAAGACTGAATAAATAAATAAATAATAATAAATAAATATCCTTGGACATACACACAACGCCATCTAGTTCCACATTAAGCAACTATAGGCTTGTGTTGTGGATACAAATTGATTGGTAAACTACACAAATATTTTTTTTTTTGGAAATAAATACTTACATATATAAATGAAAAACATCCATAACTCGGGAACACATGTCTGTATTCATCATACAAACATATGCCCCTAGCGGGATGTGAACCCGCAACCTTTTGGTATAGTAGCAGAGTTTCTAACCACTACTTAGTAACTTATTAGTAATCTGTGCCACTACACCAAACAGGTCGTCAATAAATGATAAAATTGATAAAGTACTATCGAAATACATGGTTTCCTGTTAAAACTTAATATGTATTGTGCTGGATTATAAAGGTCCTGAGATCGGTCTCCCAATTTGGGAGGTCCGGGTTAGATTCCCAAGCAGGCCATGTACTAATGATCGAGTTTTTAAATTAAATTTAATTACTTATGTGCATTTATCCGACTGCTCTTGAACGGTGAAGGAAAACATCGTGAGGAAACTGGCATGCCTGAGAAATAAAAATTCAAAGGCATGTGAAGTCCCCAACCCGCATTGGGCCAGCGTGGTGGATCATGACCCATACTAAGGCCTACATCCCTGCATTGGGATGTTTACGGGCTGATCATGATAAAGGTCCTGTACCTAATTTTCAAAAAAAAAAAAAAAAAAATCAAAAATATTTTATTCAATGTAGGATACAAAAATATCACTTATTGAAAGTCAACATGCTATTTTTCTTTTTTTAACTACATCGCTTCACAAGGTGTTATGGTTAGGGAGAAGAAGCGACAAGAAACTCCGCAACAACACATCTTTTCAACTAGTCTCCATCCTTACAACAATACTACATCTTATATTACATATTACAAAACAATAGCAATTAACATAACAACCAGCTAACACCAGACCTCCTTATCGCCTAAATAATCATCTATCCTGTAATAACCCTTCTTACACAGAGTTTCTTTAATGTGGCGTTTAAATTTCTGCTCTGTTAAACTCAATACATGTTCTGGTATTTTATTGTAAAAGCGTATGCTGTGTCCCACAAAGGATGTGCTAACCTTGCTAAGTCTAAATTGTGGAATTTCAATTTTATTTTTGTTTCTAGTATTCAAATTATGATTATCAGAATGTTTGCGAAATAGGCATATATTTTTGCGTACATACATTATACTGTCATATATATACTGGGATGCAACAGTTAAAATACTTATTTCTTTAAACAGATCTCTTAGAGAATCACGGCAGCGTAATTTATATATTGCTCTGATTGCTCTGATTGCTCTTTAATGTGTCTTTTCAGGGCGTGAACACAAACTCAGCGGAAGCTACGCAGTTCCTTCGTGAGTACGACAGGGAGGCGTCTGGAATGTGTTACAGGTACTTTCATAAGCCATTTAAACATCTCTGTTGGACGAGCTAAGATATTTGGTCTCCCGATAAATAGTCCACTTTTAACGTCCTATAATTTTAAAGGCCTATATTTTGTGGCCTGCACATTGTTAGAATACATGTCAGTGATAGAATAAAAATATTCTCTAACAAATCGGTAGCTTGCTTAAGTACAGTATAAGTATTTAGTAATGAAAGATATACTATTAGATTCTTTTTTTATGCATAACATTTTGGTAGGTGCTTGACCTCAATCCCATCTAATGTTAAGTGAAGGTGAGGTCGAAGGTGGAAGCGTAGTGACCCGGAAACCCCAACACATTTGGGGGACTGGCTATCTTATCTCTGACAACCGGAACACAGCAATGCTGTTAACATTGCTGCTTGGCGGCAGATTTAGATGGTGGTAGCTAGCCAGGCGGACATTTAAAATGCCCTACCACCAACCAAATTTAATAGCCGCATCACATTTTGTACGAACTCCTAATTTGCCAAACAATATTTTGTACAAACTGCTAAAAACTATTTAATTGTACAAAACGAGACTTTGTACTAAAGACCTTTTTGTACCAATTGCACGTTTTGTTTCAATCGCGAAATGGTGCGAATTTGCTAAAAAAGTAACCGCATCACATTTTGTACGAACTCCTAATATGCCAAACAAAATTTTGTACAAACTGCTAAAAAAAATCAAATTGTACGAAACGAGACTTTGTACTAATGTCGATGCTTTCGTGAATTTCATTGTGTCGGATACTATTCGAACTCCCTGTAACTATTTTCAAAAATAATCGATTTTTATATTAATGAAAAATTACGACTAACAACGCTAATTAAAGGACTCAATAAACTATTTTTAGAAAATGTAAAGTAGCCATTGATAATTTTTTTTTTAAGTTGATTTAGGAGATCTTAGCATCTTCTACAACGCAATGAAATTCACAGCGGTAACTTTAATACAATATTATAGGTTTTATAACTAGACTAGCTATTGCCCGCGACTTCGTTCCCGTGGAACATTTCATCACAGTCAGTTTAGCAAAAAATAGAAGCTTTTCTTCTCAATCGGTATTCCCGAACGAGTACGACATTGGAACCTTCAAGAAACGAGCCTACACCTTCCTCAAAGGCCGGCAACGCATCTGTGACCCTTTTGGTGTTGCGGGTGTCCATGGGCGGCGGTGATTGCTTTCCATCAGGTGACCCGCATGCTCGTTTGCAGCCCTCTCATATAAAAAAAAAAACGGTTTTTCCCGACACTTACAACCTTGGGATCGTCAAGTCTAGAGTGAATAGGCATTTACTGGGTGCGCGTGATACATCTTCGGCTACATCGTCACTTTCCGTCAGGTGAGATTGTAGTCAAACGCGAAACCAGTTTTTAATAAAAAAAAAAATATCTAAGTATTAGTCACCACACGGCCATTTGCTTTTGAAAACTCATAAACCTTACTTCCAGGGTCACAACATCGCAATGGAAATTCGTGACGAACATAACCGAATACAATCGCCGACGTATGCTTGAGGAGTTGACACTCAGCTCCAAGTTCGAGAGGCTTTCGTGGAGGAAGGCAGCTGCGTACGACGGATCCAGGCTGTCTGACTCTCAGAGCAGGAGGCAGCTGATGAAGATAGTACAGTCCAGCCGCGCCGCGTTACCTGATGACAAGTTTTCTGAGGCATGTAACTTTCACATCGTTATTCTAAGAATAGCGGGAGTCCTTGTACTCAATGGCCACACAGTACATTATACTTAATATTAACACATATCAACTACCCATAAAACATATAATTTTTTGAAACTCTGGTATCGATCAGTTTTGCTCCGAGCGGATTCGAAGTAGGTTGTGTCGTGGTTGACTGGGATTTAGTATTAATAGCACTTCTAGTTGAAGATGAAGAGAGACAAATAAGAACTGTTAATTTGATGAGAAGACATTTCTGGGTGCACAATTTCACGTCACGTCATGCCGCAACATCCAGCGGCTCGCCGCGTCATGCCGCAGCATCCCGCGGCACGTCGTTGCATCGTGGTATCGAAATAAAGTAACATGAATTCTAAACTCATTGAAATAAGATTCAAAATAACTTGATTAGTAATAAAATCCTTTGCCATGACACGCCGTGCCGTGCCGGCAGTGGGGGCCGGCCCTAAATGGCTTATATTCTAAAGTGCAAGGTATAGTTACATTCGTCTTGATCCCCCCCAGGAAATAAATTATGGAGAAACATCCCACAATGCTGTCATGTTTTAGGTTTTTAAATACTCAAATTGTTATTTAATTGATATTCTCTTGCAGATCCAGCAGTTAATATCAGAGATGAAAGAAATCTACAATTCAGCAAAGATCTGCCCCTATGGCCAGAAGCCTTACGACCCTCATATCCCAAGAATGCAGCAATACGGAGCTGACCACACGAACCAGGGCTTCCAGCTTGCTAACCAACCCTACCAGCACTACCAACCATTTCAAGAGACCTCTGAATATCCTAACTACTGTGATATGCAACTAGACCCTGAGATCTCCAGGATTCTTGCACATTCAAGGATCGAGAGCGAGCTGCTGTACGTTTGGAAGAGCTTCAGAGACCAGACTGGACCGAAATTGAAGAATCGCTTCATGAGATATGTGCAATTGGCTAACCAGGCAGCTGTTAGTACGGGTATGTACCATATAAATTAGCTTTTGTCGTTCTCAATCCACATGCCCTTACTGCTGGGTATGGGCCTCTTCTCTATTACACTAATTCTCACTGTCCTGCACCAGCCGCAACCAGTGAGTGATCAATTGTATGATGTCATTGGACCAGCGGGCCGGCGATCTGCCCACTGGTCTTACCGCTATTCTTGGTCGCACTCGTGATTGCTTTGGTCTACCCTTCATCATCCTGTCAAGCCAAGTATCGTGCCCAAATACTCCGCTTTGCGTAGATATTTGGCACGTGGTCAACAAGACAGATACTTGGCATAGAATGCTCCATTGCCCTTTGAGCTTTAATACCTAAAATATAGGTTCTTGTTGCTACTTGCTCATAGTTCGTACTTGATCCAATCACTTTTCTATCCAGGGTACTCAGACGCCGGTGAGCAAATGCGATCAGCCTATGACGACGCGTCATTCAGAGCTAGTGTCGAGGAGGTCTACAACCAGGTGTCTCCGCTGTACAAGCAGCTGTTCACATACGTAAGAAGACGATTGGTCCAACGCTATGGGGAGACCGTGGTGCGGTCTGATGGGCCTATACCAGCCCATTTATTGGGTAAGTATTTGTTTTTAATAAAAGCTGCATGAACCTTGTTCTAACACGTCCGTCATGCTAGAATTCAAACAGTGGAATTCAGCTATTTTAACAATGTCACATAATTGTGCACCGGAAATCCTCTTTCTATCCATTAGTCGCCTTGCACGGCACCCACGGGATGTGATTGGTTGGCTCTATATTAACCTCAGCCAGAAACCACACGGCACTGACGCAGACCGTTTCCAGCCAGTCGCTCTGTAATTCTATAGGGGAGGCCTATGTTCAGCAGGGACGTCCTTTAGCTGATATGATGATGATGACATCCTGCAAAAAGATTTTTTTTTATGATTGACAGGATTCGCCTTTGACCACCATCTCACCTGATGGAAAGTGACGATGTGGTCGAAGATGAAGTACGCGATCCCAGTAAATGCCTATTCACTCTGCTCTTGAAGATCCCAAGGTTGTAAGATTCAGGAAAGACTGACGCCGGAAAGAAGTTCCATACCTTGGCTGTTCGGATGATGAATGAAGAATCGAACTTCTTAGTGCGAATGTTCGGTATATTAACTGTATACGGGTGGAATCCCTCGCCACACCTAGTCGTCCGAAGATGGAAGGGCGACGGTGGAATCAGATTATGTAATTCCAACGCACACTCCCCGAAATGCATCCTGTAAAAAACTAAGAGACAGGCGACTTGGCGACGGTGTTCAAGGCTCTGCAATTTTACAGTCATCGAATTATCACCTATGAGTCCCATGGCACGTCGTTCCACAGAATCGAGTGCAGCTACTTGGTACTTGGCTGACCGTAACCATCCCAGAGGTGACAGCAGTATTCCATGCACAAGCGGACCTGAGCCTGGTAAAGCACCAAATTGATGTGAAATATCGCCTGACCTTTAGAAGAATGCCAAGCTTCTTAGCCGCTGTTTTAGCGTTCGAGATTGAACCTTTGTATTTCATATTTGTGGTCCACCTTCTTCAATCTAGAACTCGCCTTGATTTTGATAAACGACTATAATAATTTTGCGAATTATTCCTTATTCCAGGTAATATGTGGGCTCAGAATTGGAAATCTATCATGGATCTGGTGATGCCGTTCCCTCAGGCTCCCAACGTTGATGTCACTTCTGAAATGCTGAGGCAAGGGTTCACTCCTCTCAGGTAAGAATAGACAGTAATTGATTTTACTATAAGCACTCAACCGGTCCTTGTGCGGTGATAGACCACATACTATGGGGCATCTTCTATGCTGCCCTGCGTGTCCCAACACTTGTCCGCTACACCACTTCTACGTTGCCACACTGTACAGCCTCCGGCTGAGTTATAGCGTTTAGCTGTACATAGAAATATTGGAGAGATTATGGCTATCCAACATAGCTAACAGCTTCAGTGTAATATAACTCAAGGTCTCTGAGAGACTGTGTCCAGAATTAACATAACTCTACAGGTTTAGTAGACTGAAGTAGCAATGGGTAAATCATTATTATCGCAGAAATACCAGGGCTCTGGAGACACGTAGCGTGGGACGTCTGTTGGGTAGATGGAGCCACGATCTACGTCTGGCAGCTGGCTGCTGGTCTGCAAACCCAACGATTAAGCGCGACGACGCGCCTGGTCTTTTTACGTGGTACAACTGTAGACGTGGTATCTACTTTGCGGCCGGTTTAAATAACATAGCAGTAGCCAAAAATGGCGTAGCTCATGAAAATGTTGTTAAGAATAGAATCACACCGCCTCCGTGGCTTAATGTAAACAACATTGGGTTTACGATTACATTACGATACGATTGGATCGGCGGGCTGGCTGGTTGTAACTGCGTGAAGTTATGTAGATAATCCTAAATAAAGAATCAATAAATTGAATGCAAGCTGTGTTAATTGCGGTCTGCCTCGAGGTGTTCTCGAACAATATAAAGACAAATACAAACATTTTCTATGCACACTTCCTTGGACAATCGGGAAAAAATAAAAGAGTGTTTCTGTTACTAAAATTTTAACCGCCTCCGTGGCTCAATGTAAGCAATATTGGGTTTACGATTCGGAGGTCGCGGGTTCAATCCCCAGCGGGGTACATGTTTAAGTACTCGGTTTGGTTGGTGGTAGGGCATTTTAAATGTCCGCCTGGCTAGCTACCACCATCTTATCTAAATCTGCCGCCAAGCAGCAATGTTAATAGCATTGTTGTGTTCCGGTTGTCGGACATAAGATAACCAGTCCCCCCAAATGTGCTGGGGTTCGCTTCCACCTTCGACCTCATCTTCACTCAACATCAGGTGTGACTGAGGTCGAGAACGAACCCGTCGTGCATAAAAAAAAGAAAAATAGAACGTACTGATTGCAATGTTTCAACGTCCACGTCCTACAAAAAATCGGTCACAATATCGGTGACAAAAAGTCGGTCGTGGGCAGGCACATTCAGGCTTTGACATAATATGATGCAATATCCAGAAAATCTTATCTAAATCTGCCGCCAAGCAGCAATGTTAATAGCATTTTCGTTTCCGGGTCAGTACGCTTCCACCTTCGACCTCATCTTCATAACATCAGGTGTGATTGAGTCAAGTACCAACCCGTTATGCATAAAAAAAAAGCATCTATCTTAAAATAACCATAACTAACTCCAGAATGTTCCAAATGGCTGAAGAGTTCTATACATCAATGGGCATGAAGCCCGTGCCCCCCGAGTTCTGGCGCGGGGCGATGCTGGTGCGGCCGGCGCAGCGCAGCGTGCAGTGCACGGCCAGCGCCTGGGACTTCTGCAATAGGATTGACTACAGGTTACTAATAGAGTTGTTATCCCTTCTCATTTTTTTATGAAATGAAATGAAAATCATTTATTCATGAAGGCAATACAATATGCACTAATGAACGTCACTTGTTTTTTGAACTACCACTAGCTCGGAACGCGACCACTACTGAGAAGAGCTAGCGAGAAACTCACGAGGGTTTGTCTCTTTTCAATCAATCATTTACAATCAAGAACGGTTACAACAATTTTTATATAACGTGTAGAGGAGCCGTTTAATCCCATGGTATGATTGACTGGATTCGCGTTTGACCACAATCTCACCTGATGGAAAGTGACGATGTGGTCGAAGATGAAGCACGCGATTCCAGTAAATGCTTATTCACTCTGCTCTTGAAGATCCCAAGGTTGTAGGATTCAGGAAATACTCTAGTATAATGTGAATGTGTGTCTGTCAGTTTGTTACCTTCTCACGACTTAACCCTCTGAACCGATCGTATTGAAATTTGGCAGAAAGGTAGCCTGTGACCTGAAGGAAGACTTAAGACTTAAGATAAGATAAGATAAATTACGATAAGATAAGTTATGATGAGATGAGATAAGATCAGATGAGATAACATAAGATACGATAAGATAAGCTAAGATGCGATGCGATGAGATGAGATAAGATAAGATAAGATAAGATAAGATAAGATAAGATAAGATGAGATGAGGTGAGGTACGGTAAGATAAGATAAGATGGGATAAGATAAGATAAGATAGGATAGGATAGGATAAGATAAGCTAAGATAAGATGAGATGAGATGCTATGAGATGAGATAAGATAAGATAAGATGGGGTGGGATGAGATGAGAAGAGACGATACAAGATAAGCCCGCACGGTATTCCATTCAAACTTTTTAGTATAAGTTTTTCAAAATGAGCAAACTGATTCTAATGAAACCTTATACGCATAAAACATGTACTAAAAAGTAAGTAGAGAATAATTTCGAACATGATATGCTCTTTTATTAATTATTATTTTTTTATTATTTTATTATTATCAATATATTTAAAATTGCTCTAATTTACTTTCGACACGAAAGTAAATTAGAGCAATTTTAAGTTTTAACGGAAGAAGTGTAATATATTCTTTTAAATTCGATAATTTAAAATATTCCCTACTAACTTTTTACATCTATGTATCTTATACGTATAAAGTTTCATTAGAATCGATTTATTCATTTAGAAAAATTTTGACTAGAAAGTTTGTTTGGAATAAAGTGTGGGATCCCTCTTAAATTAAGTTGTCACATTGGCAAAGAAGGCAAACATACATACACCCGACAAACATTACCCCTCTTCCTTGGACAATCGGGTAAAAATAAAAGAATGTTTCCCTTGACTATATGCTTAATAGTATATCGCATTCGTTCTTTCCATTCTATATAAATTAATCATATTTAACTCATTGTCAGGATAAAACAGTGCACGGAAGTCACAATGCAGGACCTGATCTCCACGCACCACGAGATGGCACACATCCAATACTACCTTCAGTACGCTGAGCAGCCGCAGCTCTTCAGAGACGGAGGAAATCCAGGTGAATTACCCAATACGTCTCTATAAGCACACGTGGCGCACTTGTCTATTAGCTATAAAGACTTCTATTCTAATTTAAGTTATCCGCAGTCAGACAACTTAAAGCAATTGGTCTTTCTGACCCATTTTTTTTTTGTTTTGCAACAATTTTAGAATAATGTTTGTTGCTAAACAAAAAAAAAATGGGTCACAAAAGACCAATTTTTAGGATATATAGCTATTTTAAGATTCTAAGTAGGAATTTTTGTAAAAAAAAAAATAAGTAGGAATATCTTGGAAAGGATTAACTTTAGGACAGGTAGGTCTCATAGTAATATTGACTGGAATTTGGACGGACGGACGGAATTCGGACGACCGATTGGTGTAGTGGATAGTCACCCTATCAGCGAAACCAACGGTTGCGGGTTCGAATCCCGCGACGGGTAAATGTTTGTATGATGAATATGAACATTTATTCCCGAGTCTTGGATGTTGATATAAGTTGAACTTTGATGTCGAAAGTCACTTTCAAGAAAAGGATAAAATCTTCAATTTTAGAATTCCAAAAGTTAAATGTGTCTAGAAGGGATCGTGAGGCGGTTGCTGCTGCTTTAAGATATTGAGAATTGAGAGAGATGAATTGAGAACCCGTGACTACTAAATTACCAAATTATGCTGAGCACCTAGTGATCCGTTTTGTGTTTTTTTTATTATTGAATTTTAATTATGAATGTATGTCGTTGTCTCAATCTTTTGTAAGCTAATTCGTATATTTATTTACTTATTTATTCCAATCTACCGACAGTGTATATGTATCTATTTGAGTACCTATACTGCATTTGAATACACATACCTACGTGACATTACTCACTGATGCGCACAGTAAAATATGCTTGTCTGGTTGTTCTCTTTTGTACCAGTGTCTCCTCGTGGGTAATAGCTGAAAATCAGTGTTTTGCTCTCTGAGCAATTATATACACTGAGCTATGACCCATTTGTACGGCTGTAGCACACACATACTCTAGTGTATCCTGATGTTACTTTTATGGATTGTTATAAAATATGTTTATCCGATTGCTTTGGAACTTATGGTATGTGTGTGACTGGAGATACAAATAAACGATCTATCTATCTATCTATCTATATAAATATTTATGTATGTTTATCCGTTATCTAGTATCCATAGTACAAGCTTTGCTTAGTTTGGGACTAGATGATTGGTGTAAGTGTCCTAAATATTTATTATTTATTATAATTTCCTCATTCTATCACCCATTAACGGTTCCGCCACTAATTTCCAGTCACCCTGTAAGTATATTGGGTCTTTACCTAGGCCAAGTCAAGAGTACCCTAAACCGACGAGCATGTATTAACAATCTTAAGAGTGTGTCAGGATCATAGCAAGTGGAAGTCTGTGGTCTCTTCCTACCCTTACAGGAAACAGGTGTGGCTTTATGTATGTATGTATGTAGAAATATTGGGTCTTTACCTATGACATTGGAGTTTTTTTTCTTCGTTAATCATATATGTACCAATTCCTGCGATTTTCAAAGCTATATCCAAATTTGTTTTTTATTTGGAAAATTGAATATTATTTCAAGGTTTTGCATGAAATATTTTTTTTTAATTTCTGGCCTAAATCACATAATAAAAAAAATTTGAACAGAGCTCTTTTCATGTGCTTCCCATAATCATTTCTTAGATTCGCTGAAACTTTTATAAAGCGGTTACTTTTAAAAATTAACGCTGCCTATACTTAACTTAATGTTATCCGATAATACATACAAAGTTTAGCTAAATTTGGATTTGCCGTTCCCAAAAATTAATCAAAAATGTTTGTATGGAGAAAACAGTCTTAATGAAATTCTTCATACAAAACGCCAATTTCATAGGTAAGGACCTAATATACACACTATATATATATATATATTTTGTCCTGCAGAAGCGAGCGGTTCGTGCGATCTACAAGTTAGGCTCCCGAGTACCTATCTCTGAGGAATAAATTTCAGGAAATCAATATATTAACTTTGTCATCGCAATATATTTACGAAAACTTAATGTACGTAAGAAAGAATCTGCATTTGTTTAGGAAAAATTGTGAAATACACAATGTACTACGTGTACATTGTATATTTCATAATTTTTCCAAGATTCACTTAATACAAGATATGAAAATAAACTTGCTGTCCATAGCAGAGCAGTCGTTTACACAAAGTCACTAAGTCATTCAAGGGACAATATATACGCTTTTATAATAAGGTTTTATAAGGTTTTACAATACAATACAATGCAATGCAATACAATACAAATACAAATACTCTTTATTGCGCAAAATAATTTACAATAATTTTTGATGATAACAATAGAACGATACTTTCCAGCTTTCCACGAAGCAGTAGCAAATGCGGCAACACTGTCTGTGTACAACCTGCCGCACCTGCAGAGAGTTGGATTATACCTGAACAAGTATGAAGCATTTTAGTATTTCACACAACGGGCTAGCCTTTTAATGAGTGCACCAAGATTTAATTACAAAAGCAAAAAACCCGACAGAATAGTTTTGTATTTAGCTGGCGCCGTGTTGGATTTCTTGTCACATCTTGTCACATTTGTATCCTATGGCACTCTGGGGACCAAGGCCAATATAAGGACACCTTAGCGTGCGTTCCCACTTTGTCGGGACGACAGATAATCGTGTAGTTTTAAGTGCCGTGGCTTATATGTTTAAATGGAGGTGTTCATGTGAACACCATAATGTTATAGAACGACACGATTTACTGTCGTCTACGACATTTTTTGCAGTGACGACAGATTGTCATGACAGTGGGAACGGCTAGCACGACAGTCGTAAAACGATAAAAAATCGTTAAATCTATCGTAGCCACGATAAAAATATCGTCTCGTCGTTTACACGTGTTTTCCCTTCCCCCTCGCACCTAGTCAGACTCTTGCGCATTGTGGACGTGTATGAAAGATCGTATAAACGCACTACTGATCTCCTGGAGAACGTAGAGGCGACTGTAGATTTGTAGCATGCTAATGATGCGTAAACGACACAGCGACTGCCGTGAAACGATAAAATGTCGTCGCAATCCAATGGGAACAGCTAGATAAGATAGAAATTTGACATTTTTATTTACCAATTTCAATCGTATTTTACAATTTTAACATTGTCCTTAATAATTGACATGGAATTACAATATTAATTTTCGAAACTAAGCTAATGGGTATCTACTGTAATATAATTGCTTTTTTTTTTTTTTTTTGCAAAAATTTCCTACCATCTTAGATTTAGATAAATAACTAACCATTTTTTTTGTATGCCAAAATGGTAGATCACAGTGTTACTTATACCATAATATTTACTAACATCCTTTATACCTGTGTTTCACATTAATAAATATAATTGAATTGATACGAAAGTCCCTAAACGATAAATTAATGGTTACGATGTAGTGGGAACGCGCCCTTACACTTGAAAATTGGTCAAGGCGGCTACGCTACAGGAGATAATATATAAATCAACATTTTTTATGCACAACGGGTTAGCACTTGACCTCAATCACACCTGATGTTAAGTGATGATGAGGCTGAAGGTGGAAGCGTACTGACCCGGAAACACAAATATTTGGTTAACTGACTATCGTATCTCCGACAACCGGAACACAACAATGCTATTAACATTGCTGTTTTGGCGGCAGATTTAGATAAGATGGTGGCAGCTAGCCAGGCGGATATTTAATATGCCCTACCACCAACTAAACCGAGTACTAAACATGTATCGCTGGGAATCGAACACGCGACCTCCGAATCGTAAACCTTACGTTACCTTAACATCAGGTGTGATTGAAGTCAAGTGCTAATCCATTGTGTATAAAAATAAACAAATAAACATATAACGGGAATCGAACCCGCGAGCTTTTGATTACTACACCAAACAGGTCATCAAATTTCAATATGCCCAATGTATATGTTTCAGGACTCACGACCCTTACGAAGTGAGCATGAACTTCCTCATGAGTATGGCTCTGGAGAAGGTGGCATATCTGCCCTTCGCATTTATGGTGGATCAGGTAATTAAAGGCGTTTGACTCTAGTATATTAAAGAAATTACTGAGTTCTTAAAGTTAAAATGGTGTAGTTGATAGTGACCCTATCAGCGAAACCAACGGTAGCGGGTTCGAATCCCGCGAGGGGTAAATGTTTGTGTGATGAATACGAACATTTATTCCCGAGTCTTGGATGTTTATATAAATATTTATGTATGTTTATCCGTTGTCTAGAATCGATAGCACAAGCATTTATTACAGCCCCCAACAGCTTCAAGTGGATGGCCATATGTAATATTAATTTGCCTTCTACATGCTTCATTCCGGACACAGTCCATCAAGATATGGAAAACGTCTTCTATAACGTCACATTCTGTACAATTTGGTGAAGGTACTTTGGTGAAGATGCAAACTTGTTAAGTGGGATGTGTTCGGAGCGAAGTCTGAAAGCCATGATAAGGTCTTCTCTGTTCACACCTCTATTTTGGTTTATTTGTATATATGAGTTGTTTATTTATTTTATTTAATATATAAATATATATATATATATATAAAATGCGGGTCCAGTGTGGTTGATTTGTGTCACTAGTCAGTGACCACTGTGACTGTCAGTCACAGTGTTTAAGCCGCCTATATAACCCACCTGCTACCACTGCCTTCAAACAACCGGGACCAACTATTTAACGTGACCTCCGTAGCACGGATATACTGGTATTAAAATGCCACTAGTGGTTGGCCTTGTGGTTTTGGTGGACAAAGGTTCAATCTTCAGGATGTCATCATCATATTTCACAACAGCGACGCTCGTTTATTTGTATATATGCTTTGTTTATTTGTATATATGAGTTGTTTATTTGTATATATGAGTTGTTTATTTGTATATATGAGTTGTTTATTTGTATACATGAGTTGTTTATTTGTATATATGAATTGTTTATTTGTATATATGAGTTGTTTATTTGTATATATGAATTGTTTATTTGTATATATGAGTTGTTTATTATTGTGTATGGAAATAAATGGTTTAAATTATAAATATTTAACTTTCAGTGGCGCTGGTCGGTATTCGAAGATGGCGTACAAAACATGAATAATAGGTGGTGGCAAATGAAGCTGCGGTATCAAGTAGGTATACGAGTAATTCCGTGTTTCGGAGAGCATGTTCATCAATCGCTCCCGGTTATTTTTAATAGACGGCAGTTTTTATATATTAGGTGCTTATCTATGAAATTGGCGTTTTGTATGAAGAATTTCATTAAGACTGTTTTCTCCATACAAACATTTTTGATTTTTTCTTTGGGAACGGCAAATCCAAATTTGGCTGAACTTTGTGTGTATTATCGGATAACATTAAGTTAAGTATAGGCAGCGTTAATTTTTAAAAGTAACCCCTTTATAAAAGTTTCGGCGAATCTAAGAAATGATTATGGGAAGCACATGAAAAGAGGTCTGTTCAAATTTTTTTTATTATTTGATTTAGCCCAGAAATTAAGAAATATTTCATGTGAAACCTTGAAATAATATTCCATTTTCCAAATAAAAAACAAATTTGGATATAACTTTGAAAATCGCAGGAATCGGTACATATGATTAACGAAGAAAAAAAACTCCAATTTCTACATACATACATACATAAACCGACGACCGATTGGTGTAGTGGATAGTGACCCTATCAGCGAAACCAACGGTTGCGGGTTCGAATCCCGCGACGGGTAAATGTTTGTGTGATGAATATGAACATTTATTCCTGAGTCATGGATGTTTATATAAATATTTATGTATGTTTATCCGTTATCTAGTATCCATAGTACAAGCTTTGCTTAGTTAGGACTGGATGATTGGTGTAAGTGTCCGAAATATTTATTTATTTATTATTATTTATTATTTATTTATTATAAAGCCACACCTGTTTCCTGTAAGGGTAGGAAGAGACCACAGACTTCCACTTGCTATGATCCTGACACACTCTCTTAAGATTGTTCATACATGCTCGTCGGTTTAGGGTACTCTTGACTTGGCCTTTCTTTAAGACGGTCCGATTTGATCATGGTACGTTCGCCGTGGTCTTCCCCTACCAACACTACCATCCATATTCGCTTCGTATATCTAGAAAGAAAGAATAGTTTATTATAAACGCCACAACTCAATACAAAAACAAAGAAGTAGTAAATTATAGCTAAAATAGAAATACAATTATGGAGAAGATCCGACAATGCTGTCACGTGATGCGGCGTGCACAAATGGGTTAGCACTCAGCTCATGCTGCGATGAATCACAGCGCTGGTTTTCAGTGCCCCCAACAGTGACGCACGGACGCCACGTGAGATACAATAATGAGCAGAATAATAATAAATAATTATAGTCGGGTTAGTGTAAGTATAGTGTAGTGTAAATAAACAAAATAATAATTACATAATAGTATTTATTTATTTAATGATTTATTTGAAATCACAGCCATAATTACAAATTTAAAATATAAGTTATACATTTAAGAAGCCAAAATAGATCTCGGTAAGTTTATACATAGCTTATTATGTTACCTTATCTATCGAGACATCAAATTGTTGTGTTTGTGGGTGTAAGGAAGAAAGAAAATGTATAGAGTAGTATGCGCGAGTGTGTGTGTGTGTGTGTGTGTGTGTGTGTGTGTGTGAGTTGAGTGTATGTGTACACAATTACCTAATCTATGTCAGTGTTTTCAATATTGCTGATTTGAACTGATTACGACTCAGATGAAAAATGTCCAAATCCGAAAATAATTCTTCATTGTCTTCTCGCAAACATCGAATCACAGTGGAGTGGTGAGCATAGTTAGTTCTTGTTCTGGGGATGTGAAATAAGCTCCGAGCATATATAAATACGTGATAATATGGATATAGTGAGACTGTGAATGTATAGACTAATAATAATTAGGCTACTGCTTCAAGCCTCATCGCTCAGGCTGCCCTACTTATTCTGGGGTGGACACCTTCCTCAAAGGCCGGCAACGCATCTGTGACCCTTTTGGTGTTGCGGGTGTCCATGGGCGGCGGTGATTGCTTTCCATCAGGTGACCCGCATGCTCGTTTGCCGCCCTCTCATATAAAAAAAAAAAAAAAAAAAAGCCAGTCTGCCGAGACGGTTGCCGCCGGTGATACGCCTATGAGAGTTATTGCCGCTGACAGTACCAAGAGGTGGTTATCTCTTTCATCTTCTTCTTACTTCTTCTATTCATCCTTTTTGAAAAATGAGAAATGAAAATGAAAAAAAGTTTATTTTCGACTTTAGTAGGTATAAACTATAGGGTAAGGTTGGGATCTCCTATTAAGTATATACTAATAATAATATAATAATTAAATTAATAAAAATTTTCAGGGCGTAATTCCACCAATTCCTCGATCTGAAGCAGACTTCGACCCCGGCTCCAAATATCATGTCATTTCTGACCAGGTACTTACATAAAATTTTAATAAGTAACAGTAGGTATGACACAAAATCCCCTATGATAAATACTTAAATTAAATTTCAAAAACATTTTCAGGAATACATAAAATACTTCCTGGCGACAGTTCTAGAATTCCAGATCTTCGAGCAACTGTGCCAGGTGTCTGGACACACGGGACACCTGCACGAGTGCGACATCTACAGGAGTCGGGACGCCGGCAGGCTGCTGAGGTAACCAAGGGATATGCTGTGGGCAGGTCGTTGAATTGGCTATCCGCCGCCGTGGCTCAATGTACATGTTTAAGTACTCGGTTTGGTTGGTGGTAGGGCATTTTAAATGTCCGCCTGGCTTATCACCATCACCTTAT
This sequence comes from Oegoconia quadripuncta, assembly GCA_949316235.1. Lineage (NCBI taxonomy): Eukaryota > Metazoa > Arthropoda > Insecta > Lepidoptera > Autostichidae > Oegoconia > Oegoconia quadripuncta. The sequence continues at coordinate 48,468,284 of OX438741.1, read as the reverse complement.
CTAAATCTGCCGCCAAGCAGCAATGTTAATAGCATTGTTGTGTTCCGGTTGTCAGAGATACGATATCCAGTCCCCCAAATAAGATGGGATTTTCGGGTCAGTACGCTACCACCTTCGGCCTCATCTTCACTTAACATCAGGTGTGATTGAGGTCAAGTACGAACCCGTCGTGCATAAAAAAAAACACACACAACAAAATAAACTTATTTTACAGCGAAATAATGCAGCCCGGTTCTTCCAAACCTGCCTCCGACATCATCAGAACCATGACTCGAGGGAAAACTAATAGAATATCACCTGAATCTCTTGTTAAGTAAGTATATTGACAATGGTGTCGATTCGGATGTACACCAACTAAACTAAAACCAGTTTTGGAGTGGTGCCGTCGCATCGTACTGTTCCAGGGAGAAAGAGGCAGTACTACTTTAAAACTGGTTTTAGTTTTAGTTTAGTAGGTGTACATCCGAATCGATACTTCCTATGAAATTGGCGTTTTGTATGAAGAATTTCATTAAGACTGTTTTCTCCATACAAACTATTTTGTAATTTTTTTGTGAACGGCAAATCCAAATATAGCTAAACTTTGTGTGTATTATCGGATAACATTAAGTTAAGTATACCTACCGCTTTAAAAAAGCTTCAGCTAATCTAAGAAATAATTTGGGAAGCACTTGAAAAGACCTGTGTTCAAGTTTTTTTTTATTATGCGATTTAACCCAGGCATTAAAGAATATTTCATGTGAAACCTTGAAAATATATTCAATTTTCCAAATAAAAAACAAATTTGGAAATAGCTATAGAATCGTAGGTGTTGGTACATATGATTAACGAAGGAAAAAATCTCCAATTTGATAGGTAACGAACTATTAATTATGTTGTTGTTGTTTTAATTTATCCCAGCAAAGGATAGGCAATGGGACTGAGACATACAGCCTGGATGCTCGATGTAATGAGAGACCAAACCTCAAATTGATCTGACATCGATATATCTTTTTTCATTTCAGATACTTTAGACCACTCGAACTCTGGCTTCGAGTCCAGAACCGCGATGAGCCCCTCATCGGCTGGAACTCCAACTACCACGACGTGGCGTTATTCGCGCCTCAGAGAGGCTCAGTGCCTAGAAACTGTGTGTCACTTCTATTATTTACTATAATTTGTTTAGGCTACGGCCTGTTGTTATAGTTTGTTTTTAAATTGTTTGTTCTAAAAAATACGTAGAACTGTTCATTGTAAATAAACTGATGCTGCGGCCCAATATTTTTTTTGTATGGCAACCCTGGGAATAATTCTTTCGTCAGTGGAGGTAATTCTCTCACATTTGGGGTTGCGGAAGTTTCTCTTTTTACATGCCTGTTAAATCACTTATGAGATGCGTAGACCATCGAGCTCAGGGATAGTGGACTGTATCTTTAACGGTGAAATATAGCGAATCGTTTATACTAAATTGCACTTGTAATAACTCGATGGAAGAAACGGGGGCAGCTGCGGGGTGTATATGGAATGGAGAGAGTACAGCTGCAACTAGGATAAGAACATGCACACTTACTTGATCTTCCCTTTAACCCTCGGATATCAATAATCCAGGGCAGCGTCAGCTGTGAGCGACCCTTGGCCAGGTCGCGAAGATACCACGAATTGGGGGCGAAATTCACTCCAAAAACACTATACCGATGCTATCACAGGTTTATTAAAGTTTATAGGGTTGGAAATCAAAACTCAAACTCAAACTCAAAACATTTTATTTCAACGTAAGATACATGATGTCATTTGTTGAATGTCAATTTTAAATCTATTGGAAATAAAAATAGGGCTAAGTATTTTTCGGTCAGTCGGTATGTCCAAGCTACCACCGCTTCGGAAAGGGAAATCATCTGTGGGGAAAGAAGCGGCGCAAGACACCCACAGGATCATTTTCTTTTTTTTTTATATACATAATACAATTTTATAATTTTTGGGAGCTGGGCGAAGTATACCAAGCGTTTTTGTCATTCAGGTAGTCACTAATTTTGTAATAACCTTTTTTTGTTAATGTTGTTTTGACATGGTTTTTAAATTGTTTTTCATTTAGATTAATGATATTCTCAGGTATAAGGTTATAAAAGCGTATACAAATGTCGAATTAATCATAAAATATTAATATAATCTGAATCGAGGCACGCGCACGCGGTTAGCATTGACCGTCCATCATTAGAACACGTAGTTAAGCGAGTGAGTGCGCTAGCCTTAAGCAAAAGTATGCATGTAGAAGAGGAGGAATTAAGCTAATTACAAGTGCAATTCAATTTTAACGAATAGAGTAATAGCTATAGATTCAATATCGAACAGTCAGTAAAAGGCTTTTTGGCGGGAACTCAGCGTTTGATGGTGAATTTTTTTGTTTTTATTTCTTGTAGTGCATTCTGAATTTTAAAGTCCAATAACGGCAGAATATTGTGCAGCAAAAGTCAGTTGTCAGTCTTGAGGGAAGTGTAAATTAAAGTGCGTAACGTAGCTGAGTCCCACAAGAAGCCGCCAAAATCTTCCGTGAAGCATTCTGCCACTTTACTGAAGAATGACTTGACTAGAATAAATAATTAGCTTTAACTGACTTGACTAAACTGAAGAAATAAGAGAAATAATACCTAACTGTATGAGCTTTGGCTTTGCCTTTCCGAGAGGAGTAATTCAACCAAAAAAAAATCTATTCATTTTTTATTGATGGGTGTCCGGGTCAGTACTCGACCACCTTCTGACTCATCTTCACTTAACATCAGGTGTAATTGTGATCAAGTGCTAACCCGTTGTGCATAAAATAAAATGTATAGGGTAACTCTCGTATAGTTGCCCCCTTTTTGTATTCGCTCTCTTGCACAAAACCCATTGACAATACTGAAGTCTCATTTTCAGGCAAGGGTCTTGTTGTATTCCCGCCCATACAGCCTCAAAGCTAATCATAGAGATATAAGTTTGTCTTTGGAAGAATAAGAAAATATTGTCTCTTCCTTAATGGCCGCCGATCGAAATATAATGCATTTTATTTCAAAACATGGTGTCAGAAGTGGGATCATAGAGAAATAAGTTTGTCTTTGATTATCTTTGAGGCTGTATGGGCGGGAATACAACAGGTCTTTCAGCTACAAAAGCGTTATAGTAACCTTTTCAGGAACATGAATTTTAGAGATATGAAAATTGTTGCAGGCCCCTAAAAATTGGGGGATATGGGCCCAGTAGAAGATAGATGACCTTCGAGTAAATATGGCTCGGTGAAGATGAGGCCGAAGGAGGAAGCGTACTGAGCCGGAAGCCCAAACATTGGGGGAACTGGCTATCTTATCTCTGACAACCGGAACACAGCAATGCTATTAACATTGCTATTTGGCGGCAGATTTAGATAAGATGGTGGTATAGCTTGCATTCCTAATGTTTTGTTTTGATGGTAATACAGCCTATCGCATCAATAGGGACCTAATGAAGGCACATCAACATAAGAGAGTAACATGCACTAATTTAAATAATTACTTATGAGGTTGTCTTAGGCCTGTATTAATAAACTAATCTCAATACAAGTCTTGAGGCTGTATCACCCGAGATGCGTCTTAGCAGTTGACGCTGTCTCAAGCTCCGTGCTAATTTAGATAAATGAAAATTCTTGCAGGCCTCTAAATATTGAGGGATAGATGACCTTCGAGTAAATACGGCTTGGTGGAGATAAATCCGAAGGTGGAAGCGTACTGACCCGGAAGCCCAAATATTTGGGGAACTGGCTACCTTATCTCTGACAATCGGAACACAACAATGCTATTAACATTGCATTTGGCGACAGATTTAGATAAGATGGTGGTAGTTAGCCAGGCGGACATTACCACCAACCAGAGTACTAAATATGTACCCCGCTGGGGATCGAACCCGCGACCTCCGAAACGTAAACCCAATCTTATTTACATAGAGCCACGGCGCCGGTTAAAATTATTATTTTTTTATTTCAGAAAATATAAAGTAACAATTGATTAATTTAGAAAGTTGTTTTAAGAGATCTTAGCATCTTCTGAGAACGCAATGAGTTCATAGTGGTTACTTTAATTCAATATTGTAGGTTTTATAAATAAATACCTATACTATACATAAAGCAAGCTATTGAATGGTTGGAAAACATTGTTATTCTATTACTGATGGGTACCCTTCTACAAAAAATCAGGGACTTTAACACGTGAATTACAGGAAGTCACACCACAAAAATTATGTATTGTAACTGGACTACTGTTGATGAAATGAAGGGAAATGTTTACTTGCTACGGATTTTGTACATGAAGTTCTTAAAGCTATAATTGTCTCCGCAAATTCTACCACTGTGTGGTGTGCAAATGTCTAGAGCTAATTCCTCTAAATAATGATAATAATTAATTTCTATACTAAATAATTTTAATTTACTAATAGTTCATTAAATAATATATAAATATATATAATATTTCGGACACTTACACCAATCATCCAGTCCCAAACTAAGCAAAGCTTGTGCTATGGATACTAAATAACGGATAAACGTACATAAATATTTATATAAACATTCAAGACTCGGGAATAAATGTTCGTATTCATCACACAAATATTTACCCCTCGCGGGATTCGAACCCGCAACCATTGGTTTAGCTGATAGGGTCACTATCCACTACACCAAATAATGAGGCATACAATGGTGTCGATTCGGATGTACACCAACTAAACTTAAACCAGTTTTAAAGTAGTACTGTCTCTTTCTTCCTGGAACAGTACGATGCGACGGCACCACTCTAAAACTGGTTTTAGTTTAATTGGTGTACATCCGAATCGACACCAGTGTCAAAGATTAGTTAAAATTGGATAACGTCAGAGGTTATGTTGTCGGATACCATTACATAATCTAATTTCATTCATGCCTAATTAGATTTCATTGGGTACATAAACAATTTCATTGGGTCATGATGTTAGGATTGTTTCGTGCTCTATGCGGAGATAAAGAAGATGATATCTTGGTCTTGGAAACTCACCGAGCGTCGCGGGATTTCTATTGAATATTAGCATAATGACTTTCAAAATTCTTTCATAACTTACTTTCCGAATTGGTCTAATGATTTGCAAAACGGAGTGTTTTTTCCTTTTTTAATTTTATGCGTTTTGATACGTAATTTAGGTAATTAGGTAATACCTAGACACTGAAAGTTTTTTGTAAATTTAATGAAAGTGAACGTGTATTAAAATACTACGTTATTGTTGTTGTGTTCCGTTTGTCAGAGATAAGATAGCCAGTCCCCCAAATAAGATGGGGTTTCCGGGTCAGTACGCTACCACCTTCGGCCTCATCGAGCTATGTGCCCAGCCCACGGTCGCTTACTATTCCGCTGGGCTATGTCGCTAACTTTCGTTCTATCTATGGATTATCCTCATTAATAAACCATTCTCAAGATTGAGAACAGTCTTGTGATTGGTCTCAAGTAAATGTGTTGATTAATAAACCTAACTTGAGACCTGAAACGCGCGTGCTTACTCAAGCAGTACCCACTAGAGTTTCACGTATTAATAAACGGAAGTCAAGACTATCATTCATTCACCGCTGAGGCGAATACTTGAGAAGTTACTCAGCTGCGTAGACCTCAATATTGGTTTATAAATTAGCACGGAGCTTGAGATAGCGTCAAATACTTAAGACGCATCTCGGTTGATACAGCGTCTCAATACTTAAGAGTAAAATAGGCTATTAACTAAATCACTGAAACGATACAAAAAGACCTATTTATAATTACAACCATAGATAACTTTCTTAGTGGAGGCGATTGTTCCTGAAAATATATCAATCTGATTTCTCGTACTTATTCGTATTACATAATGCACACATTCGATACAAAGGGCTGTGTTGACCGATGTTGGTTCTGTAAGAGGGGGGGGACAGTACTTTACGATTAGGTAGACGACTGCCGGGATGTTTTTTTTTATATCTTTATTTAATTTAGGGATTTTTGTACACAGAGTGACGATGCCAATCCCATCGTATCCTAATACAAATGTTTACCGAACATTTGTATTAGGTGTAACAGTGTCCTTGCTGAGCTTGAACTTGGATCAGACAATATGTTATGGTACATCCCAACATCGATCCGATTCAGCGCTAACGACCTTATAAGTGCATCCCTTTTAGGCGCGTAGCGGACACAATCCATCAAGATGTGCTGCAAGTCATCAATTTTATTACATTCATTGCAATTGGGGGAGTCTACCTTTCGCATCAGATAAGCAAATGAATTTGTTGGATAGAGTCCGGAGCGCAACCTATGGGCGATTACCACTTGTTGCCTGCTTAACTTAGGTATTGCAAACCAAGGTACATGGGGAGGCTCACATTGTATGCTCTTGTACCAAATTCCCTTATCGGTAGATCTTTTATCGAAATATACTTTCCAGTTGTCATAACATTTACGTTTATATATCGTAAGTACTTCTGAATAATTAGGTAGGGTTTCTAGTTGTGTCAGAGGCGTAGCGTGCCTTGTCGGGGCCCCGTATAAAAATTTTTTTGGAGGCCCTTATATGGTGGTAAAGATTTTTCACAAAAGAAAAAAAATATTGTGAGAAGAAATATTTATTTATCACATAATTTACCCATTTTACAAATAAAAATCGAATTTTAAATATTCACTCTCCTTGCCTTTTTTTCGGCAAACTGATTTATTAAATCATTTATGGCTGATGATGATTTTAGTTTTTCTAAAGTTTCTGCCTCTATGGACAATAGTGAGATGTCTGACAGCCGTTCTTGTCCCATCGAAGTTCTTAAGTAATTTTTTATTAGTTTTAATTTTGAAAAACGATGTAGTGTTGCCAACTTTTGAACGCACGCGGCGGGAAAAAAAAGGAATTGCTTTATAGAATTTTGTCATTTGTAAAATAAAATAAATTAGAAAGTTTTTATTCTTTTTCCTTGCACACTTTGGGGGCCCCCGTGGCCCGGGGGCCCCGTATAATTGATACGGCAAATACGGCGGTAGCTACGCCCCTGAGTTGTGTGCCTTCCTGTATAGCTCTTTTTGCAAGTTTGTCAGCCTCCTCATTACCCCTAAGCCCAATATTACGTAATGATGACTTTGGTATTAGGTATGTTTGTATGCGTCCGTGTCTTAAAAAAATGATAAATGAATGTACTTAAGTTAGTTACAATAATTATAAATCGTTTAATACCCATCTGCAGCTCTCTATATTTTAATGGAAGTTGAAGTGGTTGAGGCAAAAAATAAAATAACGTTACACAGAAGTGCGTAATGCTTTTTTATTGACTCGGGCAAACTTTTTTTTTTATTCACAACGGGATAGCACTTGACCTCAATCACACCTGATGTTAACGCCTGGGGGACGGCGAGACGGTTATGGGGGACTCTAATACACACTAAAAATCCCGCGGCGACCTTCTTCGGCAGTTGCGAAGACCTGGGAACGCATAAGCGGCTCCAGCACCTTTGGTATAGTGGCCAGAGTTGCTAACCACTACACCAAACAGGTCGTCATACATTACCCAAACAAAGTAAACCAATCTGAAACAATCTTTAGTATGGAAGTACAACAATTTTCGGCTGCTGACTCCACTCCTGATTAAGAACAACTATCCACTTGGAACCATAGCCGAATTCAGCCGAAAATTGTTGGTCACCCATATTAAAGGTGGTCTCAGAATGCTTTACTTTGTTTTTTTTTTATTAAAAACTGGTTTCGCGTTTGACTACAATATCACCTGATGGAAAGTGACGATGAAGCCTAAGATGTATCACGCGCACCCAGTTCTATTCACTCTAGACTTGAAGATCCCAAGGTTGTAAGTGTCGGGAAAAACCGACGCGGGCAGTGAGTTCCACACCTTAGCAGTCCGCATTATAAATGATGAAGCAAAGCGCTTAGTGCGGATGTTCGGTATGTTGACAACATATGGATGGAAACCCCCCCCGCGCCTGGTTGTCCGAAGATGGAAAGGGGACGGTGGAATAAGATCGTGCAATTCCATCGCACACTGTATGGAAAATACAAAACTTTTCGATCAAAGTCGGCTCGGTTCTAAGTGGAAAGTTGTTCATAATCAGTTGGATTCACAAGTAAACAAGAATTACACAAATTAATTTTCATCATGTTTGTAATGTATTAGCACTGTATGTAAGAGATCTCTTAAAGAGATAAGTCTACCTTTGTACGTGACCTATTGTTTGTACTCTGTTATTGTAATATTTTGGTGCAATAAAGAATAAAGGTAAAGGTATTTTCGCTAAGACACCTGACAGGTTAAAAATAAAGGTTTTGAGTATGAATAATTTAACAGGTAACAATAATAATTTCCAATTGACATAATATAACAATAACTGATTATAGATATGTCATTAAAACTAAATGTCATAACAAGTAAATGTCATAAAAACTACTTAAATGTCATAAAAAATAGATGTCATGAAATAGTACATTATGATACAAGTGTGCTATGGTGATCATTACAAACGAGGCGATATTGTGCGCGCGAGCTGTAAGCGAGCGCGCAATAAGATAGCCGAGTTGGTAATGATCAGGCACACGCGTTTCATACGACGTTGCTCAACAAACTTGAGAGGAAGAAAACAAAACTCATGTAGGTATTAACACAATTTTAATTATTAAAACAATTAGTAAAAGTACAATTTTCAAAACAGTAATTAACATTAAAAAAAAACAAAGCACACGTGTTTATATTGTGGTTCACATTTTGTGGGGTGCATTTTAGTTTACTGTGCTTTTTAGCATAGAGTAAATGCACCAAAGTGAGCTGGGCTTTGGTATATTCATTAAAATATACCAAAAATACATTTTCGAAGAAAGATTGTGCGATCTTGCTGCTTTTCCATTGTACAAAAGTTTCATATGCCGCTAAGTACTTCTCACTTGATTTTGATGGTAAAAGGCTAGCATTTCTAGCCTCGTTAAGTATATCCCGCGGCGTAAAATTTTGGTTAGGTTCATTTTTTTTTCGATAACATTCTAGCTCAAAGTAACTAAAAACTTCGTCATAACCAACAAATATTTACGAAAAATGTTACATTTTTTTTTCTTGGCGCGCGATATCTATATCTATGCGCACGCATGGAAAATGGCGCGAACTAGATCGACCAACAGCCAATATTAAAAGTGAAAAAGTAGTAGTTTGTTTTTATAACATAATTAATTGAATTAAGGCTAAGGTATATCAGTAAATTTCAATATTCATTAATCATCACAATTTAGAAAACGCATAATCTTTTTCGTTCATTATGTAGAATACATTTTGCCACATGAAAACCGAAAAAAAAACATTATTACCCGACTAAATACGAAAGGCTTTGTCTTCATACACCTAACTTGCAATGAGAGATATGTTTAACTTAGTCAGGTTGTTATTATAGCACTTGTGCTGTAATATAATGAAAAAACACGCGTGTTTAATAGCCTAGCTTATGAGCCTAAAGGCGGTGTAATAAGAACAACCTTACGAGCAAGTGTGTTGAAAAGTTATAAAAAGTATACCTAGATGTCATAAAAAGCATCAAAAGAATTCTACAATTTATCTTCTGAAAACTCATTAATTGCATAGTAGCACTTGTCAGTTAAGATTGCCTTGATTCTGGTTTTGAATTCCTGTATCGTCATACATTTAACATCCCATTCCTATAAAAGGCTTTGCAGTTCACGGCTAAACCGTTCTTTATGTAGTTCATTCGCATCTCAAAAATCGGTACTTGTAACTTGTTAGCTTCAAAACTGAGAGGCAGGTAGTTATGTGGCACGAATCTGAGTGCCCGTGAGAACTATCATCGCATGACTACTGAACGGGATGTTTGGTTTGGGTAATTGTTGAGTTCTGGCCTGACCAAGTTAGGGCCCGCTTTTGAAATTTTTGGTAGGTTTTAGTTTTTTCTTGGAAGGAGAATTTCGAAATGCATGGTGTCGTTAGATTCGTCTTGATACCTGGGGGCGCGATTTTACAATGATTTTACCGTTCGAACGGAACGTTTTTGGCATTGGTTTACCTTTAGTTTAGCTGAACCAAAGTAAAATCAAACCCAAAACGTTTAGAGCTATCCACGAATATTAAAAAAAACTAGGTTAATTTCCGTTCAAATGATTAGCGCGATACGAAATGTGCTTATGTAACGTTTTTGGTTATGGTTTACCTTTGGTATTATCGTTTAAACTTAGCGCGTCTGGCCCCGTCAAAGGGATACATTTTTATGATAAAAATCCAACATGGCGTCCGCAAAATATGCAGTCGGGTTTTTTGGTTTTGAAATACTTAAATAGCTATTTAGTTCCTTATTTATTCGTGACAATAAACAGTTTTACACTGTGTATGAGCGAGACAGTAATACAAATATGGAAAAGAAAAGAAAGAAAGAAAACAGTTTATTTACCACAAGTGGGCACGCACTAAATGTACCGAACAAACTTAACATCTAAAACATTAAAAAGAACAAATTACAAAACATATAAAGATAAACATAATAAATTTTGAGTGCCACTGTGGCAAAAAGGGTGGGACTCAGCATTATGCTCAGTTCCAGGAACTGGGCGCTGTTCTTCTGTCCCACCAATATGGACGATTGCAAGAACAGTGACATCTAACATTTTAAATGCGACGACCGATTGGTGTAGTGGATAGTGACCCTGTCAGCGAAACCAACGGTTGCGGGTTCGAATCCCGTGATGGGGATAAATGTTTGTATGATGAATACAAACATTTATTCCCGAGTCATGGATTTTTATATAAATATTTATGTATGTTTATCCGTTAGTACAAGCTTTGCTTAGTTTGGAACTAGATGATTGTGTTAAGTGTAAAAAAAAATGCGAAAGTTTGGATTTGTTTGTTTGTTTAGGATAATTTATATCTTGATAAAGTGAGTAGTTTATCCCTTGGGATTAACAAAATGAAACATATCCGCGATAAATTTATTCCATCACACGGGCGCAAAGCTAGTGTTTCATGAATATGGTGAATATACAGATTAACAGCGAACATTGGGATAAATTACTTACAATACTTATATCGCTATACTTACTTACTACTGTAAGTAAGTTATCATTTATTTACATAAGAATATAGTCATGTAGGTACAGGTGTTATAATCTTAGTGAAGTTTCTATATTCTACCAAATCGACATGTAAATTATTTTATTATTTTATTTCTTTGTTTTTTTTTTTTTAATTATTCTATGAGCGCCTAACCTCCTACAAAGGTGCCGGCTGAAAATCAGCGCTGTGGCACAGAATTAATATACTCGGTACTATATGGTTCTTGCCACAGCATTATGCTGAGCTGGAACCTATGTCAGCTTGCATTATTATGTTTTAGTTTTAATTTCTCAAAAAAATTTCATGTACATGCCCATTGTAAGCTGAATAAATGTTTTTCTTTCTTTCTTTCTTTCATAAAAAATAAAACAAACATAATTCTTCAGTGTTATACATACATAATGACATAATTATTTTTATTTATATAATTCAATTTATCCACGTCAAGCTTTAATATTTCATTTTTAATTTATCGTTGAGTAATTCATTCACACTGTAATAGCGTTAGTCCAGAAGCCATTCGAAGAGTTTACTTTTAATTATTTTTTTGCATCACGGATTGGTACTACCTCAATCACACCTGCTGTTAAGTGAAGATGATTGAACGTGGAAGCGTACTGACCCGACCTCAATCACACCTGCTGTTAAGTGAAGATGAGGTTGAAGGTGGAAGCGTACTGACCCGGAACCCCCAACACATTTGAGGGACTGGCTATCTTATCTCTGACAACCGGAACACAACAATGCTATCAACATTGCTGCTTGACGGCAGATTTAGATAAGATGGTAGCTAGCCAGGCGGACATTTAAAATACCCTACCACCAACCAAACCGAGTACTTAAACATGTACCCCGCTGGGGATCGAACCCGCGACCTCCGAATCGTAAACCCAATGTTGTTTACATTGAGCCACGGAGACGGCTTAAAATTATGAAATTTTAATTGCCATACAGAATGATTTTTTTTATACACGTCATGTCTAACCAAAGGGTAAAGAAGTCTATTTTTGTGTCTGGTTTTCCTTTGTAATACATCGACATGTTTTTCAAAATATGCTGGGTGCTAACGAACAAAATATGCAGGGTGATAACGAACGTATTCATATAGTTAAAGTTTAACATCCCCGACAGAAAATAACCGGGTTAGTGACTTATTTTTAGGTGATGTATTTATAGTTCCACTTTGACCTCACGAAATAAGTTCAATCACGCCATTATATACCGGATGATTGCTTATGTACTTAATCTGTAATAAGTACATACCTACTTATTGAAAATTATACCTAATTGAAAAGGTTGAACACGTGCTTATGTAGGTCTAAAATATTCCAAATACCATTGATTTTACGAGTAATTAATAACTATATTATGTTTTACACACTTTTACATAAAAGATAGTCTTATGTTTTTGCTCACTTTTCTGTGGTAAGTGATCAAAGTCGAATTTACTTTATATTGTAGGTAACACATACACTTAAAATAGTCAAGTTTTAGATTTTTTAAGCTGCTGCTTGTTCTACAGGATTGCCTTTTGAAGAACCTCTCACCTGAGAAGAACATTCAAGAAACTCGAAGGTTTGCTCTTTTTAAAAACAGGTTTTTATATTACAAAAAGTCATAATAATATTTTAATTATGAAATAGCCTGGCATGCGAACGATCTGGTAACGTTCATGGTTGATTGTCATCCAACTAGTCTGATATTTTAAAAATTGCTTTCTTCGTAAATTTATTATTTTATAGAATCTTTACATTAATTGAAAGGTAAAACCGTCCTTTCAATTAATTGGAACCTTATTGAAAAAACGTATACATATTCAGGGGAATGAACTACTGATTTTGCGGAGTCTACTTACATGACCTGCAAGTTTCTGTTTATTTCTTGTATTGACATCATATTTATCACTATTTTTCCTAAATGATGATTTTTTTTAGAACATAAATCAGCATTTGATACGAGAGTTAGGGAACGAAGTCGGTGTGTGACTGAGTTCCCAATTGGTTCCAAACTCCCGTTTTAGCATCAATAAATTGGTGCCATTTTGATTGTTTCAACGACGCCATACACACAATAATAATATAGGTATGTCTATGCCATTGTGACAAAAGAGGTGAGCTCTTTAAGGTGCTATACGAAGTAAAATGCAGGAGAATCTTTGCAAGATCAATACGTTTCCCCATAAAAATTTTTGATAAAGCTGACCTAAAATAGTAGAATGTATAACAAGGCTGGTGGTAGAGCATTTTAAATGTCCATCTAGCTAGCTACCACCATTTTATCTAAATCTGCCACCAAGCAGCAATGATAATATCATTGTTGTGTTCCCGTTGTCAAAGATAAGTTACCCAGTCCCTAAAATAAGATGGGGTTTCCCGTTCAGTACGCTTCTACCTTCGGCTTCATATTCACTTAACATTAGGTGTGATTGAGGTCAGGTGCTGCCCGTTGTGCATAAAAAAAGGTAGCAAAATAATATTTTTACGGCGAGGCATTCAATGTACATCGCCCGAGGTGAAAAATAATTTTGCGCTCGAGTGATACACTCCACTTTTCATCGCCCTCTATGAGAAAAAAACAAGACGCGTTTATTATGTAAATATGAGATTTAGTTACTAGTTTTACAAACTATGTAATGTTTTAATGTGAACAAATTCCTTGCGTAGTTTCGCGCGCTTTTTTTTAGTAGGTTTTTTTTTAATTATCAACGGCAGTCATTACTTTTTCACACAATATTTTAGTTCGATCTCTTTGGTAGAATCGTGCCAAGGAACTACGGAGTAATATTGTCTATGTAAGAAACATATCCATGTTTCAAATTCAAAACATGTTTCTGTTTATTCCCTGTTCTAAAGTCTCTTGGAGAAAAGACCTACTTTGGGCGCACTTAATGAGGCACCAATCATCAATTTTCGAATACATGAGATACAAAATACAAATATGTTACTTTTTGTAACAAGATCGTATTTTAATTTCCTGCTCGCATTTTATCTGCGTAATCAAATAGACCTCATAGAAAGTAATAATAGAATATCTCGGAGTAATTAAGTTGTCAGTCAGGTTAATGCTGTTATATTGGTATACTAAAGTAAGCCTATTTAAAGCAGGCAACTACTTAGGACATCAAGACAAGCCTTAAGTGTACTCCAATCTCATAAACGAATTGAGCTTCACATGGATTTCAAAATCGTGATGCTATCCTCAGTGGAATTAACTGAAATTCTTCATACAAAACACAAATTTCATAGGTAAGGACCTAATATATAGTTCATCGCCGGCAGTGTGAACAGCCAGTGATGAACTATAAATGTATCTTTGTTCTTTTCTTGAGCGAAAAAATAGTCGATAGCTAATGTGCCTCAGTGTTGCAAGAGCATTCTGCGTTTAAAGTTAGCGGAGCCAGCGAGCCCTTTCACTGCTACAATTATATTAAATGCATTGTTTTAAAATTGTTCTATGTCTATGTTCTCATATTTTAGGATGATTAGAAAATATTGCAGAATTTTTGAACGCTAGAAATTACGCCGGTGCGGAGAAAGTCAAATTTTATTTTTTTAAAAAAAGCGCAAACACTAATCTTGTATCACTTTCACCGGATGAAAAAATTGGAAGACTATGCCTTACGCACGTTAAAATGGAAAGGTACATACCTACTTGCTTCGAGAGTGATTCCGGTCTGTAAGAGGTCTACACTAGTTTTTTTTTATTTATGTGAACCTATAGAGTTCAAACTGGTTGTACAGTTTAGGGGCAATTAAGATTTTCTATTTTTAAAAATGATTTCTAAAAAATTTGGATTTCTTTTTTTATAAGGCCTACGACAAATAAGGCGAAGCTTTTATGTAATTCCTAAAGGTATGCATTTCATCATCATCATCTTTGTGTCCTAGTCCTAAATTATTAGCGGTCGGCGCAGTACGTCATTTTCTTCCAATCTCCTCTATCAGCCGTTACCTCATTTTTTTTCTCACACATAAGTGTATGTGGGAACGCGCCTGACTGCTGTTTTATGTTGAAAACCTAAGTGAGAGAGGGGTTGCGCTGAAAACCAGCGCTGTCAATTGCCATAAGACATATTGGCAGCAAATGCTGACGCGCAATCCCTTTGCCACAAATACATACATTTAAATAAGGAAAATGTTATACCTTACGAAATTTTCTGTATTTGTTGGCAATAAATACTTTTTTTTTTTATTTATTTATTTATTTATGTTAAGGAAAACCAACAGCCATTTTAAATCACAAATAACAATGGGGAATTATACCTGACGGCTAATAACAGGTTCTCACATATAGAAATATTGTAAACAATTAATAGTGGTCTAATAAAGCGCTCAGCAGGATCGAACGCTACACATACACTACGTAGCTTACATATGCGATATCCATACATACATGTAAACATTTATAAAATATGTTACTTAGATACATAGAACATTTTCTTTCTTTCTTTCTTC
Organism: Oegoconia quadripuncta; assembly: GCA_949316235.1. Taxonomy (NCBI): domain Eukaryota; kingdom Metazoa; phylum Arthropoda; class Insecta; order Lepidoptera; family Autostichidae; genus Oegoconia; species Oegoconia quadripuncta. The sequence continues at coordinate 48,452,765 of OX438741.1, read as the reverse complement.
TTTCTTTCTTTCATCATTCACGCCCTTTGATAGATAGATAGATAGATAGATAAAGCATTTATTTCCGCCACTGCGTTCACACAATTACACAATTTTTAAATTACAAAGAAATATACATACAAATAAACGTAAAGACTAGAAAACACAAAGAGCGAGTGTGTGTTTTTGCGTTGCGTTGCTTTGCGTTCATATCACCTCTCACACAATCCATTCATCATTTCTTTGGCCTTCAAACCTATCAAACCATCGACATCCATATTCATCACTCTCTTAGTAACATGCGTTTGATCCCTCCTCATAACATGTCCATACAAAACCAAACGGTTTCCTTTCGACTTTTCTGTCACGGGTGCGACTTTTAGCCTCGTATTAATAAACCAATGTCAATACAAGTCTTGAGGCTGTATCAACCGAGATGCGTCTTAAGCAGTTGACGCTATCTCAAGCTACGTGCTAATTTATAAACCAATCTAGAGGTCTACTCAGCTGAGTCACTTCTCAAGAATTCGCCTCAGCGGCGAATGAATGGTAGTCTTGAGTTTCGTTAATTAATACGTGAAACTCGGCGCACATCTCAAATGATTACTGCTTGAGTATGCACGTGTGTTTCAGGTCTCAAGTAAGGTTTATTAATCAACACGTTTACTTGAGACCGGTCACAAAACTATCTCTGAGGAATAAATTTCAAGAAATCAATATATTAACTTTGGCATCGCAATATATTTACGAAAACTTAATGTACGTAACAAAGAATCTGTATTTGTTTAGGAAAAATTGTGAAATACACAATGTTAATACATGATATAAAAATAAACTTGCTGTCCATAGCAGTCGCTTACACAAAGTCACTAAGTCATTCAAGGGACAATGTATACGCTTTTACAATAAGGTTCCGGTAGACATTCAAAATTTGCCTTTAAATAAATTTAAAACAACCATTAAACGGAAACTATTTGCCAAAGGCTATTATAAAATTTCTGACTATCTGGATGATAAGAATGCGTGGACATGAACCGCTCGCCATTATCCAGTATATTTTATTCTTATTTTTCTTTGTCGAATCATAAATTTTACAATTAGGTATCTCAAATTGTATTTGTATTGACTTATTTAAAAAGAGCAACCCCGGAGTTTCTTGCTCGTTCTTCTCTGGGGAGACTGCCCTAGTGAATGAGCGATAACTGTATGTCATGACGATTTCAAATTTTATTCTTATAACTTACGAAATAAAAACATTTTTGATTTTGATTTTGATTCTCAATCTTGAGAACGGTTTATTAATACATACATACTCATTCCTTATTTTATATCAATCCTCGTCACTCCACTCATCCATCTCAACAGTCTTCTTCATGGCCCAACACTCCGATCCATATATTACGACAGGTCCTAACCTTATGGATTTACAAATTTTCCCTCTTAACCTGAGGGACATCCGTGAATCACATATTGCTCCGGTGACCTGTCACCATTTCATCCAACGCGCGTCAAGTATTCTGAATTTAAAGTAAGCTATTAAAAAGCCCAAGGGAGCTAAAGTAGTATGGAAGTTCCCATGGGTAATAATGACATTTAAATTTAGAACGCGAGTATGTCTACAAAAACTTGTGTAATAGTAGATTGCTGTATGACATCATTTGCATACGAGGTTTTTGGCGCCCGAGCGCAGCGAGGGCGCTAATTACCCCGAGTATGCAATGGATGCTTACACCCGAGGTAAACACTCTGCTTTACATATCGATTGTGAGGTAAGTAAAAACAAGTTGTAGCTTCTTAGATAATTCATTAAAATATGATATCAAAACACTTACAGAAAGAGATTTAACTTTTTTTTCTGACCGCCACTTCATAAATTCGTCGTATGCCTTTACATATCTTTCTTTTGAGTTCGGCGGTAATAGATTTTCTAAAACTGTTTTTGCTTGTTCTTTTATAAAATCGGGGGTTAGATCCATGTCTTCGTCACTTGACATTTTTCAAAACTTTTGAGAAAGAACTCCAAAACACGAAAAATTTACTTTCGCGCCTAGCTAGTCGACTGCCTTTTTTACTCTTCACGATTTTATGGCACGCAAGCGCGTCAAATCGTGCTGGCCAGTTTGATTTTTAAATCGATTTCAACTAACATACGATGTGACTGCGAAACAAATAGTTCGATATTTAAAATAAAATCTTCTTAAATTCTAATATAAATTGTCTCGATTCCGATTCGAGTAAATAATCGATACCGAGAAAAAAAAAATAACTTTTTAAAAATATTCTTCTTGCAGTATGAGTATGACAGTTCTTTTTTCAAATTCCAAAACCTATGCTGTAATGCTAACATTACATGGTAGGTTTTGAAACCTATGCTGTAATATGTAAAAATTGTTTACATATCTCTTGCTCTGTAAGTAGTCACTTACTTCCCTGAATGCCGGGGTGTATGGATATCATTACAGCATAGGTTTCAAAACCTACCATGTAATGTTAGCATTACAGCATAGGTTTTGGAATTTGAAAAAAGAACTGTCATACTCATACTGCAAGAAGAATTATTTTTAAAAAGTTAATTTTTTTTTCTCGTTATCGGTTATTTACTCGAATCGGAATCGAGACAATTTATATTAGAATTTATGAAGATTTTATTTTAAATATCGAACTATTTGTTTCGCAGTCACATCGTAAGTTAGTTGAAAATCAAACTGGCCAGCACGATTTGACGCGCTTGCGTGCCATAATTTTAATTAAATATACATGTTTCTCTTTAATAAATGTTCATAGAAACCTGCTTTCTTGTTTTTACTTACCTCACAATCGATATGTAAAGTAGAGTGTTTATCTCGGGTGTAAGCATTAATTGCATACTCGGGCTAATTAGCGCCCTCGCTGCGCTCGGGCGCCAAAAACCTCGTATGCAATTGATGTCATACAGCCCTTGGTTAACAATCTACTATTAAAAAACTATACTGTTCCTTGGTGAAAGGAGTTTTTAACTATAAAATTTTACACATCAAAGAGACTTTATTTCTACACATACACACACCACACATTATACATTAAATCGAAATAGTATACAAAGTGGACTTATCCCACGAAGGATCTCTTCCAGTCGACCCGTACAATCGACAATGTTGATTGAATGAAAGATTTGGCTGTATATTTTAGCTATTGACTTTCCTTTGCCTACGGAACTAAATATCTAAAGAAAAAGTCGATTGTTTTCGATCCGTGATTTTTACCGCGTTTATCATTCCTTTTTTATTTAACCTCACAGTAGATGTATAAAGTAGAGTATGCTCCTCGGGGATAAAAGTGTCTCAGCCTTGTGCAAACTTGAATTATTCGCTTCATTCAGCTTATCATAATTTCTTCGCCTCGCTCGGGGTTTAACTACAGAATCCTTCATTTCGCTCAGAATTCAAAATGCTGCCCGTGACATAAGACACTGCTTAATCACTAGGGTTGCCATACGTCCCGTATATACGGGACTGTCACCTTATTTGACCATCCCGTCCCGTATTACTATATGTCCCGTATTTGTCCCGAATAGAGATGTTGAGGGGCGCGAGCGCGATAGCCACTACTGTGGAGATAATCTCATCAGATCAATACCAATCTGTTAGAAAACTCATACTACGTGCACATGCGTGCAGAAGTAGTTAAATATAATAAAACATAGTTCAAAAGCCGCGTGTCTTATGTCTTAGGTTCGAATTTTAGGCATCTGGGGGCGGAGTGTGAGTTTTGTCTCGTTTTTAACTTTACCATCGCGTTCGCGTTTACGCAAAAAGTATCTATGAAAAAAATCGTTTTGCAAACTATCCGCCAGAGGCGCTGCGCATTTCTTCATACAAATTGTCACTTAACCTCTATGTCCTCTCTTTCCTTTTTATAATTCCGCGGGTCAAGTATCTCGGCGCGCCTGTCAAATTTTCGAAAATACCTGCGGTGTTAAAAACGTTTATAGATACTCTTCTACTGGGTGTATTTGTAATCTGTGAAAAGCTATAGCTACGGGAATATATTATCTATGGATATAATGAATGAACACTACTACAGCTATAATACAAAAAATCAGAAAAATGTTACGAGTTGTAATATGTAGGTATACCTATATCCACGATATAATTGGTATTTTTACGGAAAGTACAGATTTATTTCATGTTTTTCTTAAACGTGAACGCGGTAGTAAAGTTAAGTCAAAACAAAACTCACACTCCGCCCTCTGAAAAGAAAACGTCCCGTATTGACTTCTAGAAGTTATGGCAACCCTATTTATCACCTATATGCTTAATCTACTATTACCCACAATACCTACTATTTAGTTTTACGAAAGTGGTTTACATTCGAGATATATTACTAAGTATTAAGTCAAACCAGTTGATGAAGAGCTTAATAAAGTTTAGTAACGTAGAATTTTGAGGGTCCCGTCATTGAAATTTTTATCGACTTCCAAAATGCTTATCAATTTTTTTTTATGCACGACGGGGAGGTACTTGGCCTCAATCACACCTGATGTTAAGTGAAGATGAGGTCGAAGGTGGAAGCGTACTGACCCGGAAACCCCAACACATTTGGGGGACTGGCTATCTTATCTCTGACAACCGGAACACAACAATACTATTAACATTGCTGCTTGGCGGCAGATTCAGATACGATGGTTTGTATGTATTTATGAGTGCATTTAGCTTCACGCTTATCGCTAAATTTGAAACGCACTTACATTTAAATTATTCATGTAACGTTCTTCTCTCGGGAGTCAACTATATGGATTAAAGGTAATTTTAGTCATTTCAATATTTACTTAGCTAAAAAAACCATACCATCGGGTAGGTACATAGCACATGAATTTTAAAACAAAGATATTATATTTTTAACGGACAAACTGACTTGGGACTTTAAATTACATGTCCGTAAATGGTATGATAATACCAGCTCATACTGAGAAAAAGAAACACCCAAAAATAATAACTATACAGGGTGTCCCTGGAAGTATGGATCAAATCGAACAGGGGCATGGGGAAGGTCATTCCCAAACTTTTTAACCCTATGAATGTCGGTGCCATTTTTGACGGTTCAAAAGTTATGATCAATTTTTTTACATTTTCATATTATCGAATAGTGCTTATACAAAAAAAAATTTTAAAAGAAACTAGCAAAGCTATCAGCTTAATTTTTTAATTAAAAATAATTAATTTTTTTTTTTTCTTATTTTTTTTTATTTAGGTTTTTTTTTTTTTTTTTTTTTTTTTTTTTTTTTCAGCTTAAGTTTGGGAATGACCTTCCCCATGCCCCTGTTCGATTTGATCCATACTTCCAGGGACACCCTGTATATTATTATATTTTTTGGACTTTTAGAAAAAAATCACCATCTTGTAGCCCTATCCTATACGCGTCTTTTGGGCCGTCAACCACTTGCGTAGCCCCAAACCTCGCGACACCAAGACTTGATTTGATTTATGTAAGGAACCCTAACATGTCAAATTAACTACCACGCACTTTATTGCTACACGTGAGTAAAAAGTGTATAATGACCACACCAAACGTTACAAATTATTTACCAACACTTCAAAATTTAAGCACATGTAATCATATCAAAGTCGACGAAGATCTCTAATTAACATGTTTATCGTCTCATACTTTTGAGTATCTATCATTAATTGCCGGCCGATTGGTGTAGTGGATCAAATCGATCAAATCAAATCAAATTCAAAAAAAAATATTTATTTCGTAGGATAAAAAATCTAGAAATACCCTTGAGGTTTATTGCTCGTTCTTTAATAATAAGATAAAAAATGTGACGTTTTCAAGTGATAACTTACATTGTAGATTACAAGTGATAAATACTTATACCATAGAGGAATAACACTCTTATACTTATACATTACAAATTTTAAACCAAATACAGATTCTTATTTCATACGTATAACAAGGGTGGAACTTTTATACATACTTTTAAAGGGTGTTCTTTTTAGTGGCGGAGAAGTCGTTTCCGGTGAGTTGTATCTCCACAATCCTTTATTATTATGATGTCTTGTTTACTATGCCACGGTTTACGATTATCGTACCGACATACATTGTTTCTTTTCCACTCAATGGACACACGAGCCACTATTAGTCTTCATCACAATACACAATAGTACAATGATTCAGTTGCGATACATGTACAAGTGTAATAAATAATGCATCTTCTTTAATTTTATCACGTAGTTCTATTTGTGAGAACCTGTAATTGGCTCTCTGTCTCCTATGATAGTGAGTAATAGAGTTATTGCAGCTTTTGGTCTACCGAATAAATAAAAATAAAATAAACCAAATTAAAAATAACATTATTGGAAGTGGGCGGAAAATCTTAAAAATAATAGTTTTCATGGTTTTTTTTTATTTTCTTTTATGCATAACGGGATCGAACCGGGGACCTCGTGCGTGTTAAGCACACGTGATAACCACTACACTACGGAAACTTACACGTTTGTTGCGAAATCATCAATGCCCTTCTCGGCGCATTTGTGGGATTTTAACTATTTGATATTATTAGTTATTAGCGGGATGCCATCGAAACTAAAGTCCCACAAATGCACCGAGTAAGGTAATTTTACTTATTAGGTTATTTGACATTTGCTCAGTCACAAGTGTAAAGAACTACTGATTGTTGAGTGCAGCTTTGAGAAGTTGGTATACGACAATAATATCGAATTCGCATACATTTTCTTTGCTTTAGGAGTTGAAATTTTAGCTTCATAGGATCCTTAGTAGATAGGGGGCCTACACCTCACATGTGTCTTAAACACTGCCAGTACAAGCAAATGTCTTAAACACTGCCAGTACAAGCAAATGTCTTAAACACTGCCAGTACATGCAAATGTCTTAAACACTGCTAGTACAAGCAAATGTCTTAAACACTGCCAGTACAAGCAAATGTCTTAAACACTGCCAGTACAAGCAAATGTCTTAAACACTGCCAGTACAAGCAAATGTCTTAAACTTTATTAATCAAAAGAGGAAATTAAAAATGGACTCGTTATTTCGAAAATTGTAGTTAGTAGGTACAGTTGGCTTAATAATTGGCTCATAATGTACAATAAATTGCCAACCCAAGTCAAGGTCCAAATTGAGTTTCAATGGCAAATTAAAAACGCATTTATAAATAATAAATAAACATATTTGCACAAACACACAGCGCCATCTAGGTCCACAGTAAGCATCTAGGCTTGTGTTATGGAATGGTTGATAAACTACACAAATACATTTTTTTTGTAAATAAATACATGTATAAATGAAAAACATCCATAACTCGGGAACACATGTCTGTATTCATCATACAAAGATATGCCCCTAGCGGGATTCGAACCCGCGACCATTTGGTATAGTAACAGAGTTTCTAACCACTACAACAAACAGGTCGTCGTGTAAGGGACAACCCGACATTCCCTTTATGAGCATGTTATTTAATTTACTTCATACCACTAGGCGTGGGGAGGGATTCCACCCGTATATAGTTAATATACCGAACATTCGCACTAAGAAGTTCGACTCTTCATTCATAATACGAATAGCCAAGGCATGGAACTCCCTTCCGGCGTCAGTCTTTCCTGAATCCTTGGGAATAGGCTGGGATCGCATGCTTCATCTTCGACCACATCGTCACTTTCCATCAGGTGAGATTGTGGTCAAACGCGAATCCAGTCAATCATAAAAAAAATTCTAAATAAATCTAAATCCGAATTCCAAATTAAAATATCTTATTTATCTACTTCGGTCGTAAAAGAATATCCAAATAAATCGAAGAAAATTACTCTTAAAGCACACTACACAAATGTACACGGCTATTGACTGATTGGTAGGATATATAAGAGAATACACGTTTTAATAGTTTTGAGATCTATTTTGTTAGTTCGTGTTGTAAATTTGAAACAGTTAACTGGCAACAAAAAAATAATTGTGACATTTAAAAAAAACTCAGTCTTGTCGATCGGTGGGTCGCTCAGCGCGGTTGGTAAAAATAAATTAAAACAGCTGTTGGTGGTTGCCTTCGCGGATAATCTGATGGTTATTAAACGTCTGCAAGTCATCGAAGTCTTTCTATGCCTGCTGAAGGCAGTCCTTAAGTTTTCAGATAGTAGATGGCGTAATTCATTCTTTAACTTGATGCATCGTTGACAGTTTATCAATTACCTTACACTAGAATACATAATTAATTTCTTTGAAAAAATTACTTATTTTTTAAATTTTTCTATTAACCTAAAAAAATCGACTATGGTTATTGTATCGAGGTACCTAACCGTTTCAAGGAATTTACTCCTCCCGTACAGATAGTATACTATTTATTCGGAACTATATGAATTATTATTTTTGAATTGATGAACTATTCAATTGTTTATTTTTGTATTGCCCTTTTTCACAAAGACATCTAAATAACTTCTTTGTTTTAGAAGAACTTGCCAGAATATTGCCACTGTAGTTTAATTGTTATTCAACATTTCTGGCATCACTTGCCCTTTTTCACAAAGACATCTAATTTGACTATTTGATATTATTAGTTATTAGCGGGATGCCATCGAAACTAAAGTCCCACAAATGCACCGAGTAAGGTAATTTTACTTATTAGGTTATTTGACATTTGCTCAGTCACAAGTGTAAAGAACTACTGATTGTTGAGTGCAGCTTTGAGAAGTTGGTATACGACAATAATATCGAATTCGCATACATTTTCCTTGCTTTAGGAGTTGAAATTTTAGCTTCATAGGATCCTTAGTAGATAGGGGGCCTACACCTCACATGTGTCTTAAACACTGCCAGTACAAGCAAATGTCTTAAACACTGCCAGTACAAGCAAATGTCTTAAACACTGCCAGTACAAGCAAATGTCTTAAACACTGCCAGTACAAGCAAATGTCTTAAACACTGCCAGTACAAGCAAATGTCTTAAACACTGCCAGTACAAGCAAATGTCTTAAACACTGCCAGTACAAGCAAATGTCTTAAACACTGCCAGTACAAGCAAATGTCTTAAACACTGCCAGTACAAGCAAATCCCACTGCGATCACAGGTATTTGCCATCTAGTGCCCCATCATTGGATAAATTAAAGAACATCGACCATTTGTAGAATAAAATGTTGTTGTTGAATAGATGTTGTGTACGCCTGTAATAGGTATATATCAGAACAAAACTACTGTGTAAGCTTTCATAAGAGTGTGATATGTTATACTGTTGGTGTACCTAATAAAATAAAATAAAAAAAAAATCTTTCTGACCTGCACTCGAGAAGGCTATTATAAAGGAAGGTAATTATAAATTATAGGCTAACAAAAGTAACCGCTTTTATCAATAAGTAATTTGAAATGCTCGAAAATTCGCGTCCTAGGACGTTCACTCACAAGGTGGACAGACGACCTGATATAGGGCTCAGAAAATTGCTGGATACAGGCCGCTTCCAACTGGTTGCTCTGGGAATGTTCAGTCCTGTGGCTGATATAGTGATGAGAAACTCTACGTCATCATACTACAAAGTTTTACTCATGGAGGAAGTAATGTATACCTTCATCGTTGCTTTGGATTACTTTATTAGCGTACCTTTAGTTTTATTGGAAGGAAGATTAGTATGTGGTGTCTGCGTACCCCAACGCAGGTACGCGTGACTTTATATGTGTATGTATGATTGATTGATGTAATGATTGATTGATTGATAACATTGATTTGATGCAAGATTCTTGCAATTTCATATATACAATTTGAAAAAAGTTCATTCTGAGATCTAACTCAATTCCATGTTCATTTTAGTTTCAATTTATTAATTACCTGAATCAGAATTCTGATTAAATGTCCTATATGACAGTGACTTCCACCGTCGACCTCATCTTCACTTAACATCAGGTGTGATTGAGGTCAAGTATGAACCCGTAGCGCATAAAAAAACTATTCAATTACAACTTCAAGAACGCCAGTTGTCGAATCCAACTCGGATGGATTGTATTTTTTTTTTTCGTTTCATTCTCTCCTCTAGGAGAAGGCAAAGGGATCTAGCCCATAACAGTATTGTAGTATATTATTATATTGTTTTTTTTTTTCATCTTTTTGCAGCCCGATGATAGGGCGGCAAAATTATAAATGCCCCAAAGCAATTCTGGATTACACCTCAACTTGTATTCGTGTATACATAAACCTGTATGTAGGCCTTATTTAAAAATCGATTTTCGCTACAAATCGATTGAGAAAGCCGATTATTACTAGTCACGTCGACTACTCAATTCACTTAAATAGCCTACAAGGTGTTGATGTGGGAATTAATTAATCATTTTGATTAGCTATAAACTTTATTAATCAAAAGAGAAAATTAAAAATGGACTCGTTATTTCGAAAATTGTAGTTAGTAGGTACAGTTGGCTTAATAATTGGCTCATAATGTACAATAAATTGCCAACCCAAGTCAAGGTCCAAATTGAGTTTCAATGGCAAATTAAAAACGCATTTATAAATAATAAATAAACATATTTACACAAACACACAGCGCCATCTAGGTCCACAGTAAGCATCTAGGCTTGTGTTATGGAATGGTTGATAAACTACACAAATACATTTTTTTTGTAAATAAATACATGTATAAATGAAAAACATCCATAACTCGGGAACACATGTCTGTATTCATCATACAAAGATATGCCCCTAGCGGGATTCGAACCCGCGACCATTTGGTATAGTAACAGAGTTTCTAACCACTACAACAAACAGGTCGTCGTGTAAGGGACAACCCGACATTCCCTTTATGAGCATGTTATTTAATTTACTTCGGACTACTAGGCGTGGGGAGGGATTCCACCCGTATATAGTTAATATAGGTACCGAACATTCGCACTAAGAAGTTCGATTCTTCATTCATCATCCGAACAGCCAAGGCATGGAACTCCCTTCCGGCGTCAGTCTTTCCTGAATCCTTGGGAATAGGCTGGGGTCGCGTGCTTCATCTTCGACCACATCGTCACTTTCCATCAGGTGAGATTGTGGTCAAACGCGAATCCAGTCAATCATAAAAAAAAATCTAAATAAATCTAAATCCGAATTCCAAATTAAAATATCTTATTTATCTACTTCGGTCGTAAATGAATAGCCAAATAAATCGAAGAAAATTACTCTTAAAGCACACTACACAAATGTACACGGCTATTGACTGATTGGTAGGATATATAAGAGAATACACGTTTTAATAGTTTTGAGATCTATTTTGTTAGTTCGTGTTGTAAATTTGAAACAGTTAACTGGCAACAAAAAAATAATTGTGACATTTAAAAAAAACTCAGTCTTGTCGATCGGTGGGTCGCTCAGCGCGGTTGGTAAAAATAAATTAAAACAGCTGTTGGTGGTTGCCTTCGCGGATAATCTGATGGTTATTAAACGTCTGCAAGTCATCGAAGTCTTTCTATGCCTGCTGAAGGCAGTCCTTAAGTTTTCAGATAGTAGATGGCGTAATTCATTCTTTAACTTGATGCATCGTTGACAGTTTATCAATTACCTTACACTAGAATACATAATTAATTTCTTTGAAAAAATTACTTATTTTTTAAATTTTTCTATTAACCTAAAAAAATCGACTATGGTTATTGTATCGAGGTACCTAACCGTTTCAAGGAATTTACTCCTCCCGTACAGATAGTATACTATTTATTCGGAACTATATGAATTATTATTTTTGAATTGATGAACTATTCAATTGTTTATTTTTGTATTGCCCTTTTTCACAAAGACATCTAAATAACTTCTTTGTTTTAGAAGAACTTGCCAGAATATTGCCACTGTAGTTTAATTGTTATTCAACATTTCTGGCATCACTTGCCCTTTTTCACAAAGACATCTAATTAACTTCTTCGTTTTTGAAGAACTGTTTATATATTGCCACTGTAGTTTAAGAGTCAAATAATAAATAAATAAATATTTCGGACACTTACACCAATCATCTAGTCCCAAACTAAGCAAAGCTTGTACTATGGATACTAGATAACGGATAAACATACATAAATATTTAAAACAACCATGACTCAGGAATAAATGTTCATATTTATCACACAAACATTTACCCGTAGCGGGATTCGAACCCGGAACCGTTGGTTTCGCTGACAGGGTCACTATCCACTACACCAATCAGTCGTCAAAGTCAAAAGTTATTTTTTTAATTTTTTTTTTATATGAGAGGGCGGCAAACGAGCATGCGGGTCACCTGATGGAAAGCAATCACAGCCACCCATGGACACCCGCAACACCGCAGTTATTCAATATTTCTGGCATCACTTGCTCTTATCTCGTCGTTTTATAGAAACGACGAAGTTATTTAGATGTCTTTGTGTAAGTATCCCAAAGAACTATGCATAACTTATGTAACTGAAATATATAAATCATACAAATAGTGCTATCACTGATGTTAAGTGAAGATGAGGTCAAAGGTGGATGCGTACTGACCCGGAAACCCCAACACATTTATCTTATCTCTGACAATCGGAACACCACAATGCTATTAACATTGCTGCTTGGTGGCAGATTTAGATAAGATGCTGGTAGCTAGCCAGGCGGTCATTTTAAATGCCCTACCATCAACCAAACCGAGTACTTAAACATGTACCCCGCTGGGGATCGAACCCGCGACCTCCGAATCGTAAACCCAATGTTGTTTACATTGAGCCAGGGAGGCGGTTATTATATTACTATGGTTTAAGAAATCAAAATAAATAAAATGCAATATAAATTATAGTTCAAGATCAAACAGCTTTCACTGTCATTGGATTAGCAAAAAAAGAAATTAATTTGATACATAATGGACTCTTTTTGCGCATGCGCCCACAGATGAGACTATCGACGTCAGTTGAGTTAGAAAATAGATAGTGTGCAAATATATATAAATATCTTTGCACATACACACAGCGCCATCTAGTTCCACAGTAAACAACTTGGCTTGTATTATGGATACCGTATGGTTGATAAACTACACAAATACATTTTTTTCTGTAAATAAATATATAAATGAAAAACATCCTTAACTCGGGTAAACATGTCCGTAATCATCACACAAAGATACGCTCCTAGCGGAATTCGACCCGCGACAAAATTAAAAAAAAACTAGTTCTATTTTCAAATTTCTATTGAACCATGTTCCAACTTTCTTTACAGCCACTGAATTGTGTGGATGAAAGTGGATAGTGACCCTTTCAGCGAAACCAACGGTTGCGGGTTCGAATCCCGCGAGGGGTAAATGTTTGTGTGATGTGATGAATACGAACATTTATTCCCGAGTCTTGGATGTTTATATAAATATTTATGTATGTTTATCCGTTTATCTTGTATCCATAGCACAAGCTTTGCTTAGTTTGGGACTAGATGATTGGTGTAAGTGTCCGAAATATTTATTAAAAAAAAAAATTATAGCGCGATGTAACATTGAAATAACATAAATGTAAGTATTAAATTAAGGAATATATATTTTTTAAATGACTTTATTATAATTTAGTCTCAACTAATTCTTTAAAATAACATAGATTCGGGCAAAATATTTACCATTTTTGTCTATGCTGAAAATGAAAAATTATGGCTGTATTCAGCTATTGCTGACGCCCACAGAAAAAAAAAAACAAAATAGGCGGGAAAGCGGCAATCCGATCTTCATTTGTTTTTTCGAGTTGTAGAGTTTTTTTTTTGTACTTTCGCATAGCAGTGATTTGTATTAATTTTATTTTTACTTTCCTTGCATTCGTAATGAATAGTATGTTTTGTTTGTTTGTTTATTTCGGGTTATTTAGGCCCTAGGATAACAATGTACACTATTTCCACATTTTATTTTACCGCTTTGTCAGAGTAATTAATATACAGTTTTTTAATACTCTAATACTAAGGCCCGTTAAACCAATCTCAATACAAGTCTTGAGGCTGTAACAACCGAGATGCCACTTTTCTTTTTTTTTATGAACTAAGGGTTAAGCAGTTGATGCTATTTCAAGCTCCGTGCTAATTTATAAACCAATCTTGAGGTCTACTTAGCTGAGATCACTTTTCAAGTATTCGCCTCACCGGCGAATGAATGATAGTCTTGAGTTTCGTCTATTAATACGCGCACCTCTCAAGTGAGTACTGCTTGAGTACGCACGTGCTTTTGAGGTCTCAAGTTAGGTTTATTAATCAATACGTTCACTTGAGACCGGTCACAAGACTGTTCTCAATCTTGAGAATGGTTTATTAATACCGGCCTAAGAGCGGACAGACAGATGTAACATTAATTTATTTTCAATAAAGCGTTTACAACACAGACAGACTGACGTGGCGAAACTATGAGGGTTCCTTATTGATTCATACCATATACCATATATATGACCAACCATATAAACAGTGCTTGTCTGGTTGTTCTCTTTTGTACCAGTGTCTCCTCGTGGGTAATAGCTTTTTTTTTTTTACTATTTATTCATTATACAGGGCGTCCCAAAGTTATGGGACATGAAGGGGAAGTACCTTAAATATTGTAGATAGTGAATTTTGCTCAAAGAAGACTTTATGTTATTTTTAAAAGTTAGTAATTCTGCATTCATAGATTTTCTAAAAATTACTTGCTTCGGCTGGGAATCGAACCGACTTAAATGTGAAAAAAAAAACACCCTACTTTTATGATGCCAATCGAAAGAATAGCTAAAAAATAATAACTCTGCCTAAGTAACATAGTATTTTAAAAGAAAGGAACAACATAAAATGATTGAGTCAAATTTCAAGAAAGTTATTTATTGCCGACGACGTTCGAAAAGTAGCGATATTATCATTCCAAAGATAGCATTGATTATTCGTAAATAAGTACCCACTTCATAAAATCAACAGGCAGCGGGCTCATTAAAAGATTGGCGATTTGCGTAAAACAAGAGGGATCACATTTTGAGCATTTAATTAATTAATTTACAAAAAAATACCTACTTAATTGACTACGGCAGTTTCATGTATGTTTTTTATTTGATTAAAATGATTAATTTCACGTTGTTCCTTTCTTTTAAAATACTATGTTACTTAGGCAGAGTTATTATTTTTTAGCTATTCTTTCGATTGGCATCATAAAAGTAGGGTGTTTTTTTTTTCACATTTGAGTCGGTTCGATTCCCAGCCGAAGCAAATAATTTTTAGAAAATCTATGAATGCAGAGTTACTAACTTTTAAAAATAACATAAAGTCTTCTTTGAGCAAAATTCACTATCTACGATATTTAAGGTACTTCCCCTTCATGTCCCATAACTTTGGGACGCCCTGTATATGAAACAATTTAACACAATACAAAAGTGCACCACAGAAACCTATTCAAGGTTTATACGCAACACACTGAGCCTCATCGCTTACCACTTACTGTCTATTACAAGTTACAGTATCACCAGCACCACCCATGTAGTACTTTTTAAGTGATTGTTTACATTTTTTTATATTTATAAATATATCTGTAGGTATGTATTTCCTTGGGAATATCATTTAAAATGTTTGGTAACATGTACTCCCACGTCCTCGCTCCGTAAATGTTAGAGTATTTACGTAACTCATACAAAGGTATATACTCCAGCTTACGTAGATAATCAGGTCTATGTTTTGTCTTTAATGAAATGAAAATCAGTGTTTTGCTTTCTGAGCAATTATACACACTGAGCTATGACCCATTTGTACGGCTGTAGCACACACATACTCTAGTGTATCCTGATGTTACTTTTATGGATTGTTATAAAGTATGTTTATCCAATTGCTTTGGAACTTATGGTATGTGTATGACTGGAGATACAAATAAACGATTTAATTCTGTGGTCTAGTATAAAGGTCAGAGGTCCACTTAATTTGTTATATTTAGTTAAAGCCGTAAATTTTATTTGTACAATAAAATTGTAAAAAAAATCTATTCTATATCATTGGCAGTTATAAAATCATCCAACATAACAGTATCGAGTAATTTCTCTTTAATAGCTAAAGCTTTTCACACGATCTGTTTACGTTTGGAAATTGTTATTGTTCGAATGGGAAACAATTTTCAACGACTTAGTAAGTAATAAAAGTAAAAGTTGGAAATATTACCATGCAGTTTAACGCCGAATAAAAAAGTAAGCCTGAGTCACACATTCTTCGCTTTCCATGTGAGGATGAGCTCTAATCGCCATGTTGGGCAGGCGCGTTGGCGATTGCGATTTTTAAACTCCTCATTAAGATATAGATGTTCGTGGAAAGTCCCTTAGTCACCCTTTACGACACCCACGGGAGAAAACGTGTTGGTTCCATTCTTTTTAAAGTGCCGAAACCACAAACAATTATTTCAAATTATTTTTCATTTTTTTTTTAGACATAATGTGTTGGTACTTGACCTCAATCACACCATAATATGTTAAGTAAAGATGAAGTCGAAGGTGGAAACGTACTGACCCGGAAACCCCAACACATTTGGGGGACTGGCTATCTTATCTCTGACAACCGGAACACAACAATGCTATTAACATTGCTGCTTGGCGGCAGATTTAGATAAGATGGTGGTAGCTAGCCAGGCGGACATTTAAAATGCCCTACCACCAACCAAACCGAGTACTTAAACATGTACCCCGCTGGGGATCGAACCCGCGACCTCCGAATTGTAAACCCAATGTAGTTTACATTGAGCCACGGAGGCAGTTGAAATATAAAAACACAAAATATTTTGTATTGACTTATTTAAAAAGAGCAATCCCTGAGTTTCTTGCTCGTTCTTCTCTGGGGAGACTGCCTAGTGAATGAGCGATAACCGTATGTCATGACGATTTCAAATGTTATTCTTATAACTTACGAAATAAAACATTTTTGATTTTATTTGATAAGTCACCACCGTATCTTTAATCTACATATATATAACTCAAAGGTGACTGACATAGTGATCTATCAACGCCCAGCCCAAACCACTGGACGGATCGGGCTGAAATTTGGCATGCAGGTAGATGTTATGACGTAGGCATCCGCTAAGAAAGGATTTTGATAAATTCTACCCCCAAGGGGATAAAATAGGGGATGAAAGTTTGTTGTTTGTATTTTGATAAAATCTTCCACGCGGACGAAGTCGCGGGAGGAAAGCTAGTACAATTATAATTTGTCGCTTCGTTACCAAACGAGATATGTATGACAACGAATTATGACAACGAATTAATAGGAACTACCGCTACATAAATCATATTTAGGTACTTAAAAGGGTCACACCACGTTACGCGAGTCAAGATGCGAAAAAAAATGTAATACGTATGCGTAACGGTAATCATTCTTTCGAAATGACATGAAAATAATTGTGATTCGCAAACCTAATAGATCTTAATAATCAAATAATTTTGCAAGTTATCAGTGTACAATCAGTTTAATACAATAAACAATGTTCCACTCGTTTTTTAAACGTTATTCATTGCCTAGTATGAACTTATATTACGGCAATGCAGTTTTTTTTTACGGAATATTGATACATAAAATATGGGAAAACACACAAAAAAATACGTACAGACAAACATCAAACCTCCTTCATTTTTAAGACAGTTAAAATCTAACATATCGTTCCGCTAAGTTCATCATTACATAATCAAAATCATCGTCCTAGCGCACTCGGGTAAACAAACGCATACCATTCCGGCTGTGATTCAGTTTATGACGTTACAAAATGAGTACATATTTGGCCCAATTTACCTTGTATTGTAAACATCTAAATTACACATTTTTTATACAAATATTATTATATCTTAATATCTATCTAGTTAGTATAACATCACAGTGCACAAATAAGCAGGAGTACAACTACATACATAAAAAAGATAGATAGATAGATACAAAGTTCTCGAGGCGTAAGCTCAGCTTTGCATTTGTGTGAGTGACGTCAAGCTGCTAGCGGTACAAGAGGTGAAGTGCGGCATGTGCGCGGCAGGGAAGCGACGCGCAGCGGACACGCCGCGCCTCAGGCCGCGTTTAAACAATGCGCGGGACGCGCTGCGCCACAAGCCGTATCTCTATCTGTGTGCACTCACACAAATGCAAAGCTGATCTTACGCCTCGAGAACTTGTTTATTTGTATCTCCAGTCACACACATACCATAAGTTCCAAAGCAATTGGATAAACATATTTTATAACAATTCATAAAAATAACAATTTAAGTCTTTAAAATCGGTCTGACCCTGCACTCGACAAATCTAACTTTGATGACGGTTATTTTCCAGAATTCAAGGTAATAAATGAATTCTAAAATATAACCATCATCAAAGCTATTTAGATATTATTTATTTATAATTAGCTTTTAGGCTTTTCGAGTACAGGCCGGAGCAATTTTTTTTATTTAAGTATTTTGTATTTAAAAAAAAATCTTAATTTATCCTTAATTTATCTACTGGACGGAATAAATCCTCCTAGGTATTTAAACACCAAAAACTCGACATCACATTTTGTATTTTAAGGGCTTTTTACCATTAAATGTATCATGTGTTACTCATGAGGTCAAAAGGAATCTAAGAATACCTTGTCCATCAAAATTCTTTCTTAGATATTCAAGATATTTATAATCAACTAGCTTTCCGCCCGCGAATTCGTCCGCGTGGAAGATTTCATCAAAATCGATTTAGCAAACAAATTAGCCTATATGTTAATCCAGGTCTTAATATGTCTACCAACCAAATTTCATCCAAATCCGACTAGCTGTTTAGGCGTGAATAGGTAACAAACATTATCGCTCATTCACTAGGCAATCTCCCCAGAGAAGAACGAGCAAGAAACTCAGGGGTTGCTCTTTTTAAGTAAGTCAATACAAATACAATTAGAAATCATTGTTAAATTTATGATTCGACAAAGAAAAATGAGAATAAAATATACTGGATATTGCCGAGCGGTTCATGTCCACGCGTTCTTATCATCCAGATAGTCAGAAATTTTATAATAGCCATTGGCACCTAGTTTTCGTTTAATGGTTGTTTTAAATTTATTTAAAGGCAAATTTTCAATGTCTACTGGAACCTTATTATAAAAGGTTGTATGGGCTAGTTGATTTACTGGCTACCACCATAGCTATTTAACAATTAATGTACTGTAAATATTAGAGAGACATGCATCAGACAGACTCTTTCAAATTGCTCCTATTATAACAAGCCAAGAGAAAGCACTGAAAAAAAAACTTAATAAATTAAAAAGTAATTGTTTTAGCGAACATTTCATTTAGTTACGTTATAGAGACAAAGAGACGGATCTCTTTGGTGTAGTGGTAAGAGAACCTGACCGCTATTCTAGAGGTCGCGAGTTCGAATCCCGCTAGGGGCATATATGATTGAATGATAAATACGGAATTATTGATGTTTACTTTTATCATCATCATCATATAAGCCACTGGACGTCGACTGCTGAATATAGGCCTAGCCCATAGAATTCCAGAGTGACCGGCTGTAAGAGTCCTGTATCCAGCGTATTCCCCCGACATATCATCACCGACAGATCCCGTAAACCATCTCCCAGACTGTTCGTTCTTCAAGTGTATAGAAATAATACTTCTTTTTATAATCCCGTAGTCAGAATGTGCCGCTTGTACAATGAAACTGTGGCTGAGTGTTCTTCCTTGGATATTTTTGTACACAATTTACTTACGTTTAGAAGACAAACAAAGCTAATATTTTGTAATTA
Source organism: Oegoconia quadripuncta (assembly GCA_949316235.1). Lineage (NCBI taxonomy): Eukaryota > Metazoa > Arthropoda > Insecta > Lepidoptera > Autostichidae > Oegoconia > Oegoconia quadripuncta. Next base: position 48,433,142 of record OX438741.1, on the reverse strand, counting down.
AGTTTGGCTAAGTTTATTTTGTGACTCAACTTTAGAACAATCAATTACTTCATCACCGATAATTGAATGTTTGTTAGATTGATTGTTACACTGCTAGCATGATATTAATATTTCAGACTGTGCATACATACCCAGAGTTGTAGTCTAGTTTTATAAGTTCTATGTATACCTATTCGGCCTTGTACTGTAACTTGTTCTGTATGCCCAATAAAAATAAATAAAATAAACATATATCAGCTCGTCTGTCTACCTTGTGAGTGGACGTCCTATGTTGCGGTTGCTGGTGCGTCTCTTCGTGGTGGAACTTCAATGCCCCACCTTGCAGTCATCGAATTATCACCTATATGTATACATACTTACATAGATCGATAGACAAATATATCTACTTAAACCTAACTACCTAAAATACAGCCAAATATGAAATAGATAGACAGATAGATAGATAAAGCGTTCATTTACATATTACAGAAACACATACAAAAATACTCGACCGCATCAATCATTTTGATTGGTGTTATTCTTACGAAATGCAGCCTTATTTCACAGTAATAAAAATAAAAATTAAGTACAACTAGCAACAAAATACAAACATATATATATATATATATATATATATATATATATATAGGTGTACTAAATAATTATTTATTGATAGTGTGAAACTTAGTGAAACGCCCAACCAAGCCCTGAGGTATATAATATGTATAAATATTTAAAAAAAGATTTTTTGCTAATGTACGTAGAATCAACAGCATCATTGTAAAAACTATTACACGAAATCTATAAGCCAAATTCATACCAATTACGGATTCTCATTACAATTCTTTTAAATAAATAAAATAACAAATATTTCGGACACTTACACCAATCATCTAGTCCCAAACTAAGCAAAGCTTGTGCTATGGATACTAGATAACGGATAAACAACACTTTGTACAACGGATCATATTGACCTCAATCACACCTGATGTTAAGTGAAGTGAAGATGAGGTCGAAGGTGGAAGCGTTTGGGGGACAGGCTATCTTATCTCTGACAACCGGAACACAACAATGCTATTAACATAGCTGCTTGACAACAGATTTAGATAAGATGGTGGTAGCTAGCCAGGCGGACATACATAAATATTTATATAAACATCCATGACTCGGGAATAAATGTTCGTATTCATCACACAAACATTTACCCCTCGCGGGATTCGAAACCGCAACCGTTGGTTTCGCTGACAGGGTCACTATCCACTACACCAACCGGTCGTCAAAAATTTTTTTTTAATAATTTCGTGGAAAGTCACTATTAAATAATATTCATATAGTATATGTATCAAGCATGGTATCAATAGCACAAGCCTAGTTGCTTAGTGTGGAACTAGATTGATGACTAACTGGATACGCGTTTGACCACAATCTCATCTGATGGAAAGTGACGATATCGAAGATGAAGCACGCGTCAGTAGATGTCTATTCACCCTGCCTTTGAAGATTTTTTTTATGCACAACGGGTTGATCCTTACCTCAATCACACCTGATGTTAAGTGAAGATGAGGTCGAAGGTGGAAGCGTACTGACCCGGAAACCCCAACACATTTGGGGGACTGGCTATCTTTTCTCTGACAACCGGAATACAACAATGCTATTAACATTGCTGCTTGGCGGCAGATTTAGATAAGATGGTGGTAGCTAGCCAGGCGGACATTTACAATGCCCTACCACCAACCAAACCGAGTACTTAAACATGTACCCCGCTCGATCGATCCCGCGACCTCCGAATCGTAAACCCAATGTTGTTTACATTGAGCCACGGATGCGGTTAAATGGCGGTGCATTTTTGTATATTTCATAAGGTGAAGCGAGGATGTTGCTCAATTATTAAACTTTTAATATTTGAAACACCCAAACACTATTATTGTTTGGGATATCTCTGACCACCCCACTTGGGATAAAAGTTGTGACGTACCCTTGTCACCCGCAAAGGCCTCATAAGAAAACCCGAGATAGCATAAGGATTCTAACAATACCACACAGTTTAAATCGATATAGTTAAGGAGCCCAATAAACGGACATACATAAATTAAGCCTGAAAGAGGCTTTTATTTTTTTGAGGCAGAATCAATTTGGTTTCAGAATGTACTACCATCACCTTGTCATGTTTATATCAATGCGAAAATTATACCTCGTAACATTTTATGATTTCAAATTATACGTAACAAGGTTGAAGTCATCATTAGTAAGTAAAAAAAAGTGTAATGAACTTGTTCAAAAATGTACATTAGCACCTTGTTTAATAGGAAGCGAAAAACGAATTTCATTTTTGATTTCCAACCAGTTGTGATTGATCTGCAATTTAAATCTCGTTTAACAAAGGAATTACGTTCAAAATCACTATCAAGTGTCACAGTAAAATGGACGAGACTAAATTCGTTTGGCAGAATAACTTTACTTTCGAGTGTCGTTGTCAAAATTTTGAACAGTCTTGTATTTGATTCGGGAGCTTTCGAACGTGCTCTTCCGCAATTTATAAACATTAAAAAAAAATGTTCGCGCGCGTTTTGACATTTTTCTTTTTAATCTCGCTGAGGCAATGTTCGGCCGTGATAGAAAACGAGCAAAGAGATTTAATATCGTTGCTAGAGGATAGATTGGAAGCTAAAGCCGGGGGTTATGCGAATACATTGACAAGGTGGTTGGAGAAGTTTAACGATGAACATATTGGTATTACTGCCCTGGGAAAGGCATTGCACTATGATGACATCAAACCGAAATTACCTAAGGAGAGTGCGAGAGGTAAGGAAAATCATAAATATTTAAAACTGTGATAGGAACTTTTTGGTAGAGTTCACGAAAAAAAAAATAAGCTTCTCGTGGAAAAAAGCTAAATTATTGTTAGATACAGAAATTACGATAGTAATTAATGAAAAATACAATATGTTAGGTGAAGAGACGATTCTTGAGATGGAGTAAAAATTAAACAGAGTAAATTAATCATAATTTTCTTCACAAAAAAAAAAATCAAAAAGCTTTCTTCTACTCTGCATAAATATTGGGTCTTTACCTATGAAATTGGAGTTTTTTTTTCTTCGTTAATAATATGTACCAATTCCTGCGATTTTCAAAGCTATATCCAAATTTGTTTTTTATTTGGAAAATGGAATATTATTTAATTTCTAGGCTAAATCACATAATAAAAAAAATTTGAACAGAGCTCTTTTCATGTGCTTGCCATAATCATTTCTTAGATTCGCTGAAGCTTTTATAAAGCGGTTACTTTTAAAAATTAACGCTGCCTATACTTAACTTAATGTTATCCGATAATACACACAAAGTTTAGCTAAATTTGGATTTGTCGTTCCCAAAAAAAAATCAAAAATGTTGGTTTGGAAAAAACAGTCTTAATGAAATTCTTCATACAAAACGCCAATTTCATAGGTAAGGACCTAATATTAACAAATAAAGTAATATAGTTTTTATTCAGGAGACGCTTTTGTCCTTTGTCTTGGTCACAGAGAAAAAAAAAACCGTATAATGTAAATAAAATTTTTTACTCCCAAGGTTAAAAGGGGTATTTAATTCATTTATTTGGGATAGTTAATAACATTGTACATAGTTATGTATGTATTAAGTATAATATACACAGTCTAGGACACTATCAGTAGAAAAACAGTATTCCATACAGCCTACAAATTACGAAGTTTACATAAATATACATCCGCATCATTACAATGTTACATTGTTCTGCTACACAAACCAAACAATATAAATATTACCCGTGCAATAAATAACTGTGGATGGTAGTGTTGGTAGGGGAAGACCACGGCGAACGTACCATGATCAAATCGGGGACGTCTTAAAGAAAAAAAAAAAAAAGGGTTATTATAAAATTAGTGACTACCTGAATGACAAACACGCTTGGTGTACTTCGACCAGCTCCCCAAAATTATAAAATTGTATTAGTTACCTATATACTTTATTAAAAAAAAAAAGCACAACAATGATCCTGTGGGTTTCTTGCGCCGCTTCTTTTCCCACAGATGAATTCCCTTTCCGAAGCGGTAGTACCTTGGACATACCGACTGACAGATAAATGCAATAAACTTTTTTTTTATTTCCAGTAGATTTAAATTGACATTCAACAAATGATATCATGTATCTTACGTTGAAATAAATGCTTGATGTTTGAAGTTTGAAAGGCCAAGTCAAGAGTACCCTAAACCGACGAGCATGTATGAAATAACCTTATGAGCGTGAATAAAGCAAAAGAGGTGTGTCAGAATCGTAGCAAATGGAACTCTGGGCTCTCTAAATCAAATCAAAATATTTTATTTCATTGGATAAAATTATCACTTGAAAACGTCACTATTAATATTACATTTAAATTTACGGCTCATTCCCAAAGCTGACTGACGAAGAGAAGAACGAGCAAGAAACTCTAGGGTTGCTCTTTTAAACAGATTAGGGGTTACAATTTGTGATTTGATAATTATACGAATAATAAGACAGCTATGTCCATGCTTGCTTATCATTCAAATAGTCAGTGATTTCATAATAGCCTTTTGCTCTCCATCTGTATACTCTACATGAAACAGGCGTGATTTTATGTATGTATGTGCTATAACTCTCCAATAACCTAACTTCAAAACCCTTGATAATAAAATGAAAATATGTAAAAATTTATAAATAACAAATCAACTTTTGATGGAATGGAATTTGATGGAAGTCAGCCGTTTTCATATTTAAACCTGTCTGTGGCGTTTGCGCTTCAGCTTCCAAAGTTTGCAATTAATTTTGGTATTAGCAATTAAAAAAAAAAAAAAATATATATATACTTGGACATATACAGACAGCGCCATCTAGTTCCACACTAAGCAACTAGGCTTGTATTATGGATACCAGATGGTGGATACACTACACAAATACATGTTTTTTTTTGTAAATAAATACATATATAAATGAAAAACATCCATAACTCGGGTACACATGTCCGTATTCATCATACAAACATATGCCCCTAGCGGGATTCGAACCCGCGACCTTTTGGTATAGCAGCAAAGTTTCTAACCACTACACCAAACAGGTCGTCGAGTTGTTTCCGTGATTTATTAAATTTCAATTTTTTATAATAAATTCTGTTTATTGTTCGTAATAGATGTTATTACTTCAAACCGTTGGATAATACCTTTACATAACATAAGTATTGCATACTTAATTAACATTAAAACTAGCCTTTTACTACCAGTTAGCATGACTAATTAATTAAGGCAGCGACAGACAGTGCAAAATATTTCATTGTTTTTATGCTAGATACAATTAAAATGTTTTGATGTAGAATCCCTAGGGTTGCCAATGTCACTTTTTGACAGATTATGGTAGAAACATACATACATACCTTCAAGACCTTTATTCCAAATGAGGTGGTCAGACATATCCCAAACAAGTGTGAATGTTCCAAACATTAAAAATTTGTCCACAATTCACTTTTCGAAATATACAGAAATACGCTCGTGACAGGGGGCGAGCCCATCGCCGTTGACGTGCAAGTCTACACATATTTTGTGTGTGGAAGGTCCCTTAGTCATCCTTTACGACACCCACGGGAAGAGACGGTTTGGTTCTATTCTGTTATGTGCCGAAACCACACCTTTTAATATTTGAGATTTTATAACTCTAAAATTATGAGTTAAAAATCACTCGATGTTCAGTTGCATTTGATATTCGTTTTAGCGAAGTTAAGCAATGTCTGGAGCGGTCTTTGGATGGGTGACCACCAGAGGCATTTTAATACGAGTGTTTCCTTGCTTCGGCGGGTACGTTAAATAGTCGGTTCCGGTTGTTTTCAATTGAAGGCCGTCGTTAAGCCAAGTCGGTGGCCCAGAGCGGCTTTTGAAAAAAGTTTTTAATACTCCATCATAATTATCACATATTATTGTAGTACAAAGACGAGTAACATAAAGCACATTTTTTTTAAGCACAGTTTGGTACTTGACCTTAATCACACCTGATGTTAAGTAAAGATGAGGTCGAAGGTGGAAGCGTACTGACCCGGAAACCCCAACACATTTGGGGGACTGACTATCTTATCTCAGAGAACCGGAACACAACAATGCTATTAACATTGCTGCTTGGCGGCAGATTTAGATAACATGGTGGTAGCTAGCCAGGCGGACATTTAAAATGCCCTACCACCAACCAAACCGAGTTCATAAACATGTACCCCGCTGGGGATCGATCCCGCGACCTCCGAATCGTAAACCCAATGTTGTTTATATTGAGCCATCATGGAGTTCCAGTGGCAATCTTCTGGCTCCATCAGACCCTCGTCATCATGTGTAATGGAAAGTGCTCATAGCAACAAAACAAATTAACCCAAATTCTTTACTTTCTCAAGTTTTAATCCCTACATCCCGGCTCCATCGTCAGATCAGCTCCACGGTACCATAATATCGCATTGTCACCGAACTTAAATATGCTAAATTTCAGCTCAACTAGATACCAGATGAATCCAAAAAAATACATAATTATTACTGTAATTGTTTTAAGATGCTCCTAAAAGTGGCTGAATAGGCGATAGAACCAGTACTGAAACATCTTATAATGTACCCTATTCAATAGCAAATAAATCATTTGTATTTGTACCAGTATGTGGTTGAAAAATGCTTTACAAATTTTGAAATATCATCAAATCAAATCAGCCCGTAAACACACTGCAGGGATATAGGCCTTCCCTCGTACATGGCCCGTACGCTGGCCCAATGCGGGTTGGGGACTTCACATGTTTTTGAATTTTTATTTCTCAGGCGTAAGTATAGGTTTCCTCACGATGTTTTCCTTCACCGTTTACGAGCAGTCGGATAAATGCACATAAGTAATTAAATTAAATGTAAAAACTCTTTGGTATATGGCCTGCCTGGGAATCGAACCCGGACCTCCAAATTGGGAGACCCGCTGAACCACCGACGCTCTTACAAATCATACAACCATTCCAAACTAAATAAACAATTGTAGAAACCTCTCCAGCCGCGTAGTTCGACAACGTTGTCGGACATGTCGGACGACGATGAATTTTAATTCCTTGTTGTCCGACATGTCGGGCTATCAGGAATTTTATATTCCACTTAGTTCGACCATCGGACCAAAAGGATTTTTTAAATTGTACCTACTTGGTTCGAAGGTCGAACCACGAGGATCATTAAATTCGACTTGGTTCGACCCTCGAATTGTAGTAAAAACACTGTCCGTGATGGATTATGGCCCTGAGTAGGGACAGGCTGTTTATAAAGATACAATAATGAATATTTCAAGATGCAACTCGAAAATATTTAATTACTTGGTAATATAACATTTTAAATGTGCATTACACATATAATTTCTTTTATGCAATCTTTATTACAAAGTGAAATCTAGATTACAAAATTAATTTTTGGTCTATAGTGTTGGTATTGTCGGAAAGACCGGAATTACTAATTATAATGTTGTCCTAATTGAACAAACAACATTTTCACTTTCGTAGTGGTTATAGCACGTGGGTATTCCGCATGAATACACGAGTCAGAACAAATTTATAGGTAGGTAACTTAATTTTGACATCATGAGTGGTTTCGGCTCGTTAAACAGAAGTTTTTTTTTTCCGTTATTATTTTAATTAGCCCGTCTCTTCCCGTCGGTGTCGTAAAAAAAAAAAAAAAGTCGTAAGAGGTGACTGAGGGGCTTTCCACCAAAACACGTGTAATATAAAACGGTTTATTCCGTCCAGAGTGGTGTCATTGGATAAATAAAATCTTTTTAAATACGGAGTAAATCAAAAATATTGCTCTGACCACACTCGCAAAGCTAATTATAAATAATACCTAAATGACAGTTGTTTATTTACAAGAAATAAAACTGTTTTTGTTTTTATTAAAAATACAAAGCAAATGATTACACTAAAACTACTGAACCGATTGCGCTGAAATTACAATGGGACCAACTCGGCGGAATCCCATTTCATTTACAAAAAGAACCATGTGAATCAACCGCCAAATCTCGGAGATATCGGTGTACATACATAAAAAAATTTAAAAAAATACTCACCACCATTCCTTTTAATGTATTTTATATCCGTGTTTCAATAAAAGAAGGAAATATAGCAATTGATAATGAACAATTATATTAATATCACTGACATTGACTCGTATGACTGATGGTAACAAAGACTATGCATATTAGTAGTTCTAAGTAGAATTTATTGTAGAGATACTATAATTTATTTGAAGTACTCTTCAGAGTCGAGTGCAAATAAAATGGTTATCGTGTGTTCCATCCTTTGTAGGGGTAAAGTGGAACCATAAATATAATGACATAACATGTGCTTCACCGAACCACCAAAGAAGCACTACAGGTCATACAAAATTTACCCGTTCTACCACCAGGGGCACACTTTGGGTGTTCAGCGGAGCAGTCGTCCATTTGACAGCGCAACTCTCTCAATTACATTTTAAAAGAAAAAAAAACAAAACAGGTCGGACATATGAGGTTACGATGGTGCTGATAGTCACAAATAAGATGGCTCACAGTCCCAATAATAAAGTTGCCTTTAGCACTGACAGCGATCTCTCTGTAAAGAACGGCTTAATCAAAACAAATCAAAAATGCTTTGTATCGTAGATACACAGGCCCACCTAGCCAAGTGGCGAGCGTTTCTATAACGACAAACGCTAACGTTTCATATCTCGCAGCTGATTGGATGTCAATAAGTCATATAAAGTTGACAACCACTCAGCTGCGAGAACTGTAGCGTTAGCGTTTGTCGTTATAGAAACGTTTGCCACTTGTCTATAGGTCAGGGTACACTTAAAATAGTCAGATTTTACATTTTTAAAGCTACTGCGTGTTCAAAAGGCAATTTTTCCCTGAGAAGAACAAGCAAGAAACTCGAGAGGTTGCTCTTTTAAAAAAAGGTTTTTATATTACAACATTATTAATTATTATTTTATATTATAATATTTCATTATTAATTGTGAAATATATGCGAACGGGCTGGTTATGTCCATGAATGTTTATCATTTAAATAATCTGATATTTCATAATATGCTTTCTTAATAAGTTTCTGTTTTTATCTTTAACTTTATTGAAAGGAAGATTTTGTATATCAACAGGGACCTTATTGAAAAAGCGTATACATAACCCTTTCAATTAATTACTGACTTTGCGGAAGCGACTTATGTGACCTGCAAGTTTATCTTTATTTCTTGTATTGACATCATGTTTATCACAATTTTTCCTAAATGATGCTATATTTTTTTTGACATACATTAGATTTTCAAAAATGTACTGTGACGAAAAGGTTAGAATATTATTTTACTCTTTAAATCTGTCTCTAAATGACACTGCAGGTCTCAATTGATAAATTGCGCGAACGGCTCGTTTTTGTAAAACAAAGATTGTATTTATATCCGCGGCATTTCCCCACAGCAAGATGTCGTAAGACATCAAGCTGTGGAAATAACTAACATTTGTCGAATGTTTTTGATTGCATGCTCTGCAGCGTAGAGCTGAGCTTCTTCACCAATTTATGGATATGAGAACCCCATTGTAATTTGGCGTCCAAAGTAATGCCCAAAAAAACAGTGGAATCAACAAGGTCTGGAGTGTCATTTTTTATCATTATATTTGTGGGCACCTCCCTGACATTAGGCAGTAGATACAAATTTAACACATTTACTTTTTTTCTCATTAAATAACAAATTATTTGCCGTAAACCATTCTACTATTTGAGAAATAGCGTTGTTCACGTCGTCATAATTTAATTTTAGTCTATTTACTTAAAAAATGCAGGCATCACCACAGATAATCAGTTCACATTCCTCAGACATGGCGCTGCAGTCTGACAATTGTTGGATGTCAAGTTTTTAAAAAGTTGAAAGTAGTCTATCTCCCTGAAATCTAATCTCTTCGTGTGTCCATCATTCTTTAACCACACGTCAGTCTTAAACTTGACCGAAATACTTTCCTTTTTAATCTGATGATCTATAATTATTTGTAAGTACCTATAGTTACACGGGCTTCTGTTCGTTTTGTGGCGATTTTAAAAACAAGCGATTACGGCTGGCAAAGAAAGTTGTTACCTTGTGAATGTCTTTGTATATTACGTCGAAATTGACATTAGAACCGAGCGTTTTTATAATTTTTAATGAAACAAAGAAAGTAGGTATTTATTCAGTAGTATAGGAAAGTAACCAAATATGGAATAGTATCCCTAATTTAGAATACCGGCATTTCGTGTAAACAAAGACTTCTAGACGTAATAATTAGTAATCTTTTATGTCTATCTATCCCTATACACGCGTACCGGATTCGACGTGTCAGTCCAGCGAGTGCATTGCCCATGGTGAAACAGTTTTGTTTTGTTGCTTTCAGAAAACTTATTCAAGTACGTAAATATTAAGTATTTTTCGTAATATAATAGCAAATATTATTATATTTATTGCCTCTATGTATTGTATAAATGTTTGTTTGATAGTTTGGAGGCATTTAATTGCAATATTTAATTGAAATTTGAAAAATACGAATATAAGTTTAAATTATGGAGAAATCCCAAATATGGACAGTTCATGGGGTCCAAATATGGACTATCCCATCCAACTCAGTATTTTGATTTTGATCTTGTTTTATTAGAATGGCGGCTATCAAAACAAAAGCAAAACGAAAAGAATGGAATACAGATTATATGGCTGAGGCTATAAACGTGGTTGAGAGATAAAAAAATGGGTTATATAAAAATCACTTTGATGTACCGAGATGTACTTGGTTTGGCTTATGCCAGAAAAAGAAACTGCCTCCAGATGAAGCCGCAACCACTACATTAGGAAGAAGAACTACTTCCTTTTTAAATTTGACTGATAAAGTTCATAGAGATACTCATTGAAGGTTGATTTTTGATAGTTTCTATCATAGAGGAATAACACGGGTTTCTATAGTGATCCATATTTGGGGTACCTATTCCATTATTAGATACCTTTATGTTAATTTTGATTTTGAGAATTTACAGTACTTATAATAAATAAATATAAAAAAGACTGTTACTATTTAGAGCGCAAATATATGATTGTTTATAATTACGAATAAAAGTTATTGATTTCTTTAATATATTTTATTTATGCCTAAAAAACAAAACGGTATTCCATATTTGGTTACTTTCCTCTAATGAATATAAGTTCTACATTTCTGTATAGGTATCCGCCTCCGTGGCTCAATGTAAGCAAATGGGTTTACGATTCGGATCCCCAGCGGGGTACATGTTTAAGTACTCGGTTTGGTTGGTGGTAAGGCATTTTAAATGTCCGACTGGCTAGCTACCACCATCTTATCTAAATCTGCCGCCAAGCAGCAATGTTAATAGCATTCTTGTGTTCCGGTTGTCAGAGATAAGATACCCAGTCCCCCAAATGTGTTGGGGTTTCCGGGTCAGTACGCTTCCACCTTCGACTTCATGTTCACTTAACATCAGGTGTGATTGAGGTCAAGTCACGAACCTGTGGTGCATAAAAAAAAGCAAATCTCCGAGCGACGCGTGCGTCGATGATAGTTTAAAAAACACCCATGCCAATAATTATTATTATATCGTATTCATCGTAGTAATGGTATATACCGGATGAGTTTTTTTACCGTAAGGAAAAAAATAGGGTATATTAGGTAAGTGAGATAGAAGGTATTAGAATAGGTAGTTGAATTTTTTATGTTAAAAGTATGAGTTCCAATTAAAATTCGCAATAAACCCTAGCAATCAATCTCCGGGAGGCGCGTGAGTCGATGATGGTTTTGAAAAAAAAACTACCTATGCCAATACTTTCTATATCACTTACCTAATATGCCCTATCTTTTTCCTTACGGTAAAAAACTCATCCGATATATAGCTATTTATAGAATAGAACAGAATACATTTATTTGCAATGATTAGGGTAAGTAAATTAGTTGGTAAAATAGCATAAATTTGTATCACCTTAATCAGCCATATACAATAGCATGCAAAATTAAAATTAGCCTGTCCTTCACTAAACAATAAAAAATACAAATTATTTAGTATAGATATACAACTCTCAATGCTATAAAGTTCGCCTTTATATAATACCATAAAATACAACACAACACAACGCAACACAACACAACACAACACAACACAACATAAAATTTGACATGGATAAATTTAATTATATAAATAAAAAAAAATAAAAAAAAAAATAATTATTACGACATTGCGTATCAATATAGCACTGAAGAATTATGTTTATTATTGAATGTATTTTTTAGATGTTTTATAGAATAAAGAATGTTTACATGCCGATTTGGTAGAATATAGAAACTTAACTAAGATTATAACACCTGTACCTACATTACTATATTCTTATGTAAATAAATGACTGATTACTGATTACTGAAAACACAACACAACACAACACAACACAACACAACACAACACAACACAACACAACACAACACAACACAACACAACACAACACAACACAATACAATACAATACAATACAACACAATACTATACAATACAACACAACACAATTACTCTTTATAGCACAAAACTGTTGTTCAGGCCTGGAATAAGCTGCCGGAGAGGTTGTCTCGGCCCAATCAGTGAATTCGTTCAAGAATAGATTGGATACATTTTTAAAAACAAGTGATGACTTAAATAGTGTCTGCATAACAACATAATGAACAATGTGAACTCTTCCAACTCAGCAATGCTGCTCCTCTTTAATAGTATAATAATAATAAAAATAATTTGTACCTACTTGTACATTCCTATTGGTGAATTTTTTTAATTCTTTTCAAGTATGTACAAATAAACAAAGCTTTTTAATGGTCTATTTTACTTCATTCTATTTGTACATTCAAACTAATTTTCATACTAACAATGATCTTTTACACGTTTAAATTTCACTCCATCAGTAGGTCGAATGAAGAAGATGTCGCTCGCGATGATGCCGCTCATCTTCCACGTCGGAGCCACGTCCACCTGGATGCTTCTCACCACCATCATGGCCGCGAAGAGTGTCGCCATCGGGCTTGCCTTGCTCGTGTTTAAGATTGCTGTCAGTTCGGCTAAGGTCAGTCATATCTACTTAAATATAACCGCCTCCGTGGCTCAATGTAAACAACATTGGGTTTACGATTCGGAGGTCGCGGATTCGATCCCCAGCAGGGTACATGTTTAAGTACTCGGTTTGGTTGGTGGTAGGGCATTTTAAATGCCCGCCTGGCTAACTACCACCATCCTATCTAAATCTGCCGCCAAGCAGTAATGTTAATAGCATTGTTGTGTTCCGGTTGTCAGAGATAAGATATCCAGTCCCCAAATGTTTGTATGGAGAAAACAGTCTTAATTAAATTCTTCATACAAAACGCCAACTTCATAGGTAAGGACCTAATATTTTGCATTTTGTTAATTTTTTTCATAAAATGTATACAAATACAAAATACAAAAATCTTTATTTTCAAATTACAGTCGTACATTAATTGAAATCAGAGGTTGAGACCAACCTTTTAAGTATTTAGGATACTTGTACCAGGAGGCCTCGCTCTTCCTTTGCTCGAACATACTTTGAAATTGACTGTATACAAGATAAAAAAGTGAACTGAAAATTTTGAAAACATATAATATTTCTATTAGACATAGGTAAATAAAAGTTATAGTTCTAGTTCTTGCCTTTATTGCTCATGAGTGTGTGTGTGTGAGTGTGTGTGTGTGAGTGTGTGTGTGTGTGTGTGTGTGTGTGTGTGTGTGTGTGTGTGTGTGTGTGTGTGTATGTACGCGTGCGTGTTTGCGTATACGATGATCATAAATGAATATGCGTAGTAGAACCAATTTATCATGTAATATCTAAATTTATGTTTTATGATTTACTTCATTCAACTAACAAACGTATTGTAACAGTGCTTCAATGTCATTGTAAGTGATTGAGTAAAGCCAATTTGTTACAATATCTTTACATTTACGGGAAGTTAGTTGGTATAATGTCTAATTTTTTGTTCAATACATTATAAATATGTGTATAGACTGTGTTGAGTACTGTCGTTGAGCAAATTTCGTTTTAACAAGGTTTGCTGTAGCCACTCTATCTTTCCGCCTTGTGGTCATTACACTAGAGGCAAAGTAACGACTTATGTAATTTTAGAGATAACGACAAGATGTACAATTTCCTTATCGATAAAAGCTCACAGAATTTATAAAGTTCATCTGTTGGGAACCTGAATGGCTTAAAATGCATTACCTTGAGATATGTATGCATAAATGTATGCACGATACCAAGCACTTCGAAGTCGGTCAAGCCGTTTGTGATACAGACGGGAACATAGAAATCTACAATCTTATACGCGAAAAACATTATATTCTTTCCTTGGACAGTCGAGTAAAGAGGTCCCAACAAAATTTACTAGTGAATGCAAAGCTTTACTTATTTTCGTTCATATCTTCAGTAGTTATTCTAATGTAGAATATATTAGGTATATATTTGTTGTATGTATAAAATGATATAATAGAAATAGGATCTTGAGAACGGTTTATTAATACGGGCCCTACCCCCACTTGGCTTTGGTTTTTTTATTCCGACAGTAGTAATTTTTTTTTTTGGTCTGTGGCAGTCACTCTTTAATGGGCCTCTGTACTATACGTCTCTATATTGAGATTGATGAATTGATTTCTTCTCACGCATCAGTTTTGAAAGGCAAATTGAACGAGTATTAATTTACTATAAGTAAAGTCGGGGTTTCAGTGTTAGCGATTGTAATTTTGTTAAATACCGCCTCCGTATATCCTACGCCTACGAATCGTAGTGGGGTATATGTTTAGTACTCGGTTTGGTTGGTGGTAGGGCATTTTAAATGTCCGCCTGGCTAGTTACCGCCATCTTATCTAAATCTGCCGCCAAGCAGCAATGTTAATAGCATTGTTGTGTCCCGGTTGTCGCAGATAAGATAGCCAGTTCCCCAAATATTTGGGTTTCCGGGTCAGTACGCTTCCATCGGCCTCAAATACAAATCTTTATGAAGAAATGTGCAGCGCCTCTTGCAATTTTTTTCATATGTACTTTTTACGTAAATACGAACGCGATGATTAAGTTAAAACTATTTAAATATTTCATGACCAAAAAACCCGAGAGCATATTATGTATTTTGTGGACGCCACGTTGGATTTTTTACCATTAAAATATATCCAATGACACTCCAGGGATCAAGACCAATCTAACGACACCGTAAACTTCGAAATCGGTCGAGCCGTTTAGGTTACAGGAGGTAACATAGAAACCAACAGACATACATACACTCGAAACATTAACCCTCCTTCCTTGGGCAGTCTTCGCATACTGAGAACTCATACTTCGCACACTGAACACTATGAGGACATGTCTTCCGCCACATTGGTACAATTTCCGTATTTGTACAAATGCATTGGAAGTCCAGATTCGTACAATTTTTAATAAATGAGTTTCCTCATTTGTACAAATTATAAATTTTTCGCTAATTAATAGAAAAACTGTTTTTTTTTTTTTATTTAAAAATATTAACATTTAATAAACGAAAACATTCTTGTGACCGGTCTCAAGTAACCGTGTTGATTAATAAACCTAACTTGAGACCTAGAACGCACGTGCTTACTCAAGCAGTAGATTAGATTAGATTTATTTAGTTCACTTTTACAATATTAAGTCACACATACAGTTTCGTAAATTTATGATTTTTAAAGTAAAAGTGATTGTCAAACATAAAACAATAACTATACACATACATTACATTACTAGATTATTTGTTAAGTCACAAAATGAACAAAATAAGATAGAAATTTAGCATCTACATATTATTATATGTAACTATGTCAAAATTAATTAATAAAGTATAAGTATGTAACCATTGTTACGTCAACGTCATACTATTTTTACTTATATATATATATTTTATTATTTAGATTCTATGTTTCAATGTACTACCATTTCAATTAATAAATATATTTGATTTGATTTGATTTGATTTTTGAATAATGAAATAAAACAAAACTAAAATAAAATAAAAACAAATAATGAAATAAAATAAAATAAAATAATCATAATGAAATAAAACAAAATAAAATATAAACCACGATATATAAAATATAAAGTACTCACTTGAGAGGTGCGCGTATTAATAAACTAAATCTCAGTCGAGATAGCTTCAACTTCTTAAGACGCATCTCGGGTGATACAGCCTCAAGACTTGTATTGAGATTGGTTTAATAAACGGGCCTATGTGAAGTGTCGCAACAGCGAAAGGGAAACGACTCGGGTTTATGCTTAGCTTATAAGAGCTCGGCACTGGTTTACTGTCATATCTAATCCGCTAGCAGTGGCGCCCCACATTTGAGCAACTACTCCACTAAGCCTATCCGGAGTAGTGTTTCTTTTTTAATTTTTACCGCCGTCGTGTGCGCATAGTAAGTAGAAGCAATTATAGTGATGGAGTAAGTGAATGACGCGTCATAATAGTCGTGCGTGACTTAGTTTAGCACATAGGGTTACCAAAAAACAACCTGAATATTTTATTTTATTTATTTACGTTAGAATCAACAGCATTATTACAAATTCTTATACAGACAACTAATACCAAACTTATGCCAATTAAAGATTCACATTATGTTACTGACAATGGTTACCCTTAAAATTGAATGGGTATATCTGAAATATTTTGGCGACGTGTTTGGTGTAGTGGTTAGCAACCTGACCACTATACCAAAAGGTTGCGGCTCGAATCCCGCTAGGGGCATATGTTTGTGTGATGAATACGTACATGTGTACCCGAGTTATGGATGTTTTCATTTATAATAAGTATTTATTTACAAAAGAAAAAAATGTATTTATGTAGTATATCGACCATCTGGTATCCACAACGCAAGCCTACAGTTGCTTACTTTGGAACTAGATGGGGATGTGTGTATGTCTAAGGATATTTATTTATATTTATTAGCCTTCTGTCAGGAGAATCTAAGTTCTATTTATGTATTATTATAAATCAGCTTTCCGCCCGCGGCTTCGCCTGCGTGGTATAACTTTATCCCTACCTCAGAGCAATGACCTGTAAAATGTGTTCTACATATAACGAGTCTAACTAATATTATAAAGGCGAAAGTTTGTGTGTTTGTTTGTTTGTTGCTCAATCACGGCGTAACGGCTGAACGGATTTGGATGGAATTTGGTATATATGTAGAATATACCCTGGATTAAGACATAGGATATTTTTTATCACGGTAGAGTAGGTCCCGCTGGAATAAATCAATCAAATACGCTTTATTGTTTAAATAAGGAAGGTACATTTAAATATCTTACAGAAACTACAAATTAGGCGGCCTTATCGCTTACAGCGACCTCTTCCATGCAAACCTATCATCACGGAATTCAATACGAGTATTTATTATTCATCATATAGGTACGCGATAAAGTAATTCCAAGCAGGCGAAGCCGCAGGCGGGAAGCTAGTTTATAATATTAGTTATAGATATCTAAATGTCCTTAATTACAGTTATTTTCGAGAATTTCAATATTATTGATAAAGACGGCCACTTTTTTTATAATCTTGAACTCTGGAAAATAACCACGTCAAAACTTAGGTATTATTGATAATTAGTTTTTAGGCTTCCCGAGTGTAGGTCCGTGCGATTTTTACGATTTATTCTGTATTTAAAAAGATCTTCTTCTTATCTTAATTCATCCAATGAAGGCGCCAAGAATAAACCCTCTTAACAGCGTCGGTGGCTCAGCGGTTAAGACGCGGTCTTCCACTTTGGGAGGTCCGATTTAGATTCCCTGACAGGGCATGTACCAATGAGTTTTTAAATTTAATTTAATTACTTATTTACATTTATCCGACTGCTCTTAAACGGTGACGGAAAACATCGTGAGGAAACCTGCATGCCTCAGAAATAAAAATTCAAAGGTATGTGAAGACCCCAACCCGCATTGGGCCAGCGTCGTGGCCATTATTATTATTATTATTATTAAGAGCCCATAGTGTCCCACTGCTGGGCAAAGGCCTCCCTCATCTGTTTCCAATCGTTTCTGTTCTTGGCGAGCACAAACCATCCCTTATCAAAACTGTCAAGCTCGTCTCTCCACCGTTTTCGCGGTCTGCCACGTTTGCGTCTGGCGGTTGTAGGAGTCCAAATAGTGGACGCATTTGCCCACAACTCGCACGGCATGCGGCCCACGTGACCCGCCCAGTCCACTAGTCCAGTACAGTCACTAGTAGTCCAGGACTATCCATACGATTCAATTACAAAATTTGTGACTACCTGAATGACAAAAAGGCTTAGTATACTTCGCCCAACTCCCAAAAATTATAAAATTGTATTCGTTGTATACTTTTATATATATAAAGAAAAAGAAAAGAAAAGAAAAATGATCCTGTGGGTTTCTTGCGCCGCTTCTTTTCCCACAGATGATTTCCCTTTCCGAAGCGGTGGTAGTTTGGACATATTGACTGACCGAAAAATGCTTAAGCCCTATTTTTATTTCCAATAGATTAAATTGACATTCAACAAATGATATCATGTGTCTTACGTTGAAATAAATGCTAGAAGTTTCAAGTTTTTGACGAGGGGGAAGGCCTATATCTCTGCAGTGGGATGTTTACGGGCTAAGATAATGACGAACAGGTTTCTATTAATCCTGGCATTGGGTAACCCTACTCGGGAATACATGTTCGTATTCATCACACCCCTGACTACACTGAGTAGGTACACCAATACCAGCCAATACAACACCAGGTGCGCTAGCCGCCCTCCGGCAACGGGCCTCCTCTTGTGAGAGGGGGCAGGGCGGAGGCGGGGGGGTGGGCTGGAGCCGCTTATGCGTTCCCAGGTCCTCTCTACTGCCGAAGAAGGTCGCCGCAGGGTTTTAGTAGGTATCCGTCGCCGTCCCCCAGGCGAGCGGTACGCGTCATGCGCTTCCCCGCGTCAATACACCAATATGTCATCAAATCTTGTATTTTTTTAATTTTATTTTATTCCATGTACTGGCCTACTGCTTATTTGCTTCAATACTAATAATATAATACAATATTTCGGACACTTACACCAATCATCCAGTCCCAAACTAAGCAAAGCTTGTGCTATGGATACTAGATAACGGATAAACATACATAAATATTTAGATAAACATCCAAGACTCGGGAATAAATGTTCGTATTCATCACACAAACATTTACCCCTCGCGGGATTCGAACCCGCAACCGTTGGTTTCGCTGATAGGGTCACTATCCACTACACCAATCGGTCGTCATTATTACCGGTATTAAATTTAAGTTACACTTTAACCACGTGAGCGGCTTTCTTTTTGATATTTCCTGACAAGAGTAAGTGTACGAAATCCGGTTAGACCACCGGTCCATATTCTAAGGTCAAGATCTGAGTGCAATTAATGGTAATAGACGTGGAGTATCTACTTTCAATTTCTACCTCAACTATTTGATATCCGGTTACTTAAACGCAACTCAAAAAAATTTTACTTCGTAACTAACCGCCTCCGTGGCTCAATTTAAACAACATAGGATTTACGAATCATCATACATGTTTAGTACTCGGTTTGGTTGGTGGTAGGGCATTTTAAATGTCCGCCTGGCTAGCTACCACCATCTTATCTAAATCTGCCGCCAACAGCAATGTTAATAGTATTGTTGTGTTTCGGTTGTCAGAGATAAGATAGCTAGTTCCCTAAATATTTGGGTTTCCGGGTCAGTAGGTACGCTTCCACCTTCGCCCTCATCTTCACTTAACATCAGGTGTGATTGAGGTCTTCGCCTGCGTTAGAATAACTTTATCGCGGATACGTTTCATTTGTTTATACCGCGGGATCTACTCACTTTATCGGGATAAAAATATCCTATGTCTAAATCCAGGGTATATTGGTGTACCGATTGGTGTAGTGGATAGTGGCCCTATCAGCGAAACCAGCGGTTGCGGGTTCGAATCCCGCGAGGGGTAAATGTTTGTGTGATGAATACAAAGATTTATTCCCGAGTCATGGATATTTATGTATGTTTATCCATTATCTATTTTCCATATCACAAGCTTTGCTTAGTTTGGTGACTAGATGATTGGTGTAAGTGTTTATTTATTTATTCTACCTACCTTATATATTTCATCGAAATCCGTTCATCTGTTTCGCCGTGATTCGAACGATAAATTTCATTGCGACGATGAAGACCTATACTTCGAACACCTATTTCTAAAAAAAAGGATCAATAACTTCTACTTATACTTATATTTATTAAAAATTTCACCGGGGACAAACATCACGACTCAGTAAACTATTTGACTGGACTATATGCTAGACCTGTATCATACATTTTTTAAGACGCGTCGTGCCTGATGTCACTTTGACAGCAAATTTGAATTACTGCATGTTTATGTTAATTAATTACAGATAAGGAACTGACCACTCGAGATTCAGTTTCGATTTCTAAAATTGATAATGTTACTCGTATATATAAGATTGACAAAAAATTGTACTCGTTTACGTACTTAGTAACATAAAGTTTTGTCATTTGCAAACTACTTAGGTACCTGCCTTAATATTGTGATTTGAGGCCGTATCAATAAAATCAAAGTAAACGAAAAAAAAAACAAATTTGGCGGCAAGGAATTTTTTGTATTTTTTTTAATTTTAATTATTCCTCTCGGAGAAGGCTAAGGGATCTAATCTTTTTCTTCTTCTTAAAATCTTTCTTTCTTAAAAATTCTTCAGTTTAGTGATGTCAGTCTGTCAAAACAAGTCATTCGTCGTATACTTGGCGTATACAGAGTCTAGTCACGGTCAAGTCATTCTTCAGTAAAGTAGCAGAACGATTTTGGCGGCTTCTCGTGGGAACCCAAAAGCTTTGTCACACACTTTAATTTACACTTCCATTCACTGTACACCATCACTGACTTTTGCCATACAGAATATTCTGATACTTCAAAAGTCAGAAAGCACAAATTTCAACAAATACAAACAAAAATGCAACATTCGTTGAGTTCCCGCCAAAAAACTTCTGTTGGAAGGCAAAGGGATCCGAGCCTATACAGCCTAGTCTTCTGTAGTATTTATTTGTATGAAAACCAGTCAGGATGGTTTACCCTTAATATCAAGTTTATAAAAATCTAAATAAACTAAAATAAAGGCGTAGTCGTGACAAGATAGAAAAATAATCTCGTTGTTCATATCAGCCGTTAATACATAGTGAATGACTTTGTTAAAATCACTGAAGAGCCAATAATGTCGATTCGGATGTACACCAACTAAACTAAAACCAGTTTTAAAGTAGTACTGTCTCTTTCTCCCTGGAACAGACACGATGCGACGGCACCACTCCAAAACTGTTTAGTTTCGTTGGTGTAAATCCGAATCGACACCAATGTATTCCCTTTTTGACTAAGGCAACCTAATCATTAACCATTTTAATAGTGATTTTCGTTTACTTCCAGTTGGCATCATGGTTCACAGCACTGAAGGGCAAGCACGAACACCACTCACCACACCACGGATGGATCGATCATCACGGTAAGTTTTACCCACGGACCATACAAAGAGAACATGTCGACGGCGACTGTGCAGAGTGATTTCAATTGTGCAATGACGTCAGATGGGCGTGGCCTATTCGGCCAATCGGTTGCCGTCGCTTACAGAGGCCACAAGCTACTTCGCACACATTCTGCTCGATACTTATTATTTTTCTTCACAAATTACAGTCATTAGTCAGTTAAAGATAATTGTTGCATTTCCATATGTATAAGTTATTCGAAGAAGCACTTTAATGCCAGTGATTCAGTATCATTTTTGCATATAAAAGTAATTTTATATGCAATGACCACTACAATAACCTTCTATATAGTCAATCTAGCGAGCAGTAGCGGAACTACAAAGTACAATCGATGCGACGTACCTACTTAAGGAGCACATTTTGCTAGTCTCCGCTAGATGGTGCATTAGGCCCCGCCCCAATCTCCGCCATAACCTCTGACCTAATAATGTAGGAAAAATGTATTACGCCAAGTACTTTTTATGTAAGGTCCGTGGTTTTACCTACCTACCTAAGTACTAATTACTTTCCGTTTCTCATAATCGCCCTCTCCGTTCTTCCGAAAATCTTCGACTCTACGTCCCTCCTAATTTAACAAAATTCTACATAGCCAGTCCTTCAGACTGCAAGCCACTCGTCTGTGGAACTCTTTGCCGGAATCTATTAGGAAAGCTCAATCTTTAAATATTTTTAAATTTCAAGTCAAAAACCACTACTTAGGTCTCTGACTTTTTTCTTTTCGTTAACTCCCGCCTCGTGAACATTAGTTGACTATTTGTAAGTGCTCCTAGCTATTGTGGTTTATACTATAAGTATTTTTATATATATTTATTTATTTATATTATTAAGTAAGACTATTAATATGATATTATTATCTATATTTATGCAAACTTATCTATAATTATTTCTTTAGTTGGTAGTATCGTGCACCCTACCTGTTTTTTTATACGTACAGACGTCCCATAGCTGTGGGTTGTCTTTTAGTCATAAGACTGCCTAATTGTGTTCTATTGTTATCATCAAAAATTATTGTAACTTATTTTGCGCAATTACAAAGAAAGGCCACTAAGATACCCTTTATTCTGCGGCGGAAACCCTATGAGGAGAGACTGAAGATTCTGAATCTTACAACCCTTGAAGATCGCCGCTTACGAGGTGACCTAATCGAGACATTCAAAATTCTCACCTATAAATACAACCTGCCTCACTTGCACGACATATTCAGGATGAAAGACATACGACCGTTACGAGGACACGCTCTGCGAATAAGCCGCACTCACGCTGACATCAATGTCGCCCATCACTTTCTGAGCAACCGTGTTGTTCAGGCCTGGAGTAAGCTGCCGGAAGAGGTTGTTTCCGCCCAATCAGTGAATTCGTTTAAGAATAAGTTGGACAAATGACTTAAATAGTGACTGTATAACAACATAATGAACAATGTGAACTCTTCCAACACTGTGACATAGACATACCAGCAGTAATGCTGCTCGTCTATAATAATAATAATAATTGGTACCTTTTTGTATTGTATTGTACTAAGAGGGCACCGACCTTATACGTTTTCAGAAAAGTGGTAAGAATAGAATGTACAATTTGGCGACTTTATCACTAAATGGTATATGTAATCCCAGAGAAAAAGGGTCTGAAGATGGAGCCAGAAGATTGCCACTAGCACTCCTTGATGGGCTTTATGTTGCTCGTCTTTGTACTAGAATAATATGTGATATTCACGTTGGAATATTAAAAGCTTGTTGTTCAAATTCTTTAGAAATTGGATGGGCTTTGGACACTGTTAAGTCCAGTTTCCGCAGCGTCTCGTATTCGCATTTAATATACTAGTAAACTAACAAATAAGAATTCTAACAAAATCTTATTTACCATCACAAATATAACACTTACCAACAATATTAAGCGATCTGTTTTTTCGTTTGCAGGTCACGAAGGAAGCTTTTGAGGAATCGGTAAGATTCTTTCCTCTTATTTGTATTTTAAATAAGATTTTGTTAGTATATTTATATATTTCAACTACTTATATGTTTATAAAAGTAGTACTACCTGTATATACATACATAAAATCACGCCTGTTTCTCGTAGCGGTAGTCAGCGACCACAGGCTTCCACTTGCTAAGATCCTGACATATCTCTTTTGCTCCATTCACTCTCAAAAGGTTGTTCATACATGCTCGTCGCTTTAGGGTACTATTGGTTTCCCCTTGCATTAAGATGTCGTCTTCCCCTACGAACACTACCATCCACATTCGCTTCGTATATCTCTTTCGTCAGTCTTCTTTCATTCATCCTCTCCACATATCCAATCTCAGTATATCTTTTTCAATCTTTATAACTACGTCTTTTATGTCCCTTATTACACTATTCCTGAAGGGCAATTCTCGTAATATCTCTTATTAAAATTACAGTCAAAATTCAGTTCGGATCTAGTCTCAGTCTCCTAATGTCAAATACGTCATTCTCGTACTACAATATAAAGGTTTGTAATGTGATTATATCGAAATGTGATCGAAAGTTGAACAAAGCTTTTAACATCAAGTTCGAAATTAAAAAAATTGACAGTTCGTGAAATATACGCTTGCTTCCTTCTATTTATTCTCTTTTACATTTGTCAAAAAACTACTTATATCACTTCAGCTGGGCAATACTGAACAATTAATAGTGAGAGCTTTGTTCAACTTTCGATCACATTTCGATATAATTACATTACGATTCTTTATATTTAATGTCGTATTTGACATTTAGGAGATCGAGACTGGATCCGAACTGAATTTTGACTGTAATTGTAATACGAGATATTACGAGAATTGCCCTTCTGATTCTGTCTTTAAAAGGCACCCCAATCATTCTTCTAAATAATATTTCATTCATCATACATATAACATATACACTCTTACCTGTTGGAAAGTGACGATATGGTTGAAAATTAAGAGTATGTTGCGCTCTCCGCACTGCCTTGTCCCGCGAAATATCAATGTAAAATTATTCAAAATCTAAGATCAAGCATATTAAATCAGACAGACAATATTCTTTTGACAGTGAACAGTGAAGTTGAAAAAAAGTTTTCATGACATACTCCGCCCGTTGCAATGTCGGTTAAATTAACATTGTATTGCAACAACAAAAAAAAAACCATTGCATAAATTAAGTTTTTTTTTTTTAATCAGAAGAAATCAAAAAAATTGCTCTGACCTGCATTCGAGAAGCCTAAAAGAAAATCATAAATAAGTAATACTTAAATAAGTTTGATAACGGTTATTTGCCAGAATTCACGATAAAAAAAAATACGCCCCGAATACACCTCCTCCTTTTTTGAAGTCGTTTAAAAAAAGTTTACGCTTTTATCAATAATTTGAAATTCTCCAAAGTATCCGTAATTTAAGCTATATTAAAAAATAAATAGAACGTCGTTCTTTTAAATTGCATTTATAAAATCTAATAAAGACCAAGAACCTCATTAACTTTACTCGTACCGACTGTTGGGGATCACCCTCCTCCAGGGAGAGGGTATGTTAGACGAGTGGCCACCCAATGAGTTTTTTTTAAGTCGCCTCTGTAGACCATATTAAAAGCAACCGGGCGGATCGACTTTTAACGTACTCTCCAAAGCACAGAAAAACGCCATTGTTTAAATATGCTAATCGATAGCATAACATAAATAATTTAAAAGAAAAATAATAATATCGCACATATTACTCCATACATTTTCTCTGTTCCTTACACCCACAAACACAACAATTTGATGCCTCGATGGATAAGGTAACAAAATAAGCTATGTATAAACTTACCGCGATCTATTTTGGCTTCTAAATGTATAACTTATATTTTAAATTTATAATTATGGCTGTGATTTCAAATAAATCATTAATACATAAGTAATAATATAATTGGAATACATAGGTAGAAGCACATATACTGTATATATAATACAATAAGTTAAATAGATATGTGAATAAGGAATTAAGGCCCGTATTAATAAACCATTCTCAAGATTGAGAACAGTCTTGTGACCGGACTCAAGTAAACGTATTGATTAATAAACCGAACTTGAGACCTAAAAAGTACGTGCATACTCAACCAGTACTCACTTGAGAGATGCGCGTATTTATAAACGAAACTCTCAGCTCTCAGCAAGTGATCTCAGCTGAGTAGACCTCAAGATTGGTTTTTTAAATTAGCAGAGATAGCGTCAACTGCTTAAGACGCATCTCGTTTGATACAGCCTCAAGACTTGTATTGAGATTGGCTTATTAATTCAGGCCTAAGACTACCTCATAAGTAATTATTTAAATTAGTGTATGTTACTTTCTTATGTTGATGTGCCTTCATTAGGTCCCTATTGATACGATAGGCTGTATTACCATCAAAACAAAACGTTAGGAATGCAATATTTTTTTTTATGATTGACTGGATTCGCGTTTGACCACAATCTCACCTGATGGAAAGTGACGATGTGGTCGAAGTTGAAGCACGCGATCGCAGTAAAAGCCTATTCACTCTGCTCTTGAAGATGCCAAGGTTGTAGGATTCAGGAAAGACTGACGCCGGAAGGGAGTTCCATGCCTTAGCTGTTCGGTATATTAACTATATACGGGTGGAATCCCTCCCCACACCTAGTGGTCCGAAGATGGAAGGGTGACGGTGGAATAAGATTAAGATAAGAGATAAGGTAAAGATAAGACAGGCGACTTTGCGACGATGTTCAAGGCTCTGCAATTTAGCAGTTATCGAATTATCACCTATGAGTCTCATGGCACGTCGTTCCACAGAATCGAGTGCAGCTAGTTGGTACTTGGCTGAACCATCCCAGCGGTGACAGCAGTATTCCATGCACGAGCGGGCCTGAGCCTGATAAATGATTTCAATTTTAGTTTAAAGGCCAATAGCGAATGCGCCACGAATGCTTCCACCAAAAACAGTCTCTAAACTTGCATTACTAAATCTGCTGCTTCTCTTCACAGATCACCACTCGGACATAGACCACCATCACCCAGAACACCAGGAACATCACCCAGAACACCACGAGGTCCAGGCAGATCATCATCATCCCCAAGAACACCCAAGTCCCGATTGGCTGTCCTACAAACCTGATTGGCAGAGCTCATCCTCGCATAATTACCACACCATCCCAGCTAGTTACAGAAATAACGAACTGGAGCTAGGAGGGGAGACTTTCAAGTCGCTGTTTGCAAATGACAAGAAGGTTGATGAGAAGCATGCTAAGATAGACAGAAATTATAGTTACTGAAGAGTATTATAACCGCCTTCAAAATAATTGAAACGACAAAAGTTAGCAAAACGACCAACTTCACTTCTATCTCCGGCGTACATTAGCACCAGCCAGCGTACCACGATATCGTTTGTCGCTCGCGATGTAGGAGTGAGAGTGGGATAGATGTATATTTCGTCCAAGCGAATGAGCAGGACAAATATTATCTCGCGCGACATAAACATTTATCGCGTGTGTCTTGCTACAGGGGCAGGACGGGAAACCCTTTCAAACACAAAACTAAAAACTGTTAATAATCACCTAATTAAATTAAATAAGAATCCTGTGCAGAAGGCCAGCTAAAATTATGAATTGATATCGCCGTAACATTGTAAGCCTGAATTCTATTGTATATTTTTGAGCCGTCTATGTACGCATGATCTTCGAGCTGGTTCGCAGCTCCAGTGAGTCGATCTGCAGCTCGAGTATTTAGTAAGTTACCCATGTCTACTGAAATAATCACATATTGCAGCCGCTCAAAAAAAAAGATTATCTATAATTAGCTTTTAGGCTTCTCGAGTGCACGCTGTTAGCACATTAGATTTATAATGAGGGCGCCACTGGACCCAACGCCAACGCTTTATTACCTGTTTATTTTTAAATGTAAAACAGTGTCAAGTTTATAGCAGTGTTCTATTTAGGTTTGGCTCTACATTAACCTTAAAAAAACGGTTTTCTTAAGGAGGGAAACCAAATGGGGTTTGAATCAATTAAGCGGTTTTCATTTCATTAAAAACGACGCCGACGCGTGCAATATCTGTCTGGTTTATTAAGGTTTTAGGCAGGTTATAAATCTTTATTTACCGGTATTTTCGAAACCGGTTACAAGCTTACAAGCTCCTTCTTAGCAGTTAATTAGTTATATTATTTAGGCTTAACAGTAACATTGTTTGTACTAGTCTTTAAGGGTCAGAGCATACTGTCGAAGCGACCGAGTAAGAATCCGAACTCCTTGACGTGTTCTAGGGTCCGTGTTAATAAACGGTTCTCAAGATTGAGATGCCCTTACGTTGACGCTTGGGAATCTGTTGCATATAAAAACAGTATCAAAAAAATTGTATTGAAACAGACACGATCACAATCTCATCGACTTTTTACGTATATACAATTACCGGGCGATAGCTGCAATGAAATCGGCCCGTATTAATAAACTATTCTCAAGATTGAGAACAGTCTTGTGACCGGTCTCAAGTAAACGTGTTGATTAATAAACCTAACTTGAGAATTGAAACGCACGTGCTTACTCAAGCAGTACTCACTTGAGAGATGCGCCGAGTTTCACGTATTAATAAACCATACTGAAGTCTCAAGATCTTTCTTGTTAAGTTCTCAAGTATAAGTACACTATATCGGTGACTTGAGAATCCGTTGGAATATAGGTTTGGGGGACATATTGCGAGAATTATATAATTACGATTATATTATTATGATATTTTATAGACAATATTGTTTACCCAGAGAAATATGTAATTTTGAAAAATCTACCTGTTTTTTCTGTTCAAAGCTAGATGGCGTTAGTAACGCTCTGGATCCATAGCCTATGGTTCCTATCAGAGAAAAATCACGTGCGTGATGGTAGAATACACACAGTGGAATTCAGCTTTTGACAATGTCAAAAGACTGTGCTGAAATAGTGCGAAATGGTGCCCAAGGGAAAAAAATTGTGCCACGGTGGAGTTTGAATTATTCAATATGATAAGTGAGCATTCTGGCGTCACGTATTGCTGGAATCCCCATTCTCATACGCAAAGACTGCTTTACCTATGATTGTAATTTATATCACAAAAACTGCGTAAATATCTGCGTAGATCTTAAAAACAACGAATTTATTTACATGTCTTTGTGAAAAGGGGCAAGAATGCTCCGTTAAAATATTGAATAACTCGGCACAATTTTTTTATTTGGCTCTATTTCGGCACACTTTATTGGCATTGCCAAAATCATGTACCTACATGAAAAAAAGGCCACGCTGACAGTTTGTTCTAATCCTAACATAAATTATTGTAATAATAATGCATTATATAGAAAATATTTTTAGTTAATAGATAATTTATTAATACATTAATTAGACGCGAATTACATTGGCACCGTCCCATATACAAGGAACTGCGCAAAGAGCTGGAACCGCGGCTGCACAAGCTTAAAGTCACAAGCGCCCTAAATATACGACAATCACTATAAACCACGAGTTTGCGGCGCTTGTAGTGGAGACATTGGGCCCTAGGTCGTCTGATACAAGAAAAATTGTTAAAAATTTATCAATTACATTGTTCAGCAGCTGAGCTTATGCATTCAGCGGGGCAATCGCGATAACGTACTGGGTACTGTACCTCACGGAAGCGAGTTGGACGGCGTATTTTTACCGTAAGATAACTTATTAAAACGACATAGAATAATTTATTTAAATCATAAGTTGTGTGAACAATAATTATACAATTTGTTTTAAATCACAAATAAAATACTAGCCCCAAGTCCCTGGTTGGTAGAATCGTACCCAGAAGGCTGGCTGTTTAGCAAGGAGCAAAGTATTGCCCAGCTCTCCGATCGTGCGATGCATCAACCAGAGGCTCAGGTAACTCTCTAAAAAGAGTGTGAGCACCTGGTCCCCACGGCCCAAGCGTTTCTACGCCAAATGGAGCAAAATAGGTGATCTCCATTGAGACCAGCATATTTATGCCGCTTAAGGGCGGGAATATAACGTCAGATTTTGTTGTCGATTGTCTAATTACTTGTATTTCCTCAATACTCATCCGATTGTTACGTCAGACTTTTTCTGAACTCAGTCGTACTCGAGCTATTATCCGAAGTGCTTGCATGTGAAGCAGAAAAACAAAATGGACACCGAATTACTGTTACTTATTGCGTGGGTAGTTGCTCGTGTTGACACGAAAGAAGAAAAAACCGGTAATAAAATCCGACTAACGGATCGGACGTGTATTGACGTACTATTAAAACAATGGCTCCAACGTCTTCCCACAGTCTGAGCAGACTATCGGTCCGACTATCTGATGGAAAAATCTGACATGTATTCCCAGACTAAGTGTACCCGCCCACGACCGACTTATTGTAGGACCGATAATCGGCCGATTTTTTCGTCAATACTTTTGTCACCGATATTGTGACCGATTTTTTGTAGGACGTGAGCGTTGAAACTTTGCAATCAGTACGTTTCATTTTTCTCCTTAAAAAAATCGGTCACCGGCTTTCTGCAGAGGCCGCAGCGTAACCGGCTGAACACTTGTAGTTGGAAGATGGGAATGAGCAAGGGTACCGACGCAGGTTTCGTCCCATACCAAAGACAATCCCAATTTCCAAGGCAAGTTACAATGAATCACAATATAGTCCGTGGCAAAAAAATTATACATTGCATATCCTATTCATTTTCTCGGTTCTGGGTGTTATTTAATGTGTTCTGGTTCTCTTGGTGGAGAAAAGATGAAGGCCAGACATTCTTCCAGTGTTCGTCTGGCATTAAGTTATTTTTTAAGCCCACATCGTACAAAAAACCTTTCTGATAACGTTAAAATGATATGTGTTGCCGTTTTTATTTGCGGATTAAGATTTCTTTTGTCACTTGGAAAAGTCTAGAGGCAATAACTCAATCAACAAAAATTTTCTTTATATGATGGCCTTAACAATATTTCCCCAGTCGGTTTCTTTGTTTGTTAATAGTATTTAATTCATTTAAGTAATTGCTGAAATATTTCGGCTTATTGTACATTTTTATCCTAAAGGTAAAGCACAGTATGGGCACATTAAAAGCTTACATTTACAAGTGGGTGTTGGATACAAATATCTATCTCCAGTCGGTATAATTTTGCAATGTGATAGATAACCTTTAGATGATAATCATCCCTGGACATAATCAGATCGTTCGCATGCCAAGCTATTTCACAATTAATAATGAAATATAAAAACCTTTATGTAAAATCAAAGCCCGATTTTAAAAGAGCAACCGTTCGAGTTTCTTGCTTGTTCTTCTCGGGGGAAAATTGCATTTTGAACAAGCAGTAGCTTAAAAAATGTAAAATTGACAATTTAAGTGTACCACATCATTATTTAAGTAACTATGGACAAATAAATACTTTAAAAAATAATATAAAAATCCAACTACGGTTATAAATATCTAAATATAGAAAAATCAAAAACAAGCCGTGTTCAGATCAGCCTGAACATACAAACTAAAAGTAATTTTGGTAATTTTTTGATTATCTACATGGCAACATAAATTTTGGATGTAAGTTTTTAAGTCTAGCAATACTTCCTTCTGATAACTGCGCTAATTGCTAGTCGGCCTTTCCTTTGTAAACATTATGTTAAATTATTTAAAATATCATCATCATCTCAGCCCGTAAACATCCCACTGCAGGGATATAGGCCTTCCCTCGTATGAGGGAGTATGGGCCAATAGTTCACCACGCTGGCCCAATGCGGGTTTGTGGACTTCACTTCACATGCCTTAGAATTTTTATTTCTCATATATGCAGGTTTCTTCACGATGTTTTCCTTCACCGTTTAACAGCTAAGCTACCGACGCTCCATTTAAAATATAATGAACCTCAAATTCATAGTTCCTTACGCATTTTGATTTCTACAAGCCGTAATAACTCAATTGTTTTAGGCTGGAGTCGGTGGGTGGTCAGGTGCTCTGCATACAGACCTCCAGCCTAAAATAATTGAGTAATTTAGTCTTGTTTTTGATTTTTTTTATTTAGGTATTTAGACAATTAGTCGAGTTATTTATATTTTTTTAAGTCAGTAATATTACTGTGTGATTATTTGTCGAATGTAATCTACATATGTAAACTCTACTTAATCATGCTACAAATTGCCACCGACAGAAGAATTAATGTATTTCGCCACCTTCTCGTTGATTGGATGTAGCAAAATACAGATACTGTTCATTACAACGCAATCAGAACTGTTTAGTTTTTAAAATTATTTAGTTTTAGATTATTATTAGTTATATTGTTACTCATTATAATGGTTTGTTTATTCCTAACGACACATTCCTTTAAACTTTAAAACCTTTGAAATTAGTAATCGACTGTAATGCACTTACCAGCTAAAAAGTAGAAAACGTAAAGGAAACTACATTTATTTTACATGGCAACACCGAATAGTACTTGTCATTGTGGCTCAAAAGGGCTACAATCCAAAGCCGTAAAAAGCTTATTAAAAAATACTAATTATTTTTTTTTTTTTTTTTTTTAATTTATTTAGCGGCTTTGGCAACAGAGCCATTAGCCGAATAAAAAATACTAACTGTGAAGCCTGTGTTGTCAGTTAAGATAAATACAGTACCTATACATAAATTTTATTCAAACTGCACGCATACGCAGTCCAAATAATTTTGGACTAAAATAGATGAATAATGATATAATTCGATGTTTCAATTTTCCTTTACTATTTAAAAGACTATAATATCCCACTTATACCTATAAAGTTTGTGTAAAATCGGTTGAGTCGTTTTCGAAGATTTTCAAGTATGAAACGGCGGCGTAAACACTCTTACCTTTTCACCGCAGATAATAACTGTTTTTGATGCCTCACATGCCAAAGCGGTGTTTGCGCTGCTGTATAATGCCTTAAGGTTATTTTTTCTTGCTTGGCAACCCTCTGAACGTCATGTTGTGTCGTAATTTTGGCGGCGGAAAAGATTATTATTACGAAACTCCTTTCTGAAGTATATTATAGACTTTAGATGGATCCAAAATTAAAGTTTTTGACGTACAATAACCTGACGCTGACATCGACGTTTTAGAACACGTTGTAACAGGAAAATGCATTTATTAGAATAGTAAAAAAATATTTATTTTCAATAAAAATTGTATAAAAAATGTTGGACGGATTTCATTTATTCTTAAATTTAGATAACAATTATACATATAAAAAGAAATTGTAAGCATTTACAATCTTACAAGTAAAGACATGTTTCATCACATTGATTTTAAGTAAAATTAAAAATAATCGAATCTCGCATTTCCGTGCTTCGGAATTTGATTTTTATATAATATTTTTTGTCTTCTACACCCTGTATAATATAAACAACGAACTGTGGCGCGTATTAATAGGACGACCTCAAGGTTGTATCAAGAAAATGTATTGAGAGTTGGACTCAATCTTGAGATTGTTTTATTAATATGGCACTAGCTTTATGCAATAGTATACAGGACGTCCCACGGCTATGCCACATGGAGGGAAAGTACCTTGAATTTTGTAGATGGAACATTTTACTGAAAGAAGACATTATTTTAATTTAAAAAACAATTTAAACTGCATTCATAGATTTTTAAATAAGTACATGGTTGAACCGGGAATCGAACCCTTTATTTATAAAAAAAAAATTACCATGTAACTTTATCATACCGATCGAAAGGCTTCATCATAAGGATAATTTTTTGCTAAATAACATAGTGTCAGAAATAAAAGGAAGACCATGAATTTTAACATTTTTAATACAAAATTAATCAAATTTATCAAATGCTCAAAATTAGTCCCATCCTGTTCAATACAAAGTCGCACTCTTTTGATTATTTCGCTCCCTGTCGATTTTTTGATCATGTTGTGGTGGATATTTAGAATAATACGTCGAAGTTCAGTTTGTAGCTCGTGGACACTTTGACACTGGTTCTTGTAAAGTAAATTTTTTACATAACCCCATAAAAAAAATCTAACGGGGTTAGATCTGGGGATCTCGGCGGCCATTTTTTCGTCCATTTGTCCCGATCCAGGAAAGAAAATGTTCATTGAGATAGTCCTACTTACTAATTACGTATCTCTTTATCATTTTATCATGAACTTAAATTATAATAGGGAAATGATGCATACTTCTCGAGTGGGTAATTAGTATTAGTAATGATAATGTCAGCTGTATGTCCTTACGGCAATGTCAGCTTTCCATTTTTCTGAACAAAATTGAACATCTAATGTTAAAATTCATGGTCTTCCTTTTATTTCTGACACTATGTTATTTAGCAAAAAATAATCCTTATGATGAAGCCTTTCGATCGGTATGATAAAGCTACATGGTAATTTTTTTTTATAAATAAATGGTTCGATTCCCGGTTCAACCATGTACTTATTTAAAAATCTATGAATGCAGTTTAAATTGTTTTTTAAATTAAAATAATGTCTTCTTTCAGTAAAATGTTCCATCTACAAAATTCAAGGTACTTTTCCTCCATGTGGCATAGCCGTGGGACGCCCTGTATATGCTGCTAACTAAGTGTAAAGTGATTTACATGACCTCTGACACTTTTGACCAAAGGCCTTTAAATATAAGGGTCACAGATGCCTAAAAAGTACCGTACATGACCATAAAAGTAAACGGTAGTATCCAGTTAACATACAAACTCAACTTTTTACCTTTGTTATTTTTAATTAGTATGAAAACTGGATACTATGGTTACCCATAAGAACGCGCTAAGCACGTAATTCAAAACAAAGCTCGAGTCTTTCAGCTCATACATAACAAAACTCTATGAGATTCTTAGTTTATATTAAAGCTATGATTTGTGATAACTTTATTTGTGAATAGGGAGTACCCAGAAAACAGTTAGAAAAACTTAATTTGACTTTCTACGCTAGCGTGCAAAACAGATATATATACTGTATATTTCTGATTTTACAAGCTAATCTCTAAAAGTACTAGGTATAAACTAACATTCTATGGCACTTGCTACCTAAGGAAATTAATATCTTAACAATGACTTCTCAATACATTTATGAGAATTTGTTATATGCAAAAAGAAATATTACCTTATTCGTTAAAAATGGTGATAGGCACAATGTTAATACAAGGAATAAGAACCAGTTTATGTTAGCCGACTTCACAAAGTTAGTAAATCCTTCAAAGGGCAATGTATACGCTTTTATAATAAGATTCCAGTAGACATTAAAAATTTGCCTTTAAATAAATTTAAAGCAATCATAAAACAGAAATTATTAGCAAAAGGCTATTATAAAATCACTGACTATTTGAATGATAAGCAAGCATGGACATAGCTGTCTTATTAATCATATAATTATCAAATCACAAATTGTAAACCATAATCTGTTTAAAAGAGCAACCCTAGAGTTTCTTGTTCGTTCTTCTCTGGGGAGTCAGCTTTGTGAATGAGCAGTAAATTTAAATGTAATATTAATAGTGACGTTTTCAAGTGATAATTTTATCCTATGAAATAAAATATTTTGATTTCATTTGATTTGATTATGTAAACAAACAAATTGTCTCTGAATGATGAATTTACTAGTGAATACGAGAGAGATCTGAGATCGTTTTTTGTTTACATCTAGCAAGTTCCATAGAATGACACTTTACAATATGAAATTTTTCTTTGGTCATTATGACACAAATCCATGTGATGGCTTAATTTTTTTCTCACGCGGCTTACAAATATATGTACACATACAAAATGTTGTCATTTTCATTAGAGCTACGGGTTTTTTTTTCATTAAGTCATGGAAGTAATACATACCTATCGAGATTTTTTATTTCTGTACACATTCCGGGTCAAATCACGCCTATAGGCATGTAATAGCAATAACACTTCTATTGCATCTGGTGACGTATCCCGGAACGTGTTTTAACACGTTTAACGTTTACGTTGTCATGTACGCTTATTAACATCAAATAACACCCGGTATAAATAAAATTCACACATAATGGCAGTGATAAGAATACTCGTTGTAGAATTGTAAAAAAAAATTATTATATAATTGGTCAAATAAACCAATGAATTAAATGAATGATTGAATAAAATTCACAATATTAAAATCTAAATCGTTTAAGCTGGATATGGACTTATGAACGCGATTGTACATAACAAAGCTATATTGTACACTCGAACAAACTAAATCATGACCAACTACAAACATTTATTATTGTAAATTATTTTGCGCAATAAAGAGTATTTGTATTGCATTGTATTTACCTAATTAGGTCGAATTTCCTTTCTAAATATCTCCTTAGGAACAAACTTGTTATTAGACTGTGACAGTTAATTCAGCTATTACTGTGTCCTTCTTGACATTTATTTGACACTATTTTTCTTTTAATTATATTTTAAAGAGATTTAATTTTCAGAAAAAAAAAACGAACAATACCGAATGACCATACCGAATTATCTAAAATCCTTTAAAGCTCAGTGTTAATCTACTGCTTTTATACCAAAGGTCTAAACTGCTCACATTGACTCACGTTAAAAATAAATAAATAAAATTATATTTATTCATCCACTTAAAAAAATATACTACATGATCATTAATTATAGTAAAATTTTCTAACTTTGTGGACAAATAGGTTGGAACCTCAGCAAAATAGCTAGCTTTTTCAGTCTCCACCTCATTCATTGATAACAGCACGCATAACACGTCAGAAGTTGTTGCACACTACAATACTATTGGCTACAAGCTACATGCAAGCAAGCATTATATGACGAAAACTTATTTGACAAAAAAAATCATTTTTAAAATAATAATAATTGGCGAAAGACACCGCCACTCGTTGACTCAGTTTTCTTAATACAAAAAGTCCTAATTGCCACAGACTAGGTAAAACTGTTTTGAACAAATTATCGACTGAGTGGGCCATGATTTAGTTGGTTCGACTGTACTAGGTAGACCTTTTTTATGATAAAATTAATTAAGAATACATAAAAGGTATTTGAGAATTTTTGTATGGAGGCTTGATACTGCTATATTTGGATTGAGGGTATATGTCCTAACAAAAAATGTCAAATAACATAAGGTCGTAATGAATGGATTTGCTTTTACAAATAAACTTCCAGTCAGGTAGGCTTTTGGTTTGAAAACTTTTGACATTGTCCAGATCAGCTAAAGATTGCAATTTGAGTAATTATGTCCAATTATCTCCATAACTTCAAAAACTTCAAACTTCAAGCATTTATTTCAACGTAAGATACATGATATCATTTGTTGAATGTCAATTTAAATCTATTGGAAATAAAAATAGGGCTAAGCATTTTTCGGTCAGTCAGTATTCGGAAAGGGAAATCGTCTGTGGGAAAAGAAGCGGCGCAAGAAACCCACAGGATCATTTTCTTTTCTTTTCTTTTTTTTATATATGTAAAAGTATACAACTAATACAATTTTATAATTTTTGGGAGCTGGGCGAAGTATACCTACCTACCAACTGTTCGAGCTAATACACTTCTCGCCGAAAATTAAATTTCCATCCACATCACCTGGATGAGTGGAAGTCTACCACTGTACGTTTCTCAAGAAACTTCTTACCACGTACGACCACCCTGTGGAACGGACTTCCGGCAGCGGTATTCCTGAACGAGTACGACATTGGAACCTTCAAGAAACAAGCCTACACCTTCCTCAAAGGCCGGCAACGCATCTGTGACCCTTTTGGTGTTGCGGGTGTCCATGGGCGGCGGTGATTGCTTTCCATCAGGTGACCCGCATGCTCGTTTGCCGCCCTCTCATATAAAAAAAAAAAAACCAAGCGTTTTTGTCATTCAGGTAGTAATTTTGTAATAAAACTTTTTTTGTTAATGTCGTTTTGACCTGGTTTTTAAATTGTTTTTCATTTAGATTAATTATATTCTCAGGTATAAGGTTATAAAAGCGTATACAGTGTCCCATAAATTATGTATTAACTTTGCCCGGTCTGAACATAGGGGTGGCTAACGTGACCCATTACGACCTTATGTTATTTGACATTTTTTATTATTTTTTTTTGATTTTAAAAGTAAAAGATGTCTCTAATCTCACTAAACATTTTTAGTATCAGGTACCATAATTTATTTACAACCTTTGAGAAACATTTCCTTTGGCAATTGGGTCAATCAACTTTTTTCTTCGCTCACAAATTATCAAACACTCCATTTAGACTCTTCATTCATATAATAGTCTTGAGTTTCGTGTATAAATACGCGCACCTCTCAAGTGAGTACTACTTGAGTATGCACTAGCTTTTCAGGTCTCAAGTTAGGTTTATTAATCAACACGTTTACTTGAGACCGATCACAAAACTGTTCTCAATCCTTAGAATGGTTTATTAATACGGGCCTTAAATGTCGAGCGCGTGAGAATCACTGCGCAGGAGCCCGATTCTCGTGCGTTCGAGATTTCACTGTCGATAGACATTTGTATAACTATCTCTTTCGTATCGAGAATCGGGGTCCTGGAAACCGATTCTCGCGCGTTCGACATTTACTGTCGATAGATATCCATAGGTTTGTCACTTTTGCACGCCCTTATTAGTTCGAAAGAGATAGTTATACCAATGTCTAGCGACAGTGAAATCTCGAACGCACGAGAATCGGGGTCCTGGAGCCTGATTCTCACATACTCGAGATTTCAATGTCGAACGACATCAATAGGTTTGTCACTTTTACACACGTATATAAGTGTGAAAGAGATAGACATGCCAATGTCTATCGATAGACAAATGTCGAGTGTGCGAGAATAGGGGTCCTGGATCGTAGCAAGTGGACGTCTGTGGTCTACGCCTGCCTCTACGGGAAACACTTTTTGCCCTGTTATTCTGGGTTTTGGCAAAATTTGAAGCGACAGAAAAAGGTTAATTGACCCCTTTAACAACCTGTTGGAAAGTTATGCGCATAACTCGAACCCACAGAGAAGCAACTTCGCAATTTCCATATTGAAAAAATGGCGCGACCTTAACACTGCAGTTATGATAATTTGCGTTTCATGTTTATTACTGATTACCATTACTGATCGTTCGCGTTGTAGGTATTTAGTTAATTATGTTAAGTCCACTTTTTATTTTAAACGAGTATCATTATGATCCATACAATTGCTATACACCACCGTACAACATGATCTTTATAGAATACACACTTATGGTTGTTATTGAAAATTTTTGCACTAGTACCCTACCCTCGCTTTCTCTCGCAGGGCACTAGCTGAGAATCAGTGTCTTACCGCTATAGGTGAGGATCCACACTGAGCGATGGCCCGTTTGTGGTACAGATACACATACAACTCTATTATAAGTTGTAACAATTGTACTTAATTTTTGTTTTTATTTTTATTACTGTGAAATAAGGCTACATTGTGTAAGGATAACACCAAGCAGAATGATTGTTGCGTCGAATATTTTTGTATGTGTTTCTGTAACATGCAAATAAACGCTTTATCTATCTATCTATTTGCGAGCATCGCAATATACCGGATGAGTGTTTTAACAGTAAGTAAAAAAATATTAACCGCCTCTGTGGCTCAATGTAAACGACGTTGGGTTGGGTCGTGTTTAAGTACTCGGTTTGGTTGGTGGTAGGGCATTTTAAATGTCCGCCTGACTACCACCATCTTATCTAAATCTGCCGCCAAGCAGCAATGTTAACATCTCTGTCCTCTCTTTCCTTTTTTTAACTCCGCGGGTCAAGTATCTCGGCGCGCCTGTCAAATTTTTGAAAATACCAGCGGTGTTAAAAACGTTTATAGATACTCTTCTACTGGGTGTATTTGTAATCTGTGAAAAGCAATAGCTACGGGAATAATGTTACGAGTTGTAATATGTAGGTATACCTATATCCACGATATAATTGGTACTTTTACGGAAAGTACAGATCTATTTCATGTTTTTCTTAAAAAAAACGGGTAATTCAATAAATTGTTATGAGAATTGGAAGTTCTATGGCAGGTTCCTAAGCCTGTTCTAATAAAAAACAGTAGTTGGAATTCTATGCCTATACTCCCACCCAAAGAGAAAAAAAATATTTTCGCAAATACAGACTAAATATCATAGCTAACATGACATGGCGCACATTATTGGATGCGGAATTTAATAGAGAACAAGTTCAAACACAGTCCAAAGGAATTGGAACTCTATAATCATTACAATTGAGAGTTGAAAGTCGGGTGTCCGTTGGCACCGATCGGTGTCCGCGTCCGCCTAAAGGTTAATAGCATTGTTGTGTTCCGGTCGTCAGAGATAAAATAGCCAGTCCCCCAAATAAGTTGGTCAGTAAGCTTCCACCTTTGGCCTCAATTTCACTTAACTCAGTTGTGATTGAGGTCGAGTGCTAACCCGTTGAGCATAAAACTTGTCGTTTACAGCAGCTATTTGCTGAGACAAATTGAATTTGTATTAAATTTGACAATGCCTCTCTACAGCAGCTACTATTTTTTGTATAATTAATTTGTGTACATGCTATAATTGTAACCTGTTTTTCTATTGCCAATGTTGACGTGTCCAAGTGCTCCAATGATAAATAAAATAAATATCCTTAGACATACACACAGCGCCATCTAGTTCCACAGTAAGCAACTAGGGGCTTGTGTTGTGGATACCAGATAATAATAATAATTTTTTTTATTTATTTATTTAAAAGCAAAGCTTGTGCTATGGATACTAGATAACAACGGATAAACATACATAAATATTTATATAAACATCCATGACTCGGGAATAAATATTTGCATTCATCACACAAACATTTACCCGTCGCGGGATTCGCTGATAGGGTCACTATCCACTACACCAATCGGTACACCAATATACCCTGGATTTAGACATAGGATATTTTTATCCCGATAAAGTGAGTAGATCCCGCGGG
Source organism: Oegoconia quadripuncta (assembly GCA_949316235.1). Classification (NCBI taxonomy): domain Eukaryota; kingdom Metazoa; phylum Arthropoda; class Insecta; order Lepidoptera; family Autostichidae; genus Oegoconia; species Oegoconia quadripuncta. Next base: position 48,392,745 of record OX438741.1, on the reverse strand, counting down.
ATAAACATATTAAACATATCCACGATAAAGTTATTCTAACGCAGGCGAAGACCTCAATCACACCTGATGTTAAGTGAAGATGAGGGCGAAGGTGGAAGCGTACCTACTGACCCGGAAACCCAAATATTTAGGGAACTAGCTATCTTATCTCTGACAACCGAAACACAACAATACTATTAACATTGCTGTTGGCGGCAGATTATTAACATTGCTGTTGGCGGCAGATTTAGATAAGATGGTGGTAGCTAGCCAGGCGGACATTTAAAATGCCCTCCCACCAACCAAACCGAGTACTTAATAGTATGATGATTCGTAAATCCTATGTTGTTTAAATTGAGCCACGGAGGCGGTTAGTTACGAAGTAAAATTATTGATATACTACATATTTTTTTTGTAAATAAATACTTATTACAAATGAAAACATCCATAACTCGGGTACACATGTCCGTATTCATCACACGAACATATGCCCAGGTAGGTATACTGGTCAGAGTTTATAACCACTACACCAAACAGGTCGTCAATAAATAACTATGAGTAATGTCAGAAATTGCGACTTTGCCAGTCCGTAGGGTCGATCTTAAACATCTAAATCCGACAATCTCCTGAAACAAACACCCAAAAATATACACAACGTGATAAGAATGGAGTCACTTACCAATCCCAATACACTGTTACCAAACCAACTGTACTTCACCTTCTTCCTTGTCAGCCTCCTTTTATCAATACTCAACGTTTTGGGCCAGGACTCGTAATTCGATTCCACCTGTAAAAAAAGTAAGATTTATATTCATAAACAGCCTCAAGCATTGGCGTGCACAAAGTTTTGTCACAGAGTAGGTAGAAACATCAATTATACAACCTCGCACGCAACGTTTTTTATAAGTCGGTCTCAGTCAAAACAAGTAATTCGTCGTATACTTGGCGTAAACAGAGTCTAGTCACGGTCAAGTCATTCTTCATTAAAGTAGCAGAATGCTTTACAAAAGATTTTGGCGGCTTCTTGGGGGAGCCCAAAAGCTTCGTTGCGCACTTTAATTTACACTTCCCTTCACTTGTACACCATCACTAACTTTTGCTGCACAATATTCTGCCGTTATTAAGCTTCAAAAGTCAGAATGCCCAAATTATAAGAATTATAAACAAAAACGCTACTTCACTCGCCGAGAGATCCCGCCAAAAACCAATTAATATAAAGATTAGCCTGTATGGGCTCAGATCCCTTTGCCAAACAATATTGTTAAAAACAAAAAAAAATCACCTTCTGACATTGGCTCGGAAACCATTTTCGCGCCAAACCGTTTGACGTCTTCGTTGACAGGCATATGTCAAATCTCCCGCCGGTTTTCAGGGTCGCCTTCATCTCCTCATCTACGGTCATTGTCAGTGAACGGAGGTTGTATGCGACGTCTTTAGAGTAGATTAGGTTGTTTTTATCGTCGCGTATGTAGATGTAAAAGTCTGCTATGTCTTGAATGGTACGCACGTACCAGTGTACGTAGATTGAGGGTTGGGAGCTAGAATTTAAAAAAATGTTTATAGTCATTATTAACTTACCGCCTTATTCATAAAAATTTACAAACGCTTTATAAGCCTGTTTTACTTAAAGTATGTTTTGTCTCTGTTGTTCATATGGAAATCTAATGAAATGTAAAGCGTTTGTAAATTTTTATGAATGAGAGGGTTAATCTATAATAATAATTTGTTCATTAAATTAATTAGGTAAATTAATTGAATCCAATATAGTACGGGAATAACCTAATATTCACTTCTCAGTCATAGTAATGTAAATATCTTACACTAAATTACCTATTGAGGAGGAGAAGGATATTAGGAGGTCCGGGTTCGATTCCCGAGCAGGCCATGTACCAATGAGTTTTTTAATACAATGACTTATGTGCACTTATCCGTCTGCTCTTAGACGGTGAAGGAAAACATCGTGAGGAAACTGGCATGCCTGAGAAATTAAAATTCAAAGGCATGTGAAGTCCCCAACCCGCATTGGGCCAGCGTGGTGGACTATGGCCCATACTCCCTCATATACGAGTGAAGGCCTATATCCCTGCAGTGGGATGTTTACGGGCTGATGATGATGACTCATCCACATAGTAGTATATGGGGGACTGCACTAATCGGCAACATCGCATGATGGTTTCGCAATTATACACGCGACTACATGCAATTTAAAACAAATTAAAATTTAAGACGTAACAAATCGCCGGTAATTTTACCGTAATTTATAAAAATGACCGTAAAATACCCGTATCTTACCAGCGTTTTCAGTAAAATTACGTCATAGGATCAATAGTCATGAAGTAACCCGTATGGAAGTCACTCAACTGGGGTACGTATATGCCGAGAGAACATGCCCAAGTAGGGCTACTCGGATGAAAACAGATGCTTGTCACACCATAAACTATGAGGCATATTCATGTCCGGACACTTGTACGCTACAAGACCTTGAATTTAAATAAATAAATAAATAAAAGGCATTTATTCATCACAAAAACGAAAACACAAGCATACATAGAATCGAGAACCACAGTAGTGTGATGAATGGGTAGGGACTCAGCAGTGTTGCTGATTTTCAGTCCCCCCCTGCAGAGTAATTGCTGCCACCAAAGAACGTATGGGCGACTTTCCAATGGCTAACGATTTCTTTTTTTGTATATATATTTGTTTTTAAGCTTAGGCGTTTGATATTTTTGCTGTCGAAGAAGACATATAGGACATATAGGACCCGAAAAACATTATCCTCTTTCGTCGGTCGGTTAAAAAAATACTCACTATTGGACATCCCTGAAAGCCAAATCAGGTTCACTTTCAAATTGAAACTCCTCTTTATTCCTCCCCACCAAATCATCCCCACTACAAAGCAGCCTCTCCTCATCCAACTGCAGTAGATTCTCGTCCGCGAGGGAGGGGGGTGAAGCACATGTCAAGTTTTCGTAGTTAAAGTCTGCGTGTAGAACGGAGGGGGGGAGGAGGTTGAAGTAGTGCTTGAGGGGGCGGGTGAGGCAGTCGCATTTGAGGCTGTTGCCTGTAAAAGGGTTTAACACAATACATTGTCAATTCTGTACCAGGGTGTTCATGATATCAGCCACCGGATGTCCAATACTTTACATAGGCCTCCCACATTCATTTCCAGAGCGACTGACTGCAAGCGGCCTTCAAATCAAAACAAAAATGCTTTATTTCGTAGGTACACAGGGTGCACTTAAAATAGTCAGATTTTACATTTTTAAAGCTACTGCTTGTTCAAAAGGCAATTATCCCCTGAGAAGAACAAGCAAGAAACTCGAGAGGTTTGCTTTAAAAAAAAAAAGGTTTTTATATTACAAAATTATTATTTTATATTATAATATTTTATATAATAATAGTGTGAGGACCACGCATTATGTTTACCATTCAATTTCTTTCTCCTTTTTTTTAATAGAGCATCATCCCAGGTTCCATGATCACTGATGATCAGTGGTCGGAGTAGGTAGAGCTGTTTGGGGTGAATGACCGCAAACATTGATGTTAACATGGATATGCCTCTGAAATCCCGGGATTTTGAAATGGTCGATCATCAGAATAAAAAAGGATGTAAAGAGTTTTTTTTTTAATTATCTACAGATACTATTTTTCTTGTAGTTAATATTTAGAAAATGTTTTCTGTCTTTCTCTAACAAAGCAGTAAATAACAAAAATAGCTCTACCTACTCCTATAAAAACTACTTAAACAATGGTTTTTTAATTCCGAGAATTCCCGGGATTCCGGGAAATATTTGGCATATCCATGTTATGTCCGCATGTCGCAAGTAGCAAAAACAGCTCTACCTACTCCGACCACTGCTGATGATACTATATTATTGCCTCGCTTCGCTTGCACCACCCACGTTTACCCGACAATTATCTTATTGACCACCGATTGGTGGTGGATAGTGACTCTATTAACCAACGATTGCGGATTCAAATCCCGCTAGAGGTAAATGTGTGTTTATTTCCTAGTCATAGATGTTTAAATAAGTATCTATGTGTATTTATCCATAGTACAAGCTTGGCTTAGTTTGGGACTAGATGACTGGAGTACGTGTCCGAAATATTTATTTCTTGTTGCAAAATCAACAGTAATAGTATAAAAACTCGTCGAAGGTGATCTCTTACCTTCAAAATACATCATCAGCCCATCAGTTCTGATCCTCTTCACTAGGTCAGGATCGAACCCAGTCAGTTTATTATCCCTCACGTCTAAGACTTTCAGCCGCGTAGCGTTCACCAAATGCTCTATCGGTAGGGACTCTAGTACGTTGTTCTGTATGTATATCTCTGTTATGTTTTCAGGTAAGTGAAATTGAAGTTCGGCTGCAAAATGAAAAACAATGGTTAATACATAACTTTATTACATACATACATATAGTCACGCCTGTTTCCCGTAGCGGTGGGCAGAGACCACTGACTTCCACTTGCTACGATCCTGACACACCTCTTCTACTTCCTTCACTCTCATAAGGTTGTTCATACATGCTCGACGGTTTAGGGTACTCTTGACTTGGCCTTTCTTTAAGACGTCCCCGATTTGATCATGGTACGTTCACGCGTGGTCTTCCCCTACCAACACTACCATCCACATTCGCTCATCTCACAAAGTTTTCATACTTACATGTACTTGATACTAAGTCCGTCAACTTGTTGTTGGATAAATCCAAAACCTCCAGTGACGTCAGATTGCCGAGGACATCTGGAACAGAGTTAAAAAATAACTTAGAATCTTCAAGTCGCATGCTTCATCTTCGACTATATCATTAGTTACCACAAGATGAGATTGTGATAAAATTCATCTATCTCCAGGCCAATAACAAAATTAAAATTAATCTATCCCCTTATCCTCTCTCCACCCTTACCCTCTCCTATCTTACCCTATACCCCCACCCCCCAAATAATCCCTCCCTCCTCCTTCCCAATTACCTCTCTCTCCAAAATTACTCCTCTATCTATTGGGAGAAGATAAACACCAGCTGCGGTCTCTTCGAGGATTTATTGTTGGAATGTTGCACCGATTGGAAGAGAAAGCAAAACTGGCCGCGAGCGAGTATATATACATTTAGATTAGCGCCATCTATCGGATTGTCCTAGAACCCGTGAGAAAGGTACACTTGTACCTATTGACGTGAATAAATCGATTAGTGGTGAGTTCACGGGTTCGCCGATAGATGGCGCCAAGCTTTACATTTTTGTGCCGACAGCGTCAGGTGAGATTCTATACTGAACACTATCTTCCCCCTCCTCCAAAGTTATCTTTTCCTCCTTCCCCTCTTATAAGCTCTCAAATTTTGTCGTTATCTCTTCCTATCTCCACTTACCCTCCTCAATACTTCCTCTCTCGGGTTTGACGCATACCGTCCCATTCACATTTCGTCACGAATTCAAAAATAGTCCCATTCGCAGAGTATTGTTTCAAAATCAAAATTCTTACAAAATTACTTATTTAAACCATCTAGTATTCACAACACAAGCCTATAGTTGCTTACTGTGGAACTAGATGGCCATATGTGTATGTCTAAGGATATTTATTATTATTATTTTAAATTGTTCTTCATCTCTTGATACCGCTATTATTACCGCTATTATTATTATTATATGGTTTGTTTGTTGTTTTGTAAGTGTTTATCTTTCTATGTATTCTACTATACCTATGTATTTTCTATGTATCGTCTATGTACCTGCTGATATTTAAAGTTATTCACCTTTTACTTTGCACTATCCAACTACTTATTAAATGGGACCATTTTTGAATTCGTGACGAAACGCGAATGGGACGATATGCGTCAAACTCCACCTAACCCCCTCGATCGTCTTCCTCCCTAACCCCTTCATCCCTCTCTCCCCCCGACTTACTGTTCCTGACGTCATTAATGTTGTTGAACGCCAACCGCAGCCGCTTCAGCCTCTTCCCACCAACGGTGATATGGGGGGTGACCACCGGGATGGAGTTGTGACTCAGGTCCACCTCGAACAGTCTGTACGGGATCCAGGGACTCTCCGGGAACATTTTCTTGGTGAGGAAGGCGAAGTTGTTGTGGCTTAAGTTGACCTAGTGAATAAATACTTGAATTACAATTCATGCTATTATAAAATTTAAAGGCTATTATAAAGGTGATGGATTAATCTTGGCTAGGATATGTACAACTTGCGAATATATAGAGCAAAATAGTAGGAATTACAGAATAATACTGATATCTAATGAGGTTCTGTATTTAAAAAGCAGAAGAGTTTTAAATGTTTTAGAAATTGGCAACACTACATAGGCAACTGACGATAGATCTCAAAAAAACAAGAATCCAAAGTCAAAAAAAAACACTCATCAATCATTGAACAAAACAAAAAAAGGCTTTTTGGCGGTAAGTCAGCGAGTGACGTTGCATTTTTATTTTACAAATTGATTTTTTTATTATAATAATGTTCATTAGGTTCATTATAGGACACTGATCGTATAAATTGATTTCGTTCGACTTCCTTTTTTACCAGACTACGGAGGAAGGGTTGTGATTTTTTATATACGAAATCGTTTTGCGATTCGAATCAATCGATCGATTTTTTTGGAAATTAATTTGCATCCCTATTTAATTTTTTTAACATGTCAATGTCACTCAAGGTAAAGTATATCGGTGTTACAATATAACATTTACAAAAAAATCTTCTGCTTTTTACTGGATGTTATAAATGATAATTTATTCCTTTCAATTAGTGTCATTAGAGTTGCAGAATATTCTAACATGATGTACAATATCTAGCCAAACCTTCAAACAAAAAAAACTATCTCCTTTTCTGACTATCTAGATCAGTGGTGTGTAGGTGATTATTTGAACGGAAATGAACCTAGTCTTCTTTTTATACTCGTGGTTAGCTCTACACATTTTGGGTTTGGTTTAACTTTGGTAACGTCAAAGATATAATTGTTCACAAAAAAAGCGCGATAACATTTTTTACATTAGCTATATATGAGCTAAACCAAAACCAAAAACGTTCCGTTCGAACGGTAAAACCATTGTAAAATAGCGCGATTGGTCCCCTGGGTAAAATATACCAAGCGTTTTTCTCATTCAGTACTCACTAATTTATACTACATACGTAATATACTATCGGATTTTTAAAAGTTCAATATTGTCAAACCGACTGAACCGATTTAAATCAAATATGGATAAGTATTTTATTATTGTACTTATTTATATGGTTTGTTTATTTCAGTAAGTGTTTATCTTTGTATGTATTCCACTATACCTACGTATTTTCTATGTATCGTCTATGTACCTACTGATATTTAAGTTATTCAGCTTTTACTTTGCACTATCCAACTACTTATTAAAAAAGCTTCTTTAACTGACGTTGTCTGGAAGAAATCGCTATCGGCGATAAGACCGCCTTTGTACACTTCATCATCTATGTTAAATGTTCTTTGTATTTTATTTTTGTGTGCAATAAAGAATTTAATAATAATAATAACCTTCGCTCAAATAGCACTTAAATCGGACTACCTATTATTGAGATATATCTGAACAAAGATTGGACACACAACGCCGTCAAATACATTACACCTGTCGTTCCGTCGGGGGTTAAATTGGAGGATCTCTGACCCAAAAATTCAAACCTGATATACTAACCATTTCCAAGGAGAGACAATCGTCCAGCAAACCATTGGTCTTGTTATCAATCTTCTGGAGTAAGTTGTGGGACAAGTCCAATTTTCTGTAAAGAATCAATGAATGTACAAACACACAAACAAACATTAATAAACGGATGTTTTATACATACATAAATAATAATAATAATAAAACGTTTATTGCAGGCATAGAACGACCGCCTCCGTGGCTCAATATAAACAACATTGGGTTTACGATTCGGAGGTCGCGGGTTATATCCCCAGCGGGGTACATGTTTAAGTACTCGGTTTGGTTGGTGGTAGGGCATTTTAAATGTCCGCCTGGCTAGCTACCACCATCTTATCTAAATCTGCCGCCAAGCAGCAATGTTAATAGCATTGTTGTGTTCCGGTTATCATAAGATAGCCAGTCCCCCAAATGTGTTGGGGTTTCCGGGTCAGTACGCTTCCACCTTCGACCTCATCTTCACTTAACATCAGGTGTGATAGGTCGGACATTCAAAATGCCCTGCCACTAACCAAACCGAGCACTTAAACATGTACCCCGCTGGGGATCGAACCCGAGACCTCCGAATCGTAAACTCAATGTTGCTTACATTGAGCCACGGAGGCGGTTATTCTATCTTTCAAAGCCACCCCACTCATACTTCTCCATGATCTCATTTCCACTGCATTAATTCTACTTTCATTCGTCTTCTTCCATACCCAGCATTCACTCCCCTAAATCAGTGTTGGATTGTAAAAGGTCAATGAAGGTAAATGAAGACACTCAGTGACTCTCTGTTGGTATCTTGAATTACCAACTAATTACCGCCGGTACCAGGGTAGCATAGGCTTGTAAGAGTCACCTCTTACGTAAATCCTATTAAGCCAGGATCAATTGATGCACCATTCACTACGATTACTTGTTCTTGTAGAGCCCAGTAATTAGCCACGTGAACAGCATTGTCATTGGCATTGTATAGGTCTTCAAACAAACGTGCGATCCATGGCCCCCGTCTGGTCGAACGACCTGGCGAGGTCCTCCCGCTGCAGAGCTCTCCTCGGGAGCCTGCAGCGGCTGATGGCCATTCGGATCGTACGAGGCTACCGGACGATTTCGTTCGAGGCGGCGACGGTCCTAGCGCGGGCTCCACCCTTCGACATCCTGGCCGACATGGACGCGGCGGTTTACGACCGCAGTCAACCGCAACCGCCTCCGTGGCTCAATGTAAACAACATTGGGTTTACGATTCGGAGGTCGCGGGTTCGATCCCCAGCGGGGTACATGTTTAAGTGCTCGGTTTGGTTGGTGGCAGGGCATTTTGAATGTCCGCCTGGCTAGCTACCACCATCTTATCTAAACCTGCCGCCAAGCAGCAATGTTAATAACATTGATGTGTTCCGGTTGTCAGAGATAAGATAGCCAGTCCCCCAAATGTGTTGGGGTTTCCGAGTCAGTACGCTTCCACCTTCGAACTCATCTTCACTTAACATCAGGTGTGATTGAGGTCAAGTAACAACCCGTTATGCATAAACAAAAAATCCGCTCTGTCGAACGGGATGCCGAGGGGGTCGCGCCTGACCGGGCGCTCGAAATGCTACGGCAGAACGCACACGACGTGTGCTGACGCTCTGGCGGGAGCGCCTTGTGATACAACTTCGAACTTCGAAGCATGGATGGGGAGGAGAGGCTGCGTCACCTACAGGTTGACTCAGATACTCACCGGGCACGGGTGCTTGCCACGATGCCACCACTGCGCGTGCATGCAAGCTGGGCATGTAAGGAGATGGGCCATAGTGTGCGAAGAGTCAATGAACTCACATCGGTTGCTTGTTTCGTCTACATAGCACCTATTCAGATTGTCCTTGTATCGCTGGGTCCGAAGTCTATTCAGGGATTTCCAAGTCTACCATGGCAAATCCTGACCAGGGGAAGTTCATATTTAGGTGGAAGAAACGATGAGAGTGTGTGATCCTTCGGGCAACGGCTATGTCCGTCCTCAGAAGCATCACTTATTAGGGGAGACTGTGCCGGCTTTCCAGTCTTTGCTGAACTAGGGCATTTTGATACCATACCTACTGAAGGTAGATGATGATCCAGTGAGTCTATTGCTATCTCAAATCTACAATTCTGTACCAGGATAGCATAATCAGGCCAGAGTATATCAGCCACTCACCTCAAAGCAACCAATCCTTTGAAAGCTTCATTAGGTATAGTCGCAAGCTGATTCCCTCTGAGCGATAGATCCAGCAACTGTTGCATACCGTTGAACGACTGACGAGCAACGTCGCTCAACAGGTTGTGCGACAAATCCAGGTGGAATAATGTCGGGAGGTTTCCAAATGCAGACTTGGAGAGCGAAGTCAAGTTATTGTGCTGGAAATATGACATGTCAGTTTATAAAAGGTAACCCAGTCTTAATTTAGGTTAAAAGGAGATATTCCGTCCAATAGCATTGCATAAACTAAACTATTCATCCATACATCTTTTTCAATACAGAATAAATCAAAAGTGTTTGATCTGCACTCGAGAAGCCTAGAAGTTACACAGCATACACACTTATACACATATGACACACACAAATTTGAAATTTTCGAAAATTACCGTAATTAAAACTATTTAGGTATTACTATGAGTAAAAACGAAATAGCTTTAATAATAATAAAGTAATGTTTTTTTTTTTTTTATGCACGACGGGTTCGTACTTGACCTCAATCACACCTGATGTTAAGTGAAGATGAGGTCGAAGGTGGAAGCGTACTGACCCGGAAACCCAAATACATTTGGGAGACTGGCTATCTTATCTCTGACAACCGGAACACAAAAATGTCATTAACATTGCTGCTTGGCGGCAGATTTAGATAAGATGGTGGTAGCTAACCAGGCCGACATTTAAAATGCCCTACCACCAACCAAACCGAGTACTTAAACATGTACCCCGCTGGGGATCGAACCCGCGACCTCCGAATCGTAAACCCAATGTTGTTTGCATTGAGCCACGGAGGCGGTAATGTGATGAATGCGAACATTTATTCCCGAGTCATGGATGTTCATATAAATATTTATGTATGTTTATCCGTTATCTAGTATCCGTAGTACAAGCTTTGCTTAGTTTGGTGTAAGTGCCCAAATATTAAAAAAAAAAAAAATCGAAAATTTCAAATTTGAGCGTGAAAAAAATTAACTTTTAGCCTTCTCGAGTGCAGGAGCGATATTATTGATATAATCTGTATTTAAAAAGGAGTCTTAATTGATCCAGTAACGGCGCCACTCGCTGGAATAAACCCTCTTTTTTTATGATTGACTGGATTCGCGTTTGACCACAATCTCACCTGATGGAAAGTGACGATGTGGTCATTAACTAATGTTTTAAAACAATTAACAGACTTCATACATTTATATTTGATATACCATTTTCGTTACAATTTACAGAATTTAAAATCAAGTTTTATAATAACTGGTCACATTTAATAGAGAACTGTAGGGTATTTAGCTAAATGGAGATTGAAATGCAAAGATTACCAGACTTGGCTGCATTACATCTCAGAACATTTTATGGTAGTCGCGAGACTTGGCCTGATTTTGATTGACACAGAAAAATGTAAAAAAATTGGCATTGCATACATGCATATACAAATACTGTAAACTGGACATCGTGTTGAGGGCCTCCCAGGGAGGTTTTGTGAGGCCGTTGGAGGAGAGGTCCAGCGCTTGGAGGGTCAGCAAACCGGAGAAACTGTCTCTTGACAAACTGAAATTAAACATACAAAATAATTAAGATTTTATGGACGTGTTAGTCCTTCACGTCACATCTGATGTTAAGTGGAGATGAGGCCGAAGCCCTAAATTATTTAAAGGAAACGTTGAAACGTGAAATATATAGATCTATTTTGAGGGAAGTGGTCTTTTTGGGAAGTGGTCCTTTTGGCAAGTGGTCCTTTTGGCAAGTGGTCTTTTTGAGAAGTGGTATTTTTGAGAAGTGGTCTTTTTGAGAAGTGGTCTTTTTGAGAAATGGTCTTTTTGAGAAGTGGTCTTTTTGAGAAATGGTCCTTTTGGGAAGTGGTCCTTTTGAGAAGTGGTCTTTTTGGGAAGTAGTCCTTTTGGGAAGTGGTCCTTTTGGGAAGTAGTCCTTTTGAGAAGTGGTCCTTTTGCCAAGTGGTCTTTTTGGGAAGTGGTCTTTTGGGAAGTGGTTCTTTGGGAAGGGGTACTTTTGGGAAGTGGTCCTTTTGAGAAGTGGTCTTTTTGGGAAGAGATCTTTTTGGGAAGGGGTCTTTTTGGGAAGTGATCTTTTTGGGAATGGGTCTTTTTGGGAAGGGGTCTTTTTGGGAAGTGATCTTTTTGGGAAGCTGAGAACCCCTTCCTTTTATGAAATCGGTTAAATATTTAAAGATACATTTTGATATTATAACACTGACCTGTCTTCCAGCCTGTTGGATGACATGTTAAGCCTTAGTAACGCATTCATAACGGGCCACGTGCTGCGAGGGACCTCTGTTAAGTTGTTATAGGCTAGGTTAAGTTCTCTGGAAAAAAAAACACAAAAATAAATTCTAAAAAACCAATTAGTTACTGTGACGTAAAAAAAAATTTGGGATTAGAGAAAGGGATGGAGCAAGATGACGTAAACATTAAATAAATAAACATACACACAGCGCCATCTAGTTCCACAATAAGGAACTAGGCTTGCATTATAGATACCAGATAGTTGGTAAACTACACAAACACATTTTTTTTTTGTAAATAAATACATATATAAATGGAAAACATCCATAACTCGGGAACTCGTATTCATCATTCAGAGACAATTTCAATATGGCGGTTTGTTTACATAGTTAGTAAGTTCCATAGAATGACGACCTGTTTCGTGTAGTGGTTGGAAACTCTGACCACTATACCAAAAGGTTGCGGGTTCGAATCCCGCTACGGGTATATGTTTGTGTGATGAATACGGACATGTGTACCCGAGTTATGGATGTTTTATAATAAGTATTTATTTACAACAAAAAAAATGTATTAATATAGTATATCAACCATCTGGTATCCACAACACAAGCCTATAGTTGCTTACTGTGGAACTAGATGGCGATGTGTATATGTGTAAGGATATTTATTTATATTGCCACTAGATATAGCTTTGAGTTTGACTGCACTTACCCAAGACTGATAGGAATTTGGAAGATCCTCTCCAGATGATTGTAGCTAAAGTCCAACACGCGACAGCTGGATAATTTAACGAATCCGTAGAGCGACGCGTCCCTCAATTTGTTGTGCGACAGATCCAGCTCCAAGATAGTTGGTATCGTGCCGAAGGTCGCCGGCTTGATGGTCTCCATGGAGTTGTGGCTCAGATTCAGATAACTGTAAAAGCACACGAGCGGCTCTAAATAACCTTTTAACAAAAACAGAATACTTCATAAGTAACCTGAATTAACAAATTTAAGTATTTAGAAACCCAAAAAAAAGAAGACAGCATATTTTGTATTTACGGTTAGGTATTGACCTCAATCACACCTGATGTTAAGTGAAGATGAGGTCGAAGGTGGCAGTGTACTGACCCAGAAATCCAAACATATTTGGGGGACTGGTTAACTTATCTCTGACAAACGGAACACAACAATACTATTATTATGTTATTATTGGGTCCTTACCTATGAAATTGGCGTTTTGTATGAAGAATTTCATTAAGACTGTTTTGCGCCATACAAACATTTTTGTGTTTTTTTTTTGGGAACGGCAAATCAAAATTTAGCTAAACTTTGTGTGTATTATTGGAGTACATTAAGTAGGCAGCGTTAATTTTTAAAAGTAACCGTTTTTTAAAAGTTTCAGCGAATCTTTATGGGAAGCACATGAAAAGAGCTCTGTTCAAATTTTTTTTATTATGTGATTTAGCCCAGAAATAAAAAAAATATTTCATGTGAAACCTTGAAATAATATTCCATTTTCCAAATAAAAAACAAATTTGGATATAGCTTTGCAACCTATTATTTAAAAATCCAAAAAAAAAAACAGACAGCATATTTTGTATTTACGGTCTTGACCTCAATCACACGACATCTACGTTAGGTTGTTGAGACACGTCTACCGTATACAGTTCGTATAGCTTTAGGAAATCTTTTACCGTATTGAGATGTAGCGGTTGGAACACGTCGACCGTATGCAGTTCGTTCGCATTGCGTTGGGAAATGTCTTACCGTATCAAAATCAAAAAATGCTTTATTTTGTAGGTACACAGGGTACACTTAAAATAGTCAGATTTTACATTTTTAAAGCTACTGCTTGTTCAAAAGGCAATTTTCCCCTGAGAAGAACAAGCAAGAAACTCGAGAAGTTGCTCTTTTAAAAAAAGATTTTTATATTACAAAATTATTAATTATTATTTAATGTTATAATATTTCATTATTAATTGTGAAATAGCCTGGTTATGCGAACGGGCTGGTTATGTCCATGATTGTTTATCATCTAATCTGATATTTTATAATATGCCTTCTTAATAAGTTTGTGTTTTATAGTATCTTTAAATTTATTGAAAGGATCGAGAAGAGCAGTTGGAATACGGCGTTGGCTTGTATAGCTTTGGAAAAACTCTTGCGGTCCAGCCACGACCGCGACCGCGTTAACAAATTCAATAATCATTGCGCGCTGTCTTGATATCGGCCACTCGGTTCAGCGTCACGACCGCGAAGTGATTATTGAATTCGCGGCAAGCTCCTGGCCGGGCGGTTACCTTATCGAGAATAGCGGTTCGTATAGCTTTGGGAAATCTCTTACCGTATCGAGAAGAGCGGTTGGAACACGTCGACCATATTCAGTTCGTTGATATTGCGTTGGGAAAGGTCTTATCGTATCGAGAAGAGCAGTTGGAATACGGCGTTGGCTTTGTAACCTAGTTGAGACATGTCGACAGTATGCAGTTCGTATAGCTTTGGACAATCTCTAACGGTCCAGCCACGACCGCGACCGCGTTAACAAATTCAATAATCATTGCGCGCTGTCTTGATATCGGCCACACGATTCACCGTCACGACCGCGCAGTGATTATTGTAAATATTTACAATAATCACTGCACTTACTGCGTCGGGTAAATCCATACACTGAGCTGTAGCCTTTTTGTATACTGCGGCACACACATAATATTTGTTGTTTCTGTACTTGTGTTTTATTGTTTCAGTTGTATTTTTCATATGTAAAATTTGTTATGTGTGTGTACATGGATGCTAATAAATGCTTATCTATCTATTGAATTCGCGGCTAGCTCCAGGCCGGGCGGTTATCTTATCGAGAATAGCGGTTCGTATAGCTTAAATCTCTTACCGTATCGAGAAGAGCGGTTGGAACACGGCATTTGATATCTCTGTAAGATTGTTGTGTGACACGTCAACCGTATGCAGTTCGTATAGCTTCGGGAACGACATCTTTGGTATGACTGTGATGTGGTTATAAGAGGCGTTCAGAACCCTGATGCCTGTCATATTTTGAATCGGTATCTGAAAGGATAAACCATCAATTACCATCTAGTTAAAAAAAAATTAAACAACCCGACAATACATATATACACACACACACAAACACACATACACGATTATATAAAATGTAAGCTTACTTTAAAAATTTTATAAGACATTTTGTTATGTAAAAAAAAAGACCTTTTGTAAGCTTAAAAGGAGGATCACACAACTTGTATTGCCATACTTGTAGTAAAGGAAATAAACGATTTTTGAATTTTTTGACTGTTTAATTACCCTACCAAAAGTATGGAAATGCCGATCAAATCTAATGTATTTATCCATTCAAATGGTACATTAAAACATATAAAATATAAATAATAATACTGAATTGCAACTGTATCGCTAGTGCCTGAACTAGGACTTGAACACCTCCGTGGCTCAATGTAAACAACATTGGGTTTACGATTCGGAGGTTCATGTTTAAGTACTCGGTTTGGTTGGTGGTAGGGCATTTTAAATGTCCGCCTGGCTAGCTACCACCATCGGATCTAAATCTGCCGCCAAACAGCAATGTTAAAAGCATTGTTGTGTTCCGGTTGTCACAGATAAGATAGCCAGTCCCGCAAATGTGTTGGGGTTTCCGGGCCAGTACGCTTCCACCTTCGACCTCATCTTCACTTAACATCAGATGTGATTGAGGGCCAAGTACCAAACCGTTTTTTTTTTTTTTTTTTTATAAATCATACAGGGTGAATTTTAATTCGTGTAATTCCCATTAACTGGTGACGGCACTCTTAATTAAGAACATCTTTCCCCATGGAACCATATTCGAATTTGATCAAAAAAATTTCGATTACACATATACAAAGTAAACAATTAGTTAGTTTGGGACTAGATTATTGGCGAAAGTGTCCAAAATATTAAAAAAAAAAAAAAAAAAACTTCCGAAACCACCTTTAGTATAGTAGTCCAACAATTTAAGTAAACTTTTAAATTTTTCTTACATTTGAAAGGCGGAAATTTATGCATTTTGTTTTCTTAGCATTCAAAAGCAAGTAGCTGTGAACCATCGTAAAATTGACTTTTAGAGCGCTATTCACCTTGTTAAGAACATTGTCTTTTGTGTCAACTTTAAAAACTAAAGATCTATGAACAGCAAATAATACAATCTCAGTCAATCTCTGGACCATAAATGGTAGATCATTTATGTAAACTAGAAACAAAAAAGGGCCTAATATTGAGCCCGGTGGTACGCCTATCCTTACTTGAGAACCTGGTGATCTTACGCCATTAACATCTACTTTTTGTATCCTATTTTCTAAATATGATTAAATTACGCGCCGGCACCGATCGGTGCCAAAAAAATTTTTATACCGACAACACTCGCGGACACCGATCGGTGCCCACGGACACCCGACTTTCAACTCTCAATTGTAATGATTATAGAGTTCCAATTCCTTTGGTCTGTATTTGAACTTGTTCTTTATTAAATTCCGCATCCAATAATGTGCGCCATGTTATGTTAGCTATGATAATTTAGTCTGTATTTGCGAAAATAATTTTTTCCTCTTTGGGTGGGAGTATAGGCATAGAATTCCAACTACTGTTTTTTATTAGAACGGGCTTAGAAACCTGCCATAGAGCTTCCAATTCTCATAACAATTTATTGAATTACCCGTTTCTTAAGAAAAACATGAAATAAATCTGTACTTTCCGTAAAAATACCAATTATATCGTGGATATAGGGATACCTACATATTACAACTCGTAACATTTTTCTGATTTTTTGTATTATAGCTGTAGTAGTGTTCATTCATTATATCCATAGATAATATATTCCCGTAGCTATTGCTTTTCACAGATTACAAATACACCCAGTAGAAGAGTATCTATAAACGTTTTTAACACCGCAGGTATTTTCGCAAATATGACAGGCGCGCCGAGATACTTGACCCTTAGAATTTTTGCGGGGGAACGCGCGACAGAGAGGTTAAATCCATAATATTTCAATTTCATTAATATTGTTTTTTGAATAAAAACACACCTGGGAGAAGTCCTCAAACTCATTATAAGCGACATTGAACTCCGAAGCGTAGCTGTTCTCGTCAAACGCGTTCTTCATTATCACTCTCAGTTTATTATAACTAAGATCCAAGACGGTCAGGTTATTGCAGTTCTGGAACGCGCCGGTCTCAATTGTCGCCAGTTGGTTGTGAGATATATTAACATTGGCCAGGTATAAATCAGTGAAGGCCTGTGTCTCTATCGTTGTAATTTGATTCTCTGATAAGTTTATCACCTGGAAATAAAAAACAAATATCTTTAGACATACACACAGCGCCATCTAGTTCCACACTAAGCAACTATAGGCTTGTGTTGTGGATACCAGATGGTTGATATACTACATAAATACATTTTTGTAAATAAATATTTATTTACAACAATATTATTTTAAAAAATACGCTTTTATAATAAGGTTCCAGTGGACATTCAAAATTTACCTTTAAATAAATTCAAAACCATTATAAAACAGACATTATTTACCAAAGGCTATTATAAAATTTCTGACTATTTGGATGATAAGCAAGCATGGACATAGACCGCTCGGCGATATTCAGCCTAATTATACAATATAATATAATTGTAACCCAAACTGGCTAGCTACCACCATCTTATCTAAATCTGCCGCCAAGCAGCAATGTTAATAGCATTGTCGTGTTCCGGTTGTCAGAGATAAGATAGCCAGTCCCCCAAATGTGTTGGGGTTTCCGGGTCAGTACGCTTCCATCTTCGACCTCATCTTCACTTAACATCAGGTGTGATTGAGGTCAAGTACCAACCCGTTACACATATAAAAAAAAATAAAAAAAAAAAACTTATTTAAAAGAGCAACCCTCGAGTTTCTTGCTCGTTCTTCTCTGGGGAATCTGCTTTGCGAATGAGCAATAATGTCAATAATTTTAATATTAAGATAAAAAATGTGACGTTTTCAAGTGATAATCTTTATCCTACGAAATAAATATTCTTTGACTTTGACTTTGACTTTCACTTTATTATAAAATGAAAACATCCATAACTCGGGTACAAATGTCCGTATTCATCACACAAACATATGCCCTTAGCGGGATTCGAACTCGCATTACATTAACAATAATCCTTTAACGGGCTATGGAGAGGGCGATGCTAGGTGTCTCTGAATCTATTTTCACTCACCTCCGCATATTTGACCTGCTGGAACATCTGGAAATCGACTTTGCTTATCCTGTTCCTTGCCAGGTCCACGGTGCCAATCCGGGTCACCGATGAGAAGGTGCCACGACCCACCTCGGAGATCTCGTTATCTTGGAGGTACAGGCGTCTGGAAGTTTTATTATATTGGGTCCTTACCTATGAAATTGGCGTTTTGTATGAAGAATTTCATTAAGACTGTTTTCTCCATACAAACATTTTTGATTTTTTTTTTTTTTTGGAATGGCAAATCCAAATTTAGTTAAACTTTGTGTTAAAACCCTAAGGAACCGGTGCACCCAAGCAGCTCTTAAACTCTGGACGAACACGCCAGGTTTAACACACTCCAAATCACTAATCAAAGCCTTCAACAAGAAGGCGGCCGGCGAAGCGCTGGCACTCAGTAGGAACAATTTACGCATTCTCACAAGGGCACTAACGGGACACTGCTGTCTGAGCAAACACATGCTCAACATAGGGCTCCGAGAAACAGGAATGTGCAGACGTTGCCTCCTCGCAGAGGAAACACCTGCACATCTGCTGTGTGAATGTGGCCCGCTAATGCGTAAACGCAATATCCACCTGGGCAGCCACTTATTACACCCGGATGAGATAAAAACCATCGGTGCCAGGAAAATTATCCAATTCCTCAAAGAGGCAAACCTGAGCAACGAACTGTAGGTTAGTGGCGATCACAATAGATCGGCAACGGTCGCAGTGATACAGGTCTCCGATGACCTGCAACAGCCACACACACATACAATACAATACAATAAACTTTGTGTGTATTATCGGATAACATTAAGTTAAGTATAGCCAGCGTTAATTTTTAAAAGTAACCGCTTTATAAAAGTTTCAGCGAATGTAAGAAATGATTATACCTACCTACCACCATCTTATCTGCCGCCAAGCAGCAATGTTAGTATCATTCTTGTGTTCCGGATGTCAGAGATAAGATAGCTAGTCCTCCAAATGTGTTGGGGTTTCCGGGTCAGTACGCTTCCACCTTCGACCTCATCTTCACTTAACATCATGTGTGATTGAGATCAAGTACCAACTTGTTGGGCATAAAAAAAATCCTGATAAATTGAATAGTTCCTGCGGGATAAAGAAATTAAACATCCGCGAAAAAGCAATTCCACGCAGGCGAAGCCGCGGGCGGAAAGCTAGTTACCTCATAAATCTCATTCCCCTGAAGCTGTTCACGTCCAGCTTCTTAAGTCTGTTGTTGTCCAAATGCAGCACTTTCAACACTGTGTTCCTTGCGAACATACCTCTGAAATAATAAAATTATTTTATTTCAAGAACAGGTTAAGTAATTATAAATTATATTTCTAAAACATTATGAATCATACTGAGCATTAAAAATACTTGTGCTATTAGTGAAGCTGGAACTTTTTCGAGGGAGTGGAGATAACATGTAAATTCACATGTTTCACAACAACATCATCCTGGCAGGGTCGCCATGAAGTGTGTTGCGGCGGTTAGGGTTGTTCTTAAGGCGTTAGCACCCGTTTAGCCGCCAGCAGGTAGGTAGAACAAAAAAGGAATACCAATTTGATTTGGATATAGTGGGTTTATTGTATATTCAGCTCACTCCCCTGCACCCCTCGGCAAATCTCCCCGTACGGTCACTGGCCTGAAGGTCTTGGAGCTGCAGTGGACGTAGCCCTCGAGTCCTCTCGTAGACGACACGACGAGGTCAAGGCTGGATCAGCGGTTTTCGGGGGAGGGTAGATCTACCCCGAATGTCTCCCAGGTGCAGACATGGATGTCGACGCCGACAAGTAGTCACTCAGGACCTTGATCCCTAGAGGGATCTTCCGTTTACTTAAGAGGGTTCAGGTGGCAACCGAAGCAGTGTTCTCCAGGTAGCAAGGTCGCGGACAAACAGCGGACGATTCGGGTTCCCCCACTCTAATTAGAAGTCGTCTTAACGACGTCATCGCAACCGGACAGATTAGTGTACCGCAATACCGTGGCGAAACCGTTTTAAAAAAAATAATAATTTGAGGGTTCCGCAGCAAACTTTTATTATAAAGATGAAGTAGTTTGTGAATAATAAGTAGATTAAAAGGCGCTAGACGCAACGTTACAGTGTATAGAGGAGGTGAACTCCATACCCAGGACGGAGGGTGAAGGTCGAGGAAATTAAAGATAACTTTCCAAGACGAGGTGTTTATTGTCTCACCATTCAATAAAGATTAATTACAAAAACATAATATAAATTACAAAACCATTTCCTTGCGTTGCGCGTGCGACCTAAATTACTGTTAATCATTGCGTTGCTCTTTTATGTTGAACTTTAAATATTAAGTTCGTATTTTCGCATGTTGCGGTGAAACATGTGAATTTACATGTTATCTCATTAGCATCAGCTGCTAACTCCTCAATGGACTCGTAAACTTACATTATAAATATAAAATGTCCTTAGGCAGACACACAGCGCCATCTGGTTCCACTGTAAGCAACTATAGGCTTGTGTTGTGGATACCAGATGGTTGATATACTACATAAATACATTTTTTTTTTGTAAATAAATACTTATTATAAATGAAAACATCCATAACTCAGGTACACATGTCCGTATTCATCACACAAACATATGCCCCTAGCGGGATTCGAACCCGTAACCTTTTGGTATAGTGGTCAGTGTTGCTAACCACTACACCAAACAGGTCGTCGAAAATATGTAGAAATGCATTAAAATTATAAAATCTAAAAAATATGTAGAAAGATTAGATTCAGTGGAACGCAGAGCCAAGCGTTTGATAGGCAGATTTGGTAGATTCCCATCTACACAGCCTTGAACACCGACGGAAAGTCGCATGCCTTTCAATCTTCTATCGGATATATTTCGGAGAGTGTGCTGAAGTACTGCATGAGTTGATCCCGCCATCCCCGTTCTTACATCGAAATTCAAGACGTACCGCAGGATATCACCCGCACTTAGTTGACGTGCCATTTATAAGGACCAAGCGTTTTAGGTCTTCGTTTCTCATGCGCACGGCTAAGGAGTGGAACGCATTACCTCCGTCTGTGTTTCCAATCGCATATAACCCGCAGCTCTTTAAAGTCAGGTTAAATAGGCATCTTCTGGGAAAGCTCGTTCCATCGTAGACCTTATCTCGACATTAGTCCAGATTAAGGTCAAGAGCGATCCCATTCTAATTAAAAAAAAAAAAAAAAAAAAAAAATATTTAATAGCAATAGGAAACCTGTGTGTAAGGAAGATATATAACTTCAAACGGTCAAATTTACTAATTGTAATGTTTAACCCCTCCCATTACTAATAAACCTATCCTCCCTCCCTTCACCTCGGCCAGAAGGGGGGTGACTGAAAAACAGCGTTGACCGTGACATCTGTCCCGGTAGAGCAAAGCAGATGTCACTCCCTTTTGCCTTGACTATTCAAAATTCTTACTATATCAATAGCATTAAGTTAAAAAGGAACTAAGGCAATAAATAATTTTTATTATTATCAAACTTTAACGTGTGAAAACGAGTGTCTGTCTGTGACAACGTAGCCCTTAACGGCGCGCGCCCCGCCTCCACTCGAGGGCCGCCGGAACTAGCCAACAGGTTCTGCATCTAAAGGCCGGCTTACATGCCCAGTGGGTGTTACACTTACCTGGGCATATCGCCGATCTGATTGTGGCTAACATTGCACCATCCCAACTTGGTCAAATCGCCGAGGTGGGATCCATCCAGTTTAGTGATGTTATTGTAGCTGTGAATGAGGAGTATTTTATAAGTAATTTTAAGCGTATCAGTGACGAATAGCGACCGTTCAAGCCCTGCTGTCAGACCGTGAATTGTAATTTACAAAAAAAAAAAAATTACAGGGAAATGTCGGACAGTGATTTGGGTTCGTTATAGCTTTGAGTTCGGTGGCTCACTGGAGGAGACACAGTCTCCCAATTTGGGTGGTCCATGGTCAATCCCCAGGTAGGCCATGTACCGATGAGTTTTTAAATTTAATTTAATTACTTTTTTTTTTATTTATCATTTATTGCACACAAGAAAAAAAAACATACAGATACAACATAATAGTGTACACTTATGTGAAATTATCCGACTGCTCTTAAGCGGTGAAGGAAAACATTGTAAAGAAACCTACATGGATGAGAAATTAAAAAAAAATCGAAGGCATGTGAAGTCCCCAACCCGCACTGGGCCAGCGTGGTGGACTATAGCCCTTAATCCCACGTTCTGTAAAAGGATTCATAACAATCTAAATTAAGAAATCGTTGCGCAATTTGATAATAGCCGTACCTTATATCCAGTACTTCTGTATCACGAAGACCTTTAAACTGATTTCTTTTTAGTGTCGCCAGCCTGTTGCCGTGAAGGTCCAGAGTTCGAAGCTTCTTTAGATTCTAAAATATAAAATTTTAAGGTAGTATTAGTTTAAGTATAAAGACTCACCCACTTAATCACAAACAAACAAAATATTCTTTATTGTACAACAATAAGAAGCATAAAAAGAAATAAGAAAAAGGGGATAGTACAATTTGGCGGCCTTATCACTAAAAGCGATCTCTTCCAGGCAACCTTTGAGTTAGGAAACATTATGCACATGACATGTAGGTAGCGTGCACGATAAACTAATTTTAATAAAATAAATAAATCACCCATATAAATACATACGTTAATTGAATACATAATAATACATATATATATATATATAAAATAATACATATAATATATACCAATATTGGAATTTAGTATAAATAGAATAGTACGTAACTAAGCACACATAATTATTGCAAGTATGAAACGAAAAGAGGGTAGATAGAGGAGCTAGATGGCCAGATACAACTCCTTCACTTGTGTCTTGAATACGTTCAGTGACTGAGCACGTCTAACTGAATCTGGTAGCGAGTTCCATAGCCGAATAGCTTGCAATCTAAAGGATTGACCGTAAAACTTCGTCAAGTTAGGAGGAACGTACAGCCGGAGGTTTTCAGAAGAACGAAGAGGTCTTCTGAAAACCTGTGAGTTGTGGAAAGATATTGGAACTGTTCCTTAATTACTCGTATTGAATTCCGTGATGATAGGATAAGGCCCCCTAATTTGTAGTTTCTATAATATATTTAAATGTACCTTCCTTATTTAAACAATAAAGCGTATTTGATTTGACCCACCGTCTTATTCATAAAAAAATTTACAAACGCTTTATAACGCCTGTTTTAGTTATAGTCTGTTTTGTCTCTGTCGTTCATAAGGAAATGTTGTAATAAAAGAAAGTGACAAAACATACTTATAAAGCGTTTGTAATTTTTTATGAATAAAAGGGTCAGACTATTTGAATGATAATCATACATACATATTTTTTTTATGCACAACGGGTTAGCACTTGACCTCAATCACACCTGATGTTAAGTGAAGATGAGGCCGAAGGAACAACACACAATGCTCACGCCTGTTTCCCGTTAAGGGTAGGCAGAAACAGGGCCTAATTTAAGGTCCTATGTAATTACCCTGACCCTGTGTAATTAGTAGTACAGAAAACAGTTTCATGTAATAAGATAGGTACCCCTATCTCATAATGCAGTTTACAAAATACAATAAAAATACCTAAGCAATGTTTCACATATAGACTAAAGTCCTTAAAAATTAATTTTAGGTGTCGCAAAGTGGTATCAAAGAAGGTCTCCTTCTCAGCATAAGTTGCAGTCTAGAAGTTAGACTACAACGCTGGTTTTCAGCGGAGCCTAAGGCGAAAACACGGACGCCGATCGGACATGTGAGGGTAAGTTTAAAAATTATTTTTTTTATTATATACTAGATTAGTAGCTAGGTTTTTAGATTAGATTACTAGATAGATGTAGTATATCAACCATCAGTGTGCGAAGTGTAAGTTTTGTCTCGTTTGTAACTTTACCATCGCGTTCGCGTTTACGAAAAAAGTCCCAATGAAAAAAATCGTTTTGCAAACTATCCGCTAGAGGCGCTGCACATTTCTCCATACAAATCTTCACGTGAACGCGTTAGTAAAGTTAAGTCGAAACAAAACTTACACTCGGCCCTCTGATATCCACAACACAAGCCTATAGTTGCTTAAAGTGAAACTTGTTACGAGTGCAACTACCCGGAACCCAGTGTTAACAGTGTATCAATACATTGACTTTCGCAACTAATTTCGGGAATCATTTGTGTAAGTGCAGACAAGACAGTTTAGTATAGTATTTCAGTTATTTCCATAGTATACTGACCTACGGCATTCTGTTGTGGGGAAATGCCGCGGACATAAATTGTATCTTTGTTCTGCAGAAACGAGCGGTTCGCGCGATTTACAAACTGGGCCCCAGAGTGTCTCTTAGGAATAAATTTAAAGAAATTAATATATTAACATTAGCATCGCAATATATTTACGAAAACTTAATGTATGTAAGAAAAAATATAGAATCGTTTAAGAAAAATAGTGATATACATAATGTTAATACCAGATATAAAAATAAACTTGCTGTTCATGCCAGCCGTTTACACAAAGTCACTAAGTCATTTAAGGGGCAATGTATACGCTTTTATAATAAGGTTCCAGTGGACATTCAAAATTTACCTTTAAATAAATTCAAAACCATCATAAAACAGACATTATTTACCAAAGGCTATTATAAAATTTCTGACTATCTGGATGATAAGCAAGCATGGACATAGACCGCTCGGCGATATTCAGCCTAATTATACAATATAATATAATTGTAACCCAAACTTATTTAAAAGAGCAACCCTTGAGTTTCTTGCTCGTTCTTCTCTGGGGAATCTGCTTTGCGAATGAGCAAAAATGTCAATAATTTTAATATTAAGATAAAAAATGTGACGTTTTCAAGTGATAATCTTTATCCTACGAAATAAATATTTTTTGACTTTTGACTTTGACTTTGACTTTGACTTTGACTTTGACTTTAAGACAGTTACGGTGACCGTGGGACATTTTCGGGTGGTCGGAGTGCCTTTTGTTCTCCGATCGTGGTAGAGAAAGGGCATTAGTTTAAGTTATATCATATAATTTCTGTAATACTGAAATAAATATATATTTCATGTAAAAGTTTAGTTTTTAAAAATCCTATCCGACGCCCGCATCTCGTAATTAACTATATAGCCTTAGATTAATGATTGGTCTCCGCGCCGCTACGACTAGATACCGCACTATGAAGAGAAAACAGGTTCCTGAATGCGGCAACTCAATATTGTAGTGTGTAGATTTATACAGTACTTACTGATGGTATGTGATGCCAGTATCTTTCTTGTTTTTTGTAGTATTGTTATTACATAGTTTGACTACGCAAACCGGCATTTTGCTTCAGTCTTAAACCAAAATTTCAAAGGACAACAGCACAGATCCATACATCTTTGGCCCAGTTTGTTGTCACTTCAATTAATAAATATAGTCTTGAACTCTTAGTACCAGACGTGCTAAAAACCTAACACATATATTTTTAAAGGACTTTAGAAAAGAACAAAAGAGGTTTGAAGTATGGTTTGGGGAACTTTGAAATTATATACTGGCAACATTAACCACATGCATTCTCACGCATGGAAACTAGATGCTAGGCCAAAGAAAAATTGTTTTTTCTTTTCAGAGTCGTCCGTCGCTCGCTCGCTGTTGCTCTTATCATGTTTTCTACTTAAATTATAACCTCACAGTCAAAAATGTCAGTTGTCACTTGTCTATTTTTTTTTTTTTCTGGAAAGAATTTAGTTTTTGTATACGTAGTTTGTGAGCCAAAATGTTTTCTGAGAGCGATATTTTCAAATATTTCTTATAACTATACTAAGGTTCCAAAAATTCTTTTGAATAGCTAAGTTGATAGTCTTTAGTACCGGCTTTTTTTAGGTGTACCTTTTATTAGGTGACAAAACACTGGCCCAAAAATGCTGATGTCTTTTGTTTGTTTGGTGACTGGCGCGGGTACGCCGAATACGGCGTAGTATTTGTTGCCGCATTTTTCGAGTACGCCGACGGTATCTAGTCGTAGCGGCGCGGAGACCAATCATTAATCTATGTATATAGCATTGTGTGCATGTCCAAGGATATTTATTTATTATTATTCTTATATTACTGTGAATGGACCGGGTCGTTCTAACAATAAAAATGCCACCACTTCATTGGTGTTAAAACGTGAGTTTGGAACCAATGGGGACTCAGTCGCACACCGACTTCGTTCACGAACTGTCGTATCAAATGCTGATTTATATTGTAAAAAAATGCATCACTTAACACACAAAAGTGAGCAATGAACATGCAAGTATCTTTTAAATATAACAAAATAATGTACTACATCAATATTGGCGACGACCGGTTGGCGTAGTGGATAGTGACCCTGTCGGCGAAACCAACGGTTGTGGGTTCGAATCCCGCGAGTGGTAAATGTTTGTGTGATGAATACGAGCATTTATTCCCGAGTCATGGATGTTTATATAAATATTTATGTATGTTTATCCGTTATCTTGTATCCATAGCACAAGCTTTGCTTAGTTTGGGACTAGATGATTGGTGTAAGTGTCCGAAATATAAAAAAAAAAAAAAAAATATTGTATTTTTTCTTGCACAGGCTAAAAAAAAGTTGTTGTGCGCAATGGTTATGGTCATTTACTCTCAGCAGTCCTATTAGTTCTCTCCAATCTCAATACAAGTCTTGAGGCTGTATCACCCGAGATGCGTCTTAAGAAGTTGACGCTATCTCAAGCTCCGTGCTAATTTATAAACCAATCTTGAGGTCTACTCAGCTGAGATCACTACTCAAATATTCGCGTCAGCGGCGAATGAATTCCTTTCCTTCCTTCTTGTGTTTCTTTTATTAATACGTGAAACTCTCAAGTGAGTACTGCTTGAGTATGTACGCGCGTTTCAGGTCTCAAGTTAGGTTTATTAATCAACAATCAAGTTTAACCGCCTCCGTGGCTCAATGTAAACAACATAAGGTTTACGAATCGGAGGTCGCGGGTTCGATCCCCAGCGGGGTACCTGTTTAGTACTCGTTTTGGTTGGTGGTAGGGCATTTTGAATGTCCGCCTGGCTAGCTACCACCATCTTATCTAAAATCTGCCGCCAAACCGCAATGTTAATAGCATTATTGTGTTCCGATTGTCAGAGATAAGATAGCCAGTTGCCCAAATATTTGGGTATCCGGGTCAGTATGCTTCCACCTTCGGCCTCATCTTCACTTAACATCAGGTGTGATTGAGACCAAGTGCTAACCCGTTGTGCATAAATAAAACACGTTTACTTGAGACCAGTCACAAGACTGTCCTCAATCTTGAGAACGGTTTATTAATACGGGCCTAAGAGAAGGCGCTTTTTTATTTACTATGAAAAAAGCGAAATAGATTTGCTCGCGCGATCATATCTATATAAGTCAATGGCCCTTGCACAATAACGCAAGCAAAACATAATCTAAAAAAAAGACTTAAGTGCCTACCTGAAAAGTCTCGATAGGTAAATCAGCAATGTTACCATTGGGCAGGTACAACCTTTCCAAACGTCCCGCGGCCTCGCTGCCGGCGAATATATCCTTCGCAAGACGTGACATTTGGTGTCCGTTGATTGACAGTATGGATAGGTTACCTAGAATCTGAAATAGATATTTAAAATTGTTATAATTTGGCCTTTAACAAGCATATAAACTTTTTTATAAGAGTAACTTAATTCGCCATATAATTAACCAAATACCGCAAAGGCCGGCAACGCATCTATGTGACACTTTTGGTGTTGCGGGTGTCCATGGGCGGCGGTGATTACTTTCCATCAGGTGACCCGCATGCTCGTTTGCCGCTCTGTCATATAAAAAAAAAAAAAATGTCTCAAGACGAAGGTCTTTGATAAGTGTGTGTTGCCAGTGATGATATTTGGAAATGAAACCTTGTCCCTCGGTATGGGCCTCATAAATAAATAAATAAATAAATAAAAGGCATTTATTCACCACAAAGTTAATTTAACAAGTAATTAATTGATTATAAATTAGGTCAAATTGTGATGAAAAGGTAGGGACTCAGCAGATTTGCTGATTTTCAGTCCCCCCCAAGTAGAGTAGTTGCTGCCACCAAGGAATTAATTATTATTAATCTATGAATAAATTTAAACATTCACTAAAAGCAAACAAAAACAACTACAAGTGATAAACTATAAAAAACATAAAAATACACGATACGAGAAGGTATCATATAGGTAGGTATTTATAAATTTCAATACTTATGTGTGATTGTGCGAGTGAATTTAATTAATAAGAAGGTTTGCCGATCATGATTGCATTGTGAATAGAAATTATATTGTTTTGGCTCACAGGCTTAGGTGTGGACACATGCCACTAAACAAGTTTGGCTATCTCATGAAAAAGACCAGCTCTCCTAACTGTGAGGTGTGTGGGACTGTGGAGGATGTTCAACACTTGTTAGTGAAGTGTGTCCGGTACGAGCAATCTAGAAGGGCACTGATGAGTGAACTTAAACTGAACGGATTTGATGTAGGAGTGTTTCACACTATTCTGTCCCTACCAAACTCAGAAAGTGCCAGGAAGTTATTCAGTTTTGTGAACTCATCGGTGTCTCGTTAAGTGTAGCGATTAGTTAAAGGGTACGATGGGACTGCCATACAAAATTTGTTAAAGTCCCTGTAAAAATTTTTTTCCAAAATAATAACCTACCTTAAAAGCCTCCTTAGGGAACTCCTTAATCCTCGTGTTGACCATGTAGATCTCCTGTAAGGTCCTGTTCACACCTGCGAACGCGTCGGCATCTACACTGATGATTGGCGTATCGATAGTGTGCAGCACCCTTACTGTTGATCTATGGAGGAGCGGGCCGTAGAGACGTGCTGAAATATAGTTTATTTTATTTTATTTCTTTGGGACAGTTAACAGCAGTGTACATAGTTACATTATTAACAGTTTCTGTAGGTATTAAGTATACTACTCTGTGTAAAAAGTATCGGGAATATGTCAATAAAAAGACCCGCGTAAAAGAGGTCGTTCTAATTTTTTTACTGCATGTTGGTAGCACTGTACTGATTTAGCGCGCAAAATTTGAGCGGGATCTGTCATTTAATTTGTTTTAAACTACACTTTTTGTTGGTCATAGTTTTGAGTCCTCGGCGATTTTTACAATGGAAAATATTGTTGAACAAAGAGTGTGCCTTAAATTTTGTGTTTCAAATGATATTTCATGTGGTGAATCACTAAAAATGTTGCGAAATACCTACGGCGAATCGTGTATATCGAAAACAAGGGCTTATGAATGGTATAAGGCTTTTAAAGAAGGCCGAGAAGTAGTAGTAGACTTGCCTCGTTCTGGTAGACCTTCAACCGCTACGACCAAAGAAAACATCGACAGAATCAAGAAGCTAGTGCTCAAAAATCAACGTATGAGTCTGAGAGAGTTGGCTAGTGAGGTGAACATATCTTTTAAGTCCGTCCACAACATTCTCATTGACATTTTAGGCATGAAACGCGTCGCCGCTCGACTAGTTCCAAAAGAGCTCAATTTTGTTCAAAAAGCGCAGCGAAAGCATGTCGCTGAAGACATGGTTTCCCGAGCTTCTACGGATCCGACCTTTATGAAACGTATAATAACTGGCGACGAGACATGGGTTTATGAGTACGACATGCAAACAAGCCAACAGTCTTCAGAATGGCGTCTCGAAAACGAGCCGTAACCCAAAAAACCGCGGAAAAGTCGCTCCAAAATCAAGGTGATGCTGACAGTTTTTTTTGACTACCGTGGTGTGGTTCACTCCGAATTCCTTCCAGAGGGAGAAACAGTGAATAAAGAATATTATTTAGGCGTCATGAAGCGTTTGCGTGAGAGTATCCGCCGAAAACGTCCAGATTTGTGGCAACACAACTCATGGATGCTGCACCATGATAATGCACCATCACACACAGCCATTATACTGAAAGAGATTTTAGCGAAAAATTCAACAAAAGTTCTCGACCAAGCACCGTATTCACCTGATATGGCTCCGTCTGACTTTTTTTTATTTCCCAAGTTAAAATTACCACTTCGAGGAAAACGTTTTGAGTCGATAGAAGCCATAAAAGAAAATTCGCTGAATGAGCTAAAGGCCATACCGCAAATAGCCTATGAAAAATGTATGGAAGACTGGGTGAAGCGGTGGAGATGTTGTATTGCAAGCGATGGGGCCTACTTTGAAGGCGATAAAATAAATTTAGATGAATAATTTGTATTTTTTGTTTTATTGACAAATTCCCGATACTTAGTACACTGAATGTATACACAGTCCACGACACTATCCACAAGGTAAGTAACACAGTGGTGTCGATTCGGATGTACAACGAACTAACTAAATTTAAATTATATGTATCCTTTTCTAACCACTAATACATGAAAAGGACGACATATAATTAAGTCCTGTCAAATTAAGTAAAAGGATCAAAACAAGCACTTCTTTATCAATATTAGGTGTACACCTAGCGACGTCACGATTAAAATACTATGGAGCGACTTGTTTTGACAGCTCTTAACTTAATTTGACAGGCCTTAATTTATAGTCGTCCCTTTCATGTTAATAGTGTTAGAAAAGGATGTATCTGCTTTAAATTTAGTTAGTTCGTTGTACATCCGAATCGACACCAATATTTCACAAAACTTACAAGTTATGAAATTTATAATAAGTACATCCGTATCATTACAATGTGCTGCTATACAAACCAAACAATATAAATATTACCCGTGCAATAACTCTCCAATAACAGAACTCCTAAATCTGTGGTATGAAAATGAAAATATGTCGAAATCTAAAAAATGTTCATTATACATGTTTACTAAGCGTCTTAGAGGACATCTCACACCAGCATTTGTCCTACATGGAGTACTAAGGAATATTTTGTGAAGATTCAATGAGCATTGGCCCTCACTAGGAACCCGATAGGTTGGTATAGTTGGTAGGAAATGAAAATTTTTACATCCTACTCTTTTTTTTTTATATATGAGAGGGCGGCAAACGACCATGCGGGTCACCTGATGGAAAGCAATCACCGCCGCCCATGGACACCCGCAACACCAAAAGGGTCACAGATGCGTTGCCGGCCTTTGAGGAAGGTGTAGGCTCGTTTCTTGAAGGTTCCAATGTCGTACTCGTTCGGGAATACCGCTGCCGGAAGTCCGTTCCACAGGGTGGTCGTACGTGGTAAGAAGTTTCTTGAGAAACGTACAGTGGTAGACTTCCACTCATCCAGGTGATGTGGATGGAAATTTAATTTTCGTCGAGAAGTGTATCGGTTAAATTGAGCAGCGGGTATTAGCTCGAACAGTTCTTCAGAACACTCCCCATGAAATATGCGATAGAGAATGCAGAGGGACGCGACGTCTCTTCGCAACGCCAGGGGATCCAGTCGGTCAGTGAGACTCTCTTGGCCGACAATTCGGACTGCGCGACGTTGAACGCGGTCAAAAGGAAGAAGATGGTACTGAGTACTCCATGTAAACTGAACCATATTTAGTCAAAAGCATTTCATAGGATCAATAATCACTTGAACCGGCCATGTGGGTGTCAGGCTCGACTAGACACATTACAACTAATATTAAGCAAAAACGGCTTTAAATCCAAGTGTTATAAAGTTTGAAATCTATAAAGAGTTAAAAATACTTTGATTACCATATAATATACATTGATGGTTCAAAGGTCTATAAACTTCTTACCAATATGACATTCCTTCAAAGTTAACCTCTCAATTGGTAAGTTCAGGCCAGCAATGTTTCCCAGTCCAATGCTAAGCACTGACAGCCCAGTGTTCTCGCACCTCACATGTATGCCGGTATCTGTTCCTTTCTCGCACACGCATGGAAACAGCAACTGGTTGTCCTTCGCTTTCGGGCAAGGGTATGTGGGGCCAGGGGGGATGTATTCGGAGTGGGTTACGTGGAGGATGGCGAGGGTGATAAGGATGAGGTACATTTTTGGGAAGTGATCTGAAAAATATTAGAAATAAGTATTTAAAAACCAAACAACGCGTCAACATATTTTGTATTTCCATATTCATTTATTCATGCTTTAATGTGTACATTAGGTCTTAAAAAAAAACAATAGTTTTTTTTAATATTTTTATGCACAACGAGTTGGTTCTTGACATCAATCACACCTGATGTTAAGTGAAGATGAGGTTGAAGGTGGAAGCGTACTGACCCGGAAACCCCAACATACTTGGGGGACTGGCTATCTTATCTCTGACAACTGGAACCCAACAATGCATTAACATTGCTGCTTGGCGGCAGATTTAGATAAGATGGTGGTAGCTAGCCAGACGGACAATTAAAATGCCCTACCACCAACCAAACCGAGTACTTAAACTTGTACCCCGCTGGGGATCGAACCCGCAACCTCCGAATGGCAAACCCAATGTTGTTTACATTGAGCCACGGAGGCGGTAGAATAGTCCATACATGAAACCCTGTAAGGGCACGGCAGATTCTAAACTTTTATAATTGTATTCACTATTCTAATTATCACAACATTATTATTATGTTTATCTATTTGTTGTTAATTGTTAATATAAATATTTTAATTATTATTGATGTACCCATACATATTTATTTATTTAAGCAAAGCTTGTGCTATGGATACTAGATAATGGATAAACATACATAAATATTTATATAAACATCCATGACTTGGGAATAAATGTTCGTATTCATCACACAAACATTTACCCCTCACGGGATTCGAAACCACAACCGTTGGTTTCGTTGACAGGTCACTATCCACTACACCATCCGGTCGCCCTATTATATCGTCCTACTATTAATCTAAAATTATGACTTTTCCTCAGCTTGCTGCTCATCTATTTATCTATATTATTATAATACTAATATATATACCTAATAATAATATAGTGCATTGTGGCCTGCAGCTGAATCCACTCTTTTTCCATGTAAGTAGAGCTGCATGATACACAGTCATGCAGCGAGCCAGCATTCCAAGCGACCTAAATCGTACTGATTTTGGTCGCTTGGAATGCTGGCTCAAGTGTTACTGGGGTTCAGAAAATTGAGCCCAAAACTTAGGTCCGTATTTCACAATGTTGCTCAAGCGTAGATCTCCACTTGAGCATGGTTAGAAAGAGATGCAAAAATCAAAAATCAAGATCAAAAATGTTTTATTTCGTAAGTTATAAAAATAACATTTGAAATCGTCATGACATATAGCTATCGCTCATTCACTAGGCAGTCTCCCCAGAGAAGAACGAGCAAGAAACTCCGGGGTTGCTCTTTTTAAATAAGTTAATACAAATATAATTTGAAATAATTGTAAAATTTATGATTCGACAAATAAGAATAAAATATACTGGATATTGCTGTGCGGTTCACGTCCACACCTTCTTATCATCCAGATAGTCAGAAATTTTATAATAGCCTTTGGCACATAGTTTCCGTTTAATGGTTGTTTTAAATTTATTTAAAGGCAAATTTTGAATGTCTACCAGAACCTTATTATAAAATATGCCGCTGTACAAGTTACATAAAGCTGTCCCTTTTAACTGTCCTCAAGCGGAGATCTTTGCTTGAGTAACATTCAGAAATACGGGCCTTAGCCTTCAATATTAGGTTCCTTTTATAAAAACCAATGAATCTCTGTTGGAAGGAAGTAAGGTGAGGTTGCCCTTCAACCATCTATTTTGCAAGAAATGGTTAGTATGGGGAGTTTTTGGGGGGAAAGGACAAAGCAAAATTTTATTTGCGACCCCTTATGGACAATCTGACCCGGAAAAAGAGTTAATTTTCTCAGTATTTTTACTGCCTAAAATGCCTAGGAAGTAAAAAATACTTTAATGCCCGAAGGCCAGAAAGACCTGTTTTCATTAATAAAGACCATGACATCGTGAAGAACAAGTGCGTTATATGGGTATTATCAACATAAATTGTAATTAAAGTTAGTTCAAACAATGGATAGTTAATTGACTAATACTAACAAGTCTGTCGTAAAGTTTTCACAAACTTTCACTTTAAAAAAATGTCCTGAATCAACTTACCCTGCTAATAATACTTGGCTAAGCTTGGATTATGGCAAATCACCTAGAGTATGGAAAATTTTCAGCTGTTGTAACATGTTAAATTGGGCAAATAATACACGAAAATTTGAGGTAAATAAAATGCAAACCTCTCCTCCACGGTCAACACAAAACTAAATTAGTGTTGCCATGTCAATGTCAAACGTAGATTTTTCTCGTTATAATTCACTCGTCTTGGAGTAGGCAACGGGGTCCAAACAGCCATGTCTTATTTATCTTATTTCTAAAGTTTTGTCTCCATCCATAATGCAAACTTGAGATATTATCATTATAAAAAAAAAACTCTACAATCAATCTCATGGCATTAGCGAAAAATTATTTTTTTCAATCTATGGACAACTAGGTTTGGGACTTCGGGATTTTTGAATGACGTTTTAGTAGAAATCACAATTTGTATTCTAAATAATTCTTATGATTGAATAACCTTGAAAAATTTTACAAATAATCTTAATTTATTAAGCACAACCAGTACTATTTACATGCAAAATTCACAATGCCACCTAAAAGACAGAGGAAAGCACGGAAAGAAAGATTTCGTTGCGATCACATTGAAGGAGAAAGATTTCATGCACAAGTAGAAGATGTGTTTAGATACAATTGGTGGGAAGTGTTTTGCTTTCCATACATACTATGTGCTCGCCTCTGGGAATGCTGTGTATCCCTCTGCGCCGGTACAAACCAATGTCTTGTGTACTGGTTAATGATCCAATGGCTTGTGTGCAAAATCACAAGAATAACCACTCCGGATCCAATTATATTCCCATATTACTTCTACATGTTCTGTCAAGTTATACTACTGACGGTTTTGTTCGTTGTACTTTGGCATTTCTTTGGACATAGTGTGGTGATACCATATTTTCAAGCGTACGTTACGGCGTTTTCTGAAGATGGCCCACCCGAGCTTGGTGGGCCGAAGAAGAATGCAACTCGCTTAGCATTCAGGCGTTACTGTTTCAGAAAATCTGAAATATTCGACACTACTCTCGACAACACAGGAACCACAACATATCCCAGTTATTCCATGAATATTATTGTTGTTGTTTTGGACTTTCTCCTTTACGAATTACTTTAAAAAAGACAAAATCAATTTGAAAATTTCTTTTTTATTTATAAAAGTAGTTAACGTCCAAAGAATTATTACTAGATAGTTCCTTCCATTAGTAGAGACACTAAATCCTTGTTATGGATCATGTTTTCATATTCATTACTTTCTTTGTGATATACAGGTACAATAATAATGGTAAGGATATAAAAATAGCTGGATCACTGTGATCTACCAAATGGCATACAAAAAGAAAAATAAACAATACAAGTCATATACATGGTTTGTTTTTACAATAAAACGTTGAAGTAATTATTTTCCGAATGTCATTTTATAATAAATCCATACAATAATTAACATAATAAAGAAGAAATCTCTTACAGAGATAAGCTCGCCTTTTGTGTATTGTAATTTCTGTCCTATGTTTGTTTAATGTATGTTTGTATACTTATATATGCAATAAAGTGTTAAATAAATAAATAAATAAATAATAATAGATTACAGGCGAATGTCAATATGTAATTTCGACGGGTACGTAATCAGGGTTAAACAGTCCAGTTAGGTAAATCCAACTTCGTCAAGGAGGTCAATCGTCGAACCCAACTCTGCTGAGCAGCGTTAGGGAAGCTACGTAACATCTTCTCGTCGCAAATACCGCAATGTCTCAAAACGAAAGTCTTTGATCAGTGTGTGTTGCCAGTGATGGCATATGAACCTGAAACGTGGTCGTTCACTAATGAGCCTCATAAGAAGGCTCAAGATCACCCAAAGGGCAATAGAGAGAAATATGCTCAGAGTCTCCCTGCGGCATCGAATCAGAAATGAGGAGATCCGCAGAAGAACCAAGGTGACAGTTAAGGCCCGATGAATTGCCGCTCTATCGAACGGGATGCAAAGGGGGTCGCGCCGGACCGAGCGCTCGAAATGCTGCGGCAGAACGCATCCACGACGGGCGCTGACGCTCTGGCAGGAGCGCCTTATAACACAACGCTGCGCCCGCCAACGCACCGTCGGAGCCGTTCTGCCGAATTTCGAAGCATCTATCGCGATATGTTCCCGCCAGCATTAGTCGCGGCTATACTGGCGAGCGAGGAAGGTTGGAGGGCAGCGGCCTCTTTCTACGAGGCAGTCATGGTCCAGAAGGAGGCCGCAGAGCGGGATCGGGAGAGGGCCGATCCCACTCGCAGGAGGCGATGTCGGGGAGGGGGCAACATCTCGGGGCGATGTAGTCGTCAGATGCTGCGTGGGAGAGGATAACAGCCCCCGGTTCGACCTATTACCTTGTAGATCGTTCTGGAAGCTACATCACACTAGCATGCTCACAGTAAATCGCGAGAATTGAATTGAAAATAGTTTGAAAGCAGCTATCTTCATTTCCAGATTTTTTCGTGACGGTTTAAAATGCAGGGAAGCGTTGAAGTCACATAGTTACCGACTTTCAATCATCATCATATCAGGTACAGGACGTCCACTGCTGGACATAGGAGTCCTCTGGGAACGACTTTGCATCTCATAAATTATTCACCTAAATGATTAAGCTACTTACAAACCTACCTAATACAAAATTATAAGGATTTCGTTTATGCATTTTGACTACTCAATCCTAAAACTATTATGTAGAAGTTGCTGAGATAACACCATCACAACTATTTAACAAACAAACAAACCACGAACTAAATATTCTTTATTGCACCACAATAACAAACAAAAAAGGGAACTACTAGAAATTTAACTCTATAGATAGAATTCCATGTAAGCCCCCTTTTTTTGATGCACGGCGGGTTAGCACTTCACCTCAATCACTGTTTGATTGTGATACCGTCATTGTATGTATTTAAAGTATTTACAATATAAATAGTTTCCATGTAGTTACAACCATCGCTATTTCATCTTTATATCTATAACCAATTCCATTTAGTGTTATGGCTGCAATGTCAGGGTTGAAGTTCACAATGCTAAAGTTGACGATTGTACTGTAAGTTAAGCTTCTCTAGTTTGTGTAGCTGAAGAAAGGACAAACAGAACAACACATATAACCACCACCGCAACACATAATTAAGACAATAGACGATAAACTCAAAGAAGTAGACATGATGGATAAATTATAATAAAAGGTTGTTAACTTTTATAAATTTAGCTAGTACATATACAAGACGGGAGTGAACTTGACTTAATAAGTAGTTAACATTTATGGGGCGGGGCATATTTTTGGGGAGAAAGTCATAAAGTGGGACAGAAATTCGTGGGTAGTTGAAAAATATATGCTCGATAGTCCCTACCTCTAGTCCACACTCGCATATAGAAACTCTATCAATCGTCAAACCTGATGAAGATGGGGTCGAAGGTGAATGTGTACTGACCCGGAAACCCCATCTTATTTGGGAAACTGGCTATCTTATCTCTGACAAGCGGAACACAACATGGTTAACATTGCAGTTTGGCTGCAGATTTAAATAAGATGATGGTAGGCGGACGTAGAAAATCACCACCATTTGCGCCAATATATAACCTGCTAGTTAGACACCTTAGTCCACGATATTATTTTACAGATTTATATGAAACCGTAGAGAGCGAGAGATATTGCACTGTACAGAGGCATGGGGCACAAAATAGAGGAGGCTTTTGCAGTGGGACAAGTAGTACTACTATATTAATTCTGTACCCTAGGACAACATAGATTTTACAATCATACAAGTGGGGCAATATCCAAGTGACAAGTGTTTATTTATGACATTGACAGCTAACTTATTGTTATAGAAAATACATTACATAGATACATGTGCCATCTTTGTGCCATACATAGCACAGACAGATTTTTTTTTTTTTGAACGTTGCGTAAAACTTATTTTATTATTCCTACTATTCAGTAAAAACTTTAATTTACATGGCAACATAGCGACCTTGAATAGTAGAAGCGATTTTCTTTCACCAGTTCACCCTGAAAATGGCGAAGTGTGTCACAGTGGTTTCATTTCACAAATTCGATTAAATTCTGTATTAGATTAAATACTTGGAAATTGATACAATTTTATGTAAAAAATTGTGTAGGAAACCGTTGAGGACAACTTCAATTATCACTTCCTACTGGTAAGTGCTTTTAGTTAGATTTTTCATAAAGTGAAAATCCGTGATTTCACGTAACTTTTTACAACTTCACATTACCTACTCAAGTTATTTGAATATTTATAAAAACTAGAACAAATTTAAAACTTTTTTATAAAAAAATGTTTTTAACTGTGCTACCTTCATTAACCTACAGTATAAACAAATTTAGGACAATAGGTTGCAAATTCCGTACTTTCAAAATAAATTTAATAATCGTAAGTAGGAAATAAGCAATAACGGTCAACTACTATAACATGCGATGTGTTATAATATGCTAAGAAATAACGACTTAACAATAAAATAACGGTGGTGTTGCCAAGGGCCCCATGGCCTACATAAACAGTAATTCCTTGGCCGTGTATTCATTATAAAGAAAAGAACCCGTTTCGCAATGTTTATTAGTACCGTGAAATCGCGACCTACTGACACACATCAGCTTATTGTAGCCCACTGCTCGACATAGGCATCTAATAAATTTCTCTTTAATATTATGTTTATTGGATGTCCTGTGGCTTATATGATTATGTTATTTATTTTTTTTACTACCAAATTAGGTTTAGAAATATTTTTTTATATTGTCCCATCAGTATTATGTGAAAATTTGTTATATACAAACTTTTTTTCGTCTAATTTCGCTTATTGATTGCACTACCTTGTTCATAATTAGGACATTAATTATTTATGAAATAAATAAAATATGGTTGAAATATATTTTTGTTGGTACCTACTATATTTGCACATACACACAGCGCCATCTAGTTCCACACTAAGCTACTAGGTTTGTATTATGGATACCAGATGGTTGATAAACTACACAATACCTACATATAACTCGGGAACACATGTCTGTATTCATCATATAAACACATGCCCCTAGCAGGATTCGAACCCTCGACCTATTGGTATAGCAGTCAGAAAATCTAACCACTACACCAAGCAGGTCGTTTAGAAATGAAACGTGCATAACTCTCGGATCTGTATTCATTAAATACAATTTTCTGTCAACTTTAAAAACTAAAGATGTATCATCAGCAAATAGTACAATCTCGGTCAATCTCTGGACCATAAATGGTAGATCATTTATGTAAACTAGAAACAAAAGAGGGCCTAATATTGAGCCCTGTGGTACGCCTATCCTTACTTGAGAACCTGGTTATCTTACGCCATTAACATCTACTTTTTGTATTCTATTTTCTAAATATGATTGAATTAAACTTACGCTTCCACCTTCGACCTCATCTTCACTTAACATCAGGTGTGATTGAGGTCAAGTACTAACCCGTTGTTAATTTAATTAATAAATAATAATACATAAATAATAAATATCTTTGCACATACACACAGCGCCATCTAGTTCCACACTAAGCAACTAGGCTTGTATTATAGATACCAGATGGTTGATAAACTACACAAATTCATTTTTTTTGTAAATAAATATCTATATAAATGAAAAACATCCATTACTCGGGAACACATGTCTGTATTCATCATATAAACACATGCCCCTAGCAGGATTCGAACCCTCGACCTATTGGTATAGCAGTCAGAAAATCTAACCACTACACCAAGCAGGTCGTTTAGAAATGAAATGTGCATAACTCTCGGATCTGTATTCATTAAATACAAGCATAAGCCCATAGCAAGATTTGAACCCGTGCCCTATTGGTATCTAACCACTACACAATGTGCTATGTTTTGTCCGCTTCTACTGAAGTACTATTTTGATACTTTGTATGAAGGAGTTTAGCACCCTGTATTAAAAAAAAAAATCGTCTGCTATTTATATAACAGTAGCATTATTTCTCTGCTTTACAAGTTAGGGCCCAGGTTATTCAGTATCCAGAGTAATTTATTTACTGCCAAAATTTATTCTGGACAGCCCTTCAATTGCAATATTTTAATTTAATAACTTGTATAATATCAATATAATCATGTGTATTTCATATCCTTTTGCGTTCTCACACCGCTCACTAGTTCCAAACTGGTCCCAACAGAATACCAGCGCTCCATCCGTCCGCGGGCGGAGCACCATGCTGAGTTGGAACCATTTTGTCGCTACAGCACATAATAACTGACATTTTAGAATTTTTATTCCTGTAATTCTACTATACTATTTGGTTCTGTATTACTAATTGTTATAATTGTGCAATGTGCTTACAGGCAAATAAACAAATGATCTATCTATCTATTTAAGAAAAGGCTAAAAGAGCATTACCTCTCCCATCTTTAGCGATTATTATTATTATTTGTATGTAGGTTTATAATATATTAAGTAAGTAATATATTATAATATATAATATTTAGAAATGTAATTTGTGGAAATTAATTTGTATGAATTCGATTGAAAAATTTTAATTTGAAATAATAACAATTTAATATGTAATAATAATAATTTAATGTGAAAATAATAATAATAAAAAATAAGCAAAAGTAATTGTGCATGCCAATATGTAAAAATGTGTAACTCTGCCAGAAATAAAGGCTATCTTTATCTTTATAATATAATCAATATCATTTA
Organism: Oegoconia quadripuncta; assembly: GCA_949316235.1. NCBI lineage: Eukaryota > Metazoa > Arthropoda > Insecta > Lepidoptera > Autostichidae > Oegoconia > Oegoconia quadripuncta. Next base: position 48,351,751 of record OX438741.1, on the reverse strand, counting down.
TTGTGAATCACAGGATTAAGGATGTTACTTTAAAATAATTATCGCTGTGTTCCGCCCGTGGGCATACAAGGTCAAAATAATTAGGTGCTATAAAAATAAAGTTAATTAAAATACAGTAATTACATTGGGCATAAAAAAATCCATAAGAATGTCATAAAATTCCGAAATGTTACATTTGCATTAATTCATTACTTTTACATACAATAAACTACATACAACGTTATGTCAACAATTTATTAATTTGTTATGATGAATCTGAATGTCAATTTGAAAATGTCCATTATTGTATAATGTCAACTGTCATCTGTATCAAAAAATTCCTTAATAGAATAAAATGACTTATCTATAAGATAGTCAAATAACTTTCTCCTAAAAGAAAACTCGGTGCATTTCTTTAAATCTGGAGAAAGTTTATTAGAGAAATCTCTCGACGTGGTTCCCAGGGTCGAAGATGCTTAGCCGACAGGATACAATCAAACCAGGAGGAACCACCTCCCTTTTCAATTTCAGAACGAAATGTGCAATCCGCTGACGTGGATGGAAATATTTTGTTTATAGCTTTACTTAATATCTAATAAATTGATATAATTGTCATCTTCACAAACTTTCACATTTATAATATTAGTGGCATGGGATTTCAAATAAGTAAAATTGTATTAAACTGTAATTGGCATGACTTTGGCTTGTAAATTTTGTGTAATATTTTTTATAATGATGCTGTTGATTCTGTATCAAAATCAAAATCAAAAATATTTTATTCAATGTAGGATACAAAAATATCACTTATTGAAAGTCAACATGTTATTTTTTTTAAACTACATCGCTTCACAAGGTGTTATGGTTAGGGAGAAGAAGCGACAAGATACTCCGCAACAACACATCTTTTCAATTAGTTTCCATCTTTACAATAATATTACATTTTATATTACATATTACAAAACAATAGCAATTAGCATAACGACCAGCTAACACCAGACCTCCTTATCGCCTAAATAATCATCTATCCTGTAATAACCCTTCTTACACAGAGTTTCTTTAATGTGGCGTTTAAATTTCTGCTCTGTTAAACTCAATACATGTTCTGGTATTTTATTGTAAAAGCGTATGTTGTGTCCCACAAAGGATGTGCTAACCTTGCTAAGTCTAAATTGTGGAATTTCAATTTTATTTTTGTTTCTAGTATTCAAATTATGATTATCAGAATGTTTGCGAAATAGGCATATATTTTTGCGTACATACATTATACTGTCATATATATATTGGGATGCAACAGTTAAAATACTTATTTCTTTAAACAGATCTCTTAGAGAATCACGGCAGCGTAAATTATATATTGCTCTGATTGCTCTTTTTTGTAGAACAAATAATGTTTGAATATCTGCAGCTCTACCCCACAGTAGTATACCATAAGACATAATGCTATGAAAGTAGCTAAAATAAACGAGCCTCGCTGTTTTAATGTCAGTAAGTTGTCTAATCTTACGAACAGCATAAGCAGCTGAACTGAGCCTTGAGTAGCCTGAGAGTATTATCAATAAAAAAAAAAATTTTTTGGGGCTTGGCTGGTTTATGCTGGAGCTGGTCCTTACGTTGTGCGCTCAAAATATTAGGGAACGTTTCTGGGTGGCGTCTAATGTAAAGCACTATCTCAAATATGTATAATGATAATCAGTGTTAATACGAGTATTTTGAGATTTTTGAAGAAAGGCCTACATCTATCCATTATTTTCAGGCCACAGATTGACCGTACACAGCTTTTTTGTGCTATAAATACACTGTCAACATTTACAGCATTCCCCCAGAAAATAATTTCTTAGCCTAGCAGCACCATATCCATGGTACGCTGTAATTACGGATTTTTGGTTTATAACTTTATTCAATATCCGTAAAGCATAAGAAAACTGACTAATTTTACCATGTATAACTTCCAAATGTGATCGCAATTTCATATTATCATCAATGTATAGTCAAAAAAATATGTTCACATATAGGCTATTTTAGTTTCGGGCGGAAAGGTAGCGTAAATATAAGCCGTCTTTGATAATAAGAAACTCGAATAAGTTTCATTAAATCATACATTTAAAATTTTAATTGTATGAGCTATGAAATATCCTTATTTAATCGGGTTTCTGGCAATAATTATTCATGCAAAGAAAATTTATCGTGCATTATTTTAATTGAAGATATTATAAGAGATAATTTGGCTGAAGAGTAATGAAAATTTCATTAAAATCGGTATAGCACAAGTCAAGTTACTAGTTTGTTAACCCAGAAATGTAGGAAATTGTATAGAGATTTACTGGGCGGTCGATTTTTTTAATGGCCAGTGTATTTCTGTATACGTTGATTCAAGTATGTTTGGAACATTAAATAAATAAATATTTTCGGACACTTACACCAATCATCTACTTAGTCCCAAACTACTAGATAACGGATAAACACATAAATATTTATATAAACATCCATGACTCGGGAATAAATGTTCGTATTCATCACAGAAACATTACCCCTCGCGGGATTCAAACCCGCAACCGTTGGTTTCGCTGCCAGGATCACTATCCACTTCACCAAGTATAAAAAAAAGACTAGGTTAATTTCCGTTCAAATAATTAATACTAAACGAAATGTGCTTAACGTAGCGTTTTTGCTTATGGTTTGGCTTTGGTACTATTACAATACACTTTATTGCACAACAGAAAAGAAAATACAGTTTTAGAATAGAATGTATAATTTTGCGACCTTATCACTAAAAGCGATCTCTTCCAGGCAACCTTTGGGTATAAGGACAGTACCTTTGAAATAGGTAGGTTGTGCGGTATTATTGTTCAAACTTAGCGCGATCTGCCCCCAATATACCTTACATTTAGTAACGGCTTCTATTAATAGTGTTTCCTGGTAAGTTAGCAAGGCAGGTCATGTACTGATAGAAATCAGTATGCTTTATGGCCGCTGCTTCCTGTCGAACTATAAAAGAATTGCGTCAGAGCGCTCCGACAGTTTCAATGGAGTGTGTATTTGACACTCAATGCACATGAACTTGAAATTACCTAAGTAATATATTAATGCGAAGTGAAAGAACCGATCGGTTTACGAAAATTAGGGAAAGTACCATTGAATAATAAATAAATATAAATAAATATTTCGGACACTTACACTAATCATCTAGTCCTAAACTAAGCAAAGCTTGTGCTATGGATACCAGATAACGGATAAACATACATAAATAATAAATAAATATCCTTGGACGTACACAAAATGCCATCTAGTTCCACATTAAGCAACTATATGCTTGTGTTGTGGATACCAGATGAGTGATAAACTACATAAAATACATTTTTTTTTGTAAATAAATACTTATTATAACTCGGGTACACATGTCCGTATTCATCACACAAACATTTGCCCCTAGCGGGATTCGAACCCGCAACCTTTCGGTATAGTGGTCAGAGTTGCTAACCATTACACTAAACAGGTCGTCATTATGAAATTGATATCTCCGACCACTCCATTTGGGGTAAAGATCGTGAGTTTATAACATACAGAAATAAATATTAATATTTTTTTATACAAGGCAAAAACGCTGTTTTCGAATAAGAACATGAATTAAATTTTATGCAATTTATAATGTCTGCATGAAAACAAAATAAAAATACATTTGCGTATTGTAATACTTAACTATTAACTATATAGTATATCGTCCTCGTTATTAGGTAATTTATGTACATGTTAATTAGTAGTTAAACGTTAGGGTTGTCGCAATCAACATTAGCTCTGCTCTGCAGCGTACGCAGTCAAAAAAATTCGACAAATATCAGACGTAAATATTGCTAGATTAGTATATTTTAGTTATTTCCACGGTTTGATGTCTTACGATGTCTTCCCGTGGAGTATAGTCCGGGTCCTATTGCAAGCTATTGTATGGAGACCCTGCAGATTGTGACCAAAGCATGAAACTTGGTACGGTTGTAGCCCAGGTCAAATTGAGCAGATTAAGCCCTGGCCCCACCAGATCCGGCCACGGGTGGGGGAGGGGGGGGTGGTTAAAGACCGCTCACGCCGCTCCGCAAACAAAAAATTCTGACGCCTCGAGACTACATACGAGACCGTGTCTGGTGTCATTTTCATATAAATTGGGGATGAGGAATTCATATTTGAAGTTTTCGTAATACCTCTCCCTACAAAAAAAATTTTTTTTTGAAGGAAACGTGAAAGTTAGAAGTATTATATTTCTGTTTGAATAAGCGTAACTATAAAATTGGTAAGTTATCATACAAACAAAAAATACTGATTTATAATATGACTACTCTAGTTTGTAAAAATATATAATTTATATATATTTATTATATAAATGAGACCAGAAAAAAATCCAAAGCGTCGCGCGGCGTAGAGGTCGAACGAGAGTTGTTGAAGTCCGCTCGGCCAACCAAAAATTCTAACGCCTCCTGATTTTGTGCCAGACCGTGTTTAATTTCTTTTTCTTAAATATTAAGGGTGAGGCATTACTATTTGAAGTTTGCCTTTTAATACAGTAAATTGACATTTTAATAGGAAAAGGTGTAAGTTAGATGAATTATTTTTTATTTGAATAAGTGTAACTTTAAAATTGGTTAGTATTGGTAATCATAAAAAAAATTATTTATAGTATTACTTTTCTTGTTTAAAATAAAAATATAATTTAAATATAATTATTACATAAATGATTCCAGAGAAAAGTACGAAACGCTACGCGGCGGGGACAAAAGGCGCGACACACTAAATGGTTTAAAATTGTATCCTGTTCTGGTTAATTTTAAATTGATTTTAAAATATTTTTATATATGATAAATAATCATAATATTAATTATCATTGTATAGATTATAATATTACAGTAGGAATACTTAAAACATTATACAACAGCAGTACTAAATAACAGAAACACACATATTCATACATGTATCTTTATTCCCTATTTCTGCCACTGCACAAACACAGCTCAGTGCAATTCAGCCCTTGTTTATTACAACTGCATCTATTACTGCACTCCTGTTTGCATTGGCAGCGTACAAGCTCTAAACAAGCACGCGCAGCAACAGGTGCAGTTGTCCAGTGTGGCACCCAGATACTGTCAACAGTCTTCTAGCCCCAGTCTTCAGGACTTGGTAAATTTTGATGAGCTACCGTTTGCCCCTACACAAACACTCCTTGATATACAGCCCTTTTCAAATGCTGGTGGAGAGCATCTGCAGTTGGTGGAATGTGCTCCAACTGTCGGTCCTTTTTCGTGAATAAATGTTTTCTGCATTCGTTGACTTTTTCAAATTTACTGGATCTAAAATTACAGATGTGAGCGCTTTTAAGTATATTCTATTGAGTAAGTTCTGAAATAAAACATCAAAAAGGGATTTACCTATCGTAAAGAGCTACCACGTACTTTTGTATAATAGAAATACATTGATCGTCTATTTGTCTTGACGACGTCTGCACTTGGAAAGCACTTGTCACCTCCGGGTAGGCTTTCCAAGCTTCGAAAGCAGTTTTTTTACCTCTGCCACGGAATGCCGATACTGTGTCGCATTCAGTAAATGCGTGAAACAGCGGCAGTACATTCGCCTTGGCTGGTCCTAAAAAATTTTAAGTAAGATTAAGATGTAAGTATTAATGTTATCAATTAAAATACAGTTAGTGTATTATAAACAAACTTTAACCTAATGCGGATGCGATTGCATGACATGAGATAAATTGATTTATTTCCAGTTCCAAGGTGGACGTAAAGCTTCTCCAGCTGAGGATATTTGAACACACAAGATACTGCTAAAACTAAAACGTCAGTGTCGACAGATCTTATTAATATATAGGTGTGTCCCTGTGCAACAGCAAATTTGCCCAACTCTTGACAATTTTGGTGTTTGAGTTCACCCGTGTACGATCGCCAGCGCCACGTTTTTGTCTAGTCATATTTTTTAAACTATTGCCATCATATTTATTCCAAACGACATCCACTCTTGGTTCACGTCGCCGATACTGTTGCACAGGGACACACCTATATATTAATAAGATCTGTCGACACTGACGTTTTAGTTTTAGCAGTATCTTGTGTGTTCAAATATCCTCAGCTGGAGAAGCTTTACGTCCACCTTGGAACTGGAAATAAACATCAATTTATCTCATGTCATGCAATCGCATCCGCATTAGGTTAAAGTTTGTTTATAATACACTAACTGTATTTTAATTGATAACATTAATACTTACATCTTAATCTTACTTAAATTTTTTTAGGACCAGCCAAGGCGAATGTCCTGCCGCTGTTTCACGCATTTACTGGATGCGACACAGTATCGGCATTCCATGGCAGAGGTAAAAAAACTGCTTTCGAAGCTTGGAAAGCCTACCCGGAGGTGACAAGTGCTTTCCAAGTGCTGACGTCGTCAAGACAAATAGACGATCAATGTATTTCTATTATACAAAAGTACGTGGTAGCTCTTTACGATAGGTAAATCCCTTTTTGATCTGTTTTATTTCAGAACTTACTCAATAGAATATAATTAAAAGCGCTCACATCTGTAATTTTAGATCCAGTAAATTTGAAAAAGTCAACGAATGCAGAAAACATTTATTCACGAAAAAGGACCGACATTTGGAGCACATTCCACCAACTGCAGATGCTCTCCACCAGCATTTGAAAAGGGCTAGGAGTGTTTGTGTGGGGGCAAACGGTAGCTCATCAAAATTTACCAAGTCCTGAAGACTGGGGCTGGAAGACTGTTGACAGTATCTGGGTGCCACACTGGACAACTGCACCTGTTGCTGCGCGTGCTTGTTTAGAGCTTGTACGCTACCAATGCAAACAGGAGTGCAGTAATAGATGCAGTTGTAATAAACAAGGGCTGAATTGCACTGAACTGTGTTTGTGCAGTGGCAGACATAGGGAATAAAGATACATGTATGAATATGTGTGTTTCTGTTATTTAGTACTGCTGTTGTATAATGTTTTAAGTATTCTTACTGTAATATTATAATCTATACAATGATAATTAATATTATGATTATTTATCTAATATAAAAAAACATTTTAAAATCAATTTAAAATTAACCAGAACAGGATACAATTTTAAACCATTTAGTGTGTCGCGCCTTTTGATTTCCCCGCCGCGTAGCGGTTCGTACTTTTCTCAGGAATCATTTATGTAATAATTATATTTAAATTATATTTTTATTTTAAACAAGAAAAGTAATACTATAAATTATTTTTTTTTATGATTACCAATACTAACCAATTTTAAAGTTACACTTATTCAAATAAAAATAATTCATCTAACTTACACCTTTTCCTATTAAAATGTCAATTTACTGTATTAAAAGGCAAAGTTCAAATAGTAATGCCTCACCCTTAATATTTAAAAAAAAGAAATTAAACACGGTCTGGCACAAAATCAGGAGGCGTTAGAATTTTTGGTTGGCCGAGCGGACTTCAATAACTCTCGTTCGGCCTCTACGCCGCGCGACGCTTTGGATTTTTTTCTGGTCTCATTTATATAATAAATATATATAAATTATATATTTTTACAAACTAGAGTAGTCATATTATAAATCAGTATTTTTTGTTTGTATGATAACTTACCAATTTTATAGTTACGCTTATTCAAACAGAAATATAATACTTCTAACTTTCACGTTTCCTTCAAAAAAAAATATTTTTGTAGGGAGAGGTATTACGAAAACTTCAAATATGAATTCCTCATCCCCAATTTATACGAAAATGACACCAAACACGGTCTCGTATGTAGTCTCAAGGCGTCAGAATTTTTTGTTTGCGGAGCGGCGTGAGCGGTTTTCAACCACCCCCCCCTCCCCCACCCGTGGCCGGATCTGGTGGGGCCAGGGCTTAATCTGCTCAATTTGACCTAGGCTATACCTGTACCAAGTTTCATGCTTTGGTCACAATCTGCAGGGTTCATCGCAATAGGACCCGGACTAGTAATGCCGCGGATATAAATACAATCTTTGTTTTACAAAAACTGAGACCTGTAGACAGTAACCAGTAAACAGAGATCAATTGAGACCTGTAGTGTCACCTAGAGATAGGTTTAAAGTGTATAACATTCTAACCTTTTCGTCACAGTACATTTTTGAAAATGTAATGTATGTCAATTACACCTGATGTTAAGTGAAGATGAGGTGGAAGGTGGAAGCGTACTGACCCGGAAACCCCAACGCTTTTGGGGGACTGGCTATCTTATCTCTGACAACCGGAACACAACAATGCTATTAAGATTGCTGTTTGGCGGCAGATTTAGATAAGATGGTGGTAGCTAGCCAGGCGGACATTAAAATGCCCTACCACCAACCAAACCGAGTACTTAAACATGTACCCCGCTGGGGATCGAACCCGCGACCTCCGAATTGTAAACCCAATGTTGTTTACATTGAGCCACGGAGGCGGTTTGTTTCGTCTTGATCCCTAGAGTGTCATAGGATACATTTTATGGTTAAAAATCCAACATGGCGCCCGCAAAATACGAAATATGCTTTCGGGTTTTTTGACTTTGTTCACGCACGAGGTGGGAGTTAGCGAAAATAAATATTCCTTTTATTGTTGGTCTTCACATTTGGCTGGTTAAAGTTGTTTTTGTAGGTTAGCTAATTGCTGTTATAATATTAATGATAGCTATATCTATTTATATTTCAAACAAGGGTAATCACATTACTGTTAATGTTTTCATTGTGACAGTCAGTTTAAAGATGAAATAGGCTATAATCTCTATTATAATAGTATTATTTTTATTATTGGCAACCTGTTCGATGCAATTGAAGGGCTGTCCAGAATTAATTTTAAAGAGAGGTGAGTCAGAATTGTAGCAAGTGGAAGTCTGCCTACCCCTATATATACAGGACAGACAGCGCCATCTAGTTCCACACTAAGCAACTAGGCGTGTGTTGTGGATACCAGATGCTTGATACACTACACAAATATTTTTTTTTTTGTAAATAAAAAGTTATATAAATGAAAAAATTCCATAACTCCGTTACACATGTCCGTATTCTTCATACAAACACATGCCCCTAGCGGGATTCGAACCCGCAACCTTTTGGTATAGTGATCAGAGTTGCTAACCACTACACCAAACAGGTCGTCTTATGTTGAATTAGATTAGAGAACAAAAAAAAAACCCATTCAAAAGGCGGAATTGAGAAACTCCTCCTCTTTGAAGTCGGTAAAAAGTGGCTAGCATTGTATTAAAACCTAATGGTTTTGGATTTAACTTTAATACAAAGACTTGGTCCAAGACCTATTCCCCTTGAAAACGCGCAAAAGGATTTTCGGTATACTAAACTAAGATCAAGGTAAATTTGAAGGCTAAACCAGGGGGACCAATCGCGATATTTTACAACGGTTTTATCGTTCGAACGGAACGTTTTTGGTTTTGGTTTAGCTTTAGTTTAGGTGATGTAAAAAATTGGTATCGCGCAATTTTTTGTGAACGATTATATCGTTGACGCTACCAAAGTAAAACCAAACCCAAAATGTGTAGAGCTGACCACGATTATTAAAAAAAAAACTAGGTTAATTACCGTTCATATGATTGGCGCTATACGAAATGTGCTTAATGTAACGTTTTTGGTTATGGTTTAGCTCCGCAACCGCCTCCGTGGCTCAATGTAAACAACATTGGGTTTGCGATCCGGAGGTCGCGGGTTCGATCCCCAGCGGGGTACATGTTTAAGTACTCGGTTTGGTTGGTGGTAGGGCATTTTAAATGTCCGCCTGGCTAGCTACCACCATCTTATCTGAATCTGCCGCCAAGCAGCAATGTTTAATAGCATTGTTGTGGTCCGGTTGTCAGAGATGGGATTGCCAGTCCCCCAATTGTGTTGGGGTTTCCGGGTCAGTACGCTTCCACCTTCGACCTCATTTTCACTTAACATCAGGTGTGATTGAGGTCAAGTATCAACCCGTTGTGAATAAAAAAAAAGCTTAAGTTTGAACGATAATACCAATACCAAACTTAGCCCGATCGGTTCCCAGGACTTTCTGGGTAAGCCCCGGCTTAATTGGTTTTTCTATATCCTAATTGATTATTTATATTTACTAATTAGTCTGCGATAAACGAGGTAGACTTAATAGCAACTTTATGCGACCGAACCAGTCAGTGACCTTTCCAAAGCCAGCACAGTATTTCATGTGATTTGAAATTTGTGTATACATAGACTCTTCAGTTACAGATTAGTGAAAGAGGTGAGTTAACAATGTTCTTTATCGGTTTCTTAAATAAAGGTTTAATATAAAACAATATGAAAATGCATTGAAGAAGTACTTTATAGGACTTATACTTTATAGTGCCTTTCCAACATCCACGGAATGAGACCATCATTGGGCCTATTCTCATCATCACGTGCTATGCCGTTCGGCTCTAGAATAGCCGGCAAAAAAAAAACGCTGAATTTATGTTTCCTATTTTGAATGTCGTTCCATTGGGCAAAGTCTAAAGTGAATTATTCAAAAAAATCTATAAAACCTCTTCTGATTTAAACAATATCAAATTAAATTAAGTCAAGTGCACTATTTACAAGAAGACTTATATTTATTATTATGATAAATTTTATATATTTACGTCATTATTTAATTTTGATCTAATAATCAATCCAATTATTTGAAGTATAACTATTGTTATAAACCATCATCATTTCAACCCGTAAACATCCCACTGCAGGGATTTAGGCCTTCCCTCGATAATGAGGGAGTATGGGCCATAGTCATGCAGGCATGCAGGTTTCCTCACCATGTTTTCCTTCACCGTTTAAGAGCAGTCATATAAATAATAATAAATAAATATTTCGGAAATTACCCCAATCATCTAGTCCCAAACTAAGCAAAGCTTGTACTACAGATACTAGATAACGGATAGACAAACATAAATATTTATGTGAACATCCATGACTCGGAAATAAAATGTTTTTGCGATTTGCGATTGCGATATTGCGATAATAATTTCAATTAAAAGTGGAGAATCTAAAACTGATTGATGGTAGCCCTATCTAATGGCGACATAGAGACACGGTGACCTCGACATGGAATCCCAAAAACTTGCTAAACGACTTTAGGGTCACGTCACAATGCGGTGTGAACGTATGTAGATGATGACCACATGCACATATCTATAAAGGTTTCTGTTTATAACAAGAATAAAGAATAAAAGTTACTAGCCATCTGCCCGCGTCTTCGCCTGCGTGGAATAACTTTATCGCGGATATTATATTACCAATATATGCAATGTAACCACACCTAAAGCAAATAAAGATATTCTATCTATTATTAATTTGTTTATCTCGCGGTAACGACTCAGTTTATCGGGATAAAAATATTTATTTATTTATTTAACACTTTATTGCATATATAAGTATACATGTATCGTATGTATGGGTATATTCTTATACCAAATTTCATCCAAATCCGTTCATCCGTTTCACCCTCGTTAGCAACAAACAAACATCCAAACTTTAGCATTTATAATATTAGTTATATATGTATTCATCACAAAAAACATGAGCATACGCGAAAATCGGGAATTACAGTATTGTGATGAATGAGTAAGAACTCAGCAGTGTTGTTGGTCTTCAGGTACGCTGATCCTAAAGTTCTTGTCAAACAAGTTTTCAGGCAGAAGTACTGGCTCGCACGGACTCGTTCCACTTCTATCCGGGTTAGTAGCGCTTGACCTCAAACAGATCTGATGGTAAGTGAAGATGAGGCCGAAGGTGGAAGCGTACTAACCCGCAAAAACCCCATTCTATTTGGGGGACTAGCTTAGCTATCTTATCCCTGACAACCGGAACACAACAATGCTATTAACATGCTGTTTGGCGGCAGATTTAGATAAGATGGTGGTACCTAACCTAACCTAACCCGATAAGTCCTTGTGGTCCACGCGACTGTCAAAAAAAAAAAAAAAAAAAAAAAAAAATTCTACCTTTATATTTCCATTCACTTTGTTTTCTGTTACTTTGTACATTTATTGTGTCTTCTGTTCTATCCTTGTATTGTTCTGCTCTTTCATATTGTTCATTGTTTTTGTTTTTTCTTTTACTTCTACTCTTTTACTTTTACTTTGGAAAAAAAAAAAAAAAAAAAAAAAAAAAAAAATTCTACCTTTATACTTTCCATTTACTTTTGTGTAAATTATTTGATAAATTGTATATCTTTCTATTGTGTCTTCTGTTCTATCCTTGTGTTGTTCTGCTCTTTCATATTGTTCATCGTTTTTGTTTTTACTTTTACTTCTACTCTTTCACTTTACTTTGAAATATCACTTACTCTGCACTTTTCCATATTACTTTTACTTTACTTACCTTTGAACAAACCCTCTAAATTATTTGTAAACTCTTCTAAAAAGGTGTATCTAGTATCTGTAAGTATATATTATTATCTCCACTTTCATTTGCTCCCCTATTAACCAATATATAAACTATTAAATACATGTGTATAAATTATTTGTATGTATATATATTTATCTTCCCTCAACCTTCTCGACTTCCCCCACTGCTCCGATTACCCCTGTCTCTCCCTTTCCTTTTCTTTTCGTGAAGTCTCAAATTCCACTTTCAACTTCTATTTCCTATACACTCCCAATGCCCTTTGTCCTTTCTCTTCCCTAATACATTTTGGAGTCGGATGTATCTCATTAGCGACCGACTCCAAAATAAATCTTCTGAGACTTCACACCCCACAAAAAAAACCCGCGATCTCCGATTCGTAAACCCTATGTTGTTTACATTGAGCCACGGAGGCGGTTAAAAAAGATGCCAATAATATTAATGATATAGTTTCTGATATTTAAGGCCCGAAGATTGTATAATAAAGTTAAAAATAATATCAAGGACTCCACATCTTTAAACACATTCACAAATAAATTAAGTGAATCTTTTGAAGATGATGATAATGATAAAGGGAAATAGTGGATGGCACTATGACATTTTCCTATATTTGTTATTATGATAAATTTCATATATTTATCTCATTATTTAATTTTGACTTATATTCAATCCAATTATTGTACGAGGGAAGGCCTATATCCCTGCAGTGGGATGTTTACGGGCTGATGATGAAAGACATTTTATGATTAGTCAGTGCGTGGTTAATATCGATTTTACACTTAATAGAAATAGATTTTTATTCTATAAAGTTCAAAGACTCTATTCATGGTATTGCTGCCAAAAGGAGATATTCCGGGCGTCAAAAAATTTCCCTCTAAACTTATCTAAACACATTCTTCTTTCTCTTTCCAGAATACAGCTGCATTGCAGCTCCAGCAGTAGACATGAAGGTGTGGGGAGCTCACGGGGAGTTCTGCGCGCGTCACCAATGGGAGGTAATAGTGGCCACCTTGGCTCTCTTAGCCTGCGCCGCGAGTGTGGAGCGAAATGGCTCCGGCAACAGGGCCGAACGCTGCGCTGGCTGGGCCAGAGCCTGTCCAGGACTCGAAGCCGAATACCAAGCAGCAGACGCAGTCATCATGACTTTCGTTCGCTGTGCAGCCCTCCTTTACGCCTACTATCAAATCTCGAACCTACAGAAAATCGCGTCGAAATACCTCCTCATCATTGCTGGCCTCTTCTCCACTTTCGCTAGTTTCATCTTCACATCAGCTCTCGCCAGTATATTTTTCAGCGAGTTGGCCAGTATTAAAGACGCCCCCTTCCTGTTTTTGTTAGTCGCTGATGTAGCGAGAGGCGCCAGAATGGCTAAAGCCGGTTGGTCGGCCGGGGAAGACCAAGGGAAGAGGGTTGGTAAAGCGTTGGCCTTGTTGGGACCGACAGCTACATTAGACACACTTCTAGCCGTCCTTTTGGTTGGAGTTGGTGCTTTGTCTGGTGTGCCAAGGTTGGAGCATATGTGTACGTTTGCCTGCTTGTCATTATTAGTAGATTACTTGGTATTCGTCACGTTTTACCCAGCCTGTTTGTCCTTGGTGTCAGACTTTGCATCAGGAAGGAAAGATGTTGCCCCTGACGGTCCTTTCTCTGAAGCTGAATTGAAACCACACCCCGTAGTCCACAGAGTGAAGATGATTATGGCTGCTGGGCTACTATGCGTCCATTTAACCAGCAGATGGCCCTGGTCTTCTGACAATGGCATCATTGAAGGACCTTTGAGTGACAACCTGAGTTCATCTTCACACGACAATGTATTATTACACTCTTATGTGAAATGGTTTTCAGTTAGCGCTGATTACATTGTTATAGCGACTTTGCTTTGCGCTCTGATAATAAAGTTCGTATTTTTCGAAGAACAGCGCAATTGGGTTATCGATATGAATGACATGACTGTGAAGCAAGTGGTCACAGATGCCGATAAGTCTAACTCGAATCGTAAACCCTTATTTTCTCTAGACGATGACATTTCCGTTGAAACTGCCACTCAGACTGATCTCATTGACGAAGAATACGAATGGCCTGCACTATCTCCTAGTTCTTCTGCAGCGAAATTAAATTCTAAGAAACGTCCAATGGCTGAATGCTTGGAAATATACCGCTCTGAAGGTGACTGTACTTCCCTTAGCGATGAAGAAGTAGTAATGTTGGTTGAACAATCACATATACCGATGCACAGACTAGAAGCTGTACTTGGTGATCCCTTGAGAGGAGTCCGACTTCGCAGGAGAGTGATTTCAACTCGCTTCCAAACTGAATCCGCGGTAAAGCAACTACCGTACTTAAATTACGACTATAGCAAAGTTTTAAATGCTTGCTGCGAAAACGTTATAGGTTATGTTGGTGTGCCAGTAGGTTACGCTGGTCCATTATTCGTAGATGGAAAAGCTTATATGATTCCTATGGCTACTACTGAAGGAGCATTGGTAGCTTCGACGAATAGGGGAGCTAAAGCAATTGGAGCTAGAGGTGTGACTAGTGTGGTAGAAGATGTAGGAATGACTAGAGCTCCAGCAGTGAGGCTCCCAAACGTAGTTAGAGCTCACGAATGCCGTCAATGGATGGACGATAAGGACAACTATGCTGTAATCAAAGAAGCCTTCGATTCTACATCGAGATTTGCTCGTCTCCAAGAGGTCCATATAGGAGTTGATGGGGCAACATTATACCTACGCTTCAGAGCTACAACAGGTGACGCTATGGGTATGAATATGGTTTCGAAAGGTGCTGAGAACGCTCTAAAATTACTCAAAACCTACTTCCCAGATATGGAAGTAATTAGTTTATCTGGCAACTACTGTTCCGACAAGAAGGCAGCAGCTATTAACTGGGTTAAAGGCAGAGGGAAACGTGTTGTATGCGAGACAACAATAACGAGTGACGCTTTACGTAACGTTTTCAAGACTGACGCTAAAACACTAGCGAGGTGCAATAAAATTAAGAATCTCTCTGGATCTGCATTGGCTGGGTCTATAGGAGGCAACAACGCTCATGCCGCTAACATGGTCACTGCGATATTCATAGCGACAGGTCAAGATCCAGCACAGAATGTAACCAGCAGCAACTGTTCCACAAGCATGGAGGTATGCGGTGACAACTACGAAGATTTATACGTAACCTGTACAATGCCTTGTTTAGAAGTTGGGACCGTTGGTGGAGGCACAGTATTGCCAGGTCAAGGGGCTTGTTTGGATATTCTAGGCGTAAGAGGTGCTGGACTGAGGCCAGCTGAGAATTCAGCTAGGTTAGCTTCCTTGATATGTGCTACTGTTTTAGCTGGAGAGCTAAGCCTTATGGCTGCGTTGGTGAACTCGGATCTTGTGAAGTCCCATATGCGCCATAACAGGTCTGCGGTAAACGTTCCAGCCACCACCATGGACACCTTGAAAGTGCCGAAGTTATAACAGCGTTTGTTAATGAGTAGGCTTGTAATCGACTTGGGAACAAAGTTTATGTCCTGTATATTTGTTTCATTATTGTATGTGTAAAAACGGATTGTAAATGTTATGAATTGATTCAATGGTGTATTACTGTAGCACGTATTCCTGACCGTGTTCAGACTTAAGTTAATTTAGACCATTCTGTTAGGAGCCCCTTAGGTGCTCATGCAAGTGTTAGTCAATTCCGTCAGTCATGAATTACAAGGATTGATGGAATTATTCCGACATTAGATACAGACTTATCGTCAGACAAGCGCTGTATTTCACTGTGAAGGAATGTTTTTTCAGTGCAGTGACTGACGAGTGATTGACGAATTTCCATTAAGAGGTGCTCAGTCATGACTTATGGTTGCATGATCCAAATATTTAAATTTATCAGTCCATCAGTCATCGTTTGGTTAAACTGACTTAGGCCCGTATTAACAAATCGTTCTTGAGATTGAGATCGCGTCTCGGTCTCAAGACCATTTTTTCTGATGCTATTTCAATATGCAACAAATTCTCAAGCGTCAACTTGAGGCCATGTCAATCTTGAGAACTGTTTATTAATACGGGCATTAGTGTCTTAAGGACCGCCTATGTATGGTACTGAATTATGATAAACTAATATTTAAGTCACTTTTTACGTGTTGTTCATAAAAGCATATTTGTTGATTTTATTTCGAATTCGTAATCGAATATTTTTACTCCATATTTTGCGAAGTATTATTGTTATAATTTGATGTCGGCAGGGACACGTTCAACTAAAACCCAATGACGAAGTTTTGATAAAACGAAAGAGTTATATTATGTCACAGGCAAGTAATGTAAAAAAATCAATAAAAAGATGAGAAAGTCGTGATTTTTGAGAAATTTTTGAACCTCACGAATTTACTCTTTCGTATTAATCATCTCTCGATTAACTATATTCGTGAATTAAAGTTGCCTGTTCGAACTATTTTCTTCGATAGTTAAATAGTAAAAAACATGTACAGTTGACGGCACGGCGACCGTACCACTACCCAGTGTCAGCTGACCGCGCTGCCTGTATCGACCAGGGGACCAATCGCGCTACTTTACCGTTCGAACGGAACCTTTTTGGTTCTGGTTTAGCTTTAGTTTAGCTGATGTAAAAAATGGTATGTATTTTTTGTGAACGATTATATCGTTGACGCTACCAAAGTAAAGCCAAACCCAAAATGTGTAGAGCTAACCACAAGTATTAAAAAAAACTTGATTAATTACCGTTTAAATGATTAGCGCGATACGGTAACGTTTTTGGTTATGGTTTAGCTCGCTAAGTTCGCGCTAAGTTTGAACGATAATACCAATACCAAACTTAGCCCGATCGGTTCCCAGGACTTTCTGGGTAAGCCCCGGCTTAATTGGTTTTTCTATATTTATAGTTTAGGTGATGTAAAAGATGGTATTGCACTATTTTGTGTGAACGATTATATCGTTGACGCTACCAAAGTAAAACCATACCCCAAAATGTAGTTCTACAACTACGAGTATTAAAAAAAAACCTAGATTAATTTTCCGTTCAAACGATTAGCGCGATACGAAATGTGCTTAACGTAGCGTTTTTGGTTATAAAATGAAATAAATAAAATAAAAATATTTTATTTCAGACAAATACAGTCCCCTATGGACAAATTTTACTTACTGAGTATGTTAATATTATACCTAATTTTACAAAATTAATTAATTATATTTTAGTATGTTATGGTTTAGCTTTGGTATTGGTGTCGATTCGGATGTACACCAACTAAACTAAAACCAGTTTTAAAGTAGTAGAGTCTCTTTCTCCCTGGAACTGTACGATGCGACTCTCTCTGTTTCTCTCTGTTTACGTTGAGTTACCTACTTATCAATTGTCTCCTTATTGAGGTTCAAAGTCAAAGTCAAAGTCAAAGTCATTTATTCAAAGTAGGATACACGATATCACTTTTTGAATGTCATTTAACAATGATTTAAATTAAAATACATAAATTAGTCACACCAGGCTTTTTTATCGTTTAGATATTCGTCAATTTTGTAATATGCCTTTTTATGCAAGGACTTCTTAATATATATTTTAAACTTATTGTCATTGAGATCTAGTACATCAGACGGCAGTTTATTATAGAAGCGTATACCATTGCCCATGAAAGATGTGTTAACTTTTGTGAGTCTAAACCGTGGAACCGCAAGTTTCTTCTTATTTCTAGTATTAAAACTATGATTGTCACAATTTTTATTAAATATTGATATGTTCTTACGAACATACATAATGTTGTCGTAAATATATTGACAGGCAACTGTTAAGATATTTATTGATTTAAATATTTCTCTTAAAGAATCACGACTTTTTAAATTATAAATAGCACGAATTGCTCTTTTTTGAAGAACAAATTTGGTTTGCTGGAACATATCTCTTATAGATTATTATAGCTCGAATATTGTCCTGGATTTTGTTTTGTTTAATGTGTATTCTTAAATGCAATAAAGTGTTAATTAAATTAATAAAAATGAGCACATTTCATATCGCGCTAATCATTGTAACGGAACTTCGCCTTTTTTATTTCTTAATACTAATGGCAAGCTCCAAACGTTTTGCGTTTGGTTTTTACTGTAGTAAAGTCAACGATTTAATCGTTCAGAAAATTGCGCCGTACCATTTTTGACATAGGCTATACCAAAAATTCCGTTCGAACATTAAATTGGCGCGTTTGGTCCCCCTTGTACTGGAAATGGCACAGTTTTCGTGTACCACACTAAATTCCATTTTCAAGCAATAAAGCGTATTTGATAGATTGAACAATATTGGCTCAAATTGTGTTTATTATTTGTTATATATAAAGTTGCAAACGTTTAAAGTTTAATGTTTGTATATATATAAATATTTTAATAAAGTTATATGTAGTTGTACCAGTTCTAAAATGCAAATTATTGAGTTAATGTTTTTATTAATTTAGTTTTTATATGGCATTTGTAAAAGCAGTATAGAATTCCTATTCTACAAAAAATTCTTGAAGATCTCTCAGTGGTTTTTGACTACATTTGATTTGTAGTCTAGCACAGTGGCAACGAACATAATTATGGCACATTATAGAAATTTCTTACACGCAATATTTAAGTCTGCTTTGTACGAGTGCTGGGTAATATGATAATTTCGGTTAAATTTAACAAATCTGAGTTTTTGAATCGTAACAAAATTTGAAAATGAATTTTAAAACTCAAAATTTTTATTACAATCAGTAACAAACTGGTGTTGAAACTTTACCTTATTTACAACGAAAAAATTAATAAAAATACCTGGCTGTGCGACCTCCAAACCCTTAGCCTCTATTGCTATTCTTTACCGCGGTCACAATTCACAGAACCGGTTTTTGGCGGGATCTCGGCGAGTGAAGTAGCATTTTCGTTTACAATTCTTATAATTTGTGCCTTCTGACTTTTGAAGCTTAATAATGGCAGAATATTGTGCAGCATAAGTTAGTGATGGTGTACAAGTGAAGGGAATTGTAAATTAAAGTGCTTAACAAAGTTTTCGGGTTGCCAAAAAGAAGCCGCCAAAATCTTTCGTAAAGCATTCTGCCACTCACTAAACTGAAGAAATAAGATATGGCTTAGATCCCTTTGCCTTCTCCAAGAGGAGTGAAAAGTTTGTTTTAGTAATTTTTCCGTGATGCGCGTTCAAACAAAAGATTATACTTAGATATTTATATATTTAGATATTTATTATATGGTTTAGATAGATGTTTGAAGTGAATGTGTGTAGAACAGTGTTATTTGTAAACATTCGTTAATTAAACAAGTGTTGCAAGAAACTCTTCACTTTTCTTGCACTCCTGAGAACTCTATACTGTTTTTAGAAATGCCCTTTAATGTACCTAGCTAGTAATATATGAGTATGTTTCCGATCGAAGTACTTAAAAAAACAATTAAGAATATCAAATTAATGGCGACTCATACAATGCTCTACGCGGCTTTTAGAAATAAAAAAAAATATTATTCAGTTGGTATGGAAAAATTATAGTTTTTCTAAAAGTTTGAGATCACAGCCTATAAAATGTTTGACTTAGGCCCGTATTAATGAACAGTTCTCAAGATTGACATGGCCTCAAGTTGACGCTTGAGAATCTGTTGCATATTAAAACAGCATCAGAAAAAATGGTCTTGAGACCGAGACGCGATCTCAATCTCAAGAACGATTTATTAATACGGGCCTTACTGTACCAAATGAATTGTCAATTGAGGGAGGCAAGATACTGGACTCCAATTGGCCGTACCAAGGTTATTTTCGTGAGGCTTTTTGGCGGGAACTCAGCTGGTTGCATTTTTGTTTGTATTCCTTGAAATTTGAGCGTTCTCGAGTTTTGAAGCTTAATAATGGCAGAATATTGTGCAGCAAAAGTCAGTGATGGACAAGTGAAGGGAAGTGTAAATTAATTTTAAAGTTCCTGATTTTTTGTAGAAGGGCAGAGTTATCAAATAATTTTTTTTTTAACAAATCTGTAGCATGATTTAGTTATAGTATAGGTATTTAGTTATAAAACCTACAACATTGAAATAAAGGTACCACTGTGAACTTCATTGCGCTGTAGAAGACGCTAAGATCTCCTAAAACAATTGTCTAAAAAATTAATCAATAGCTACCTACATTATATTTTCTAAAAATAGTTTATTGAATCGTGATATTTGCCCTCGGTGAAATTTTTCATAAATGTAAAGAAGTTATTGTTCCGATTTTTTTGAAAATAGTTACTACAGGAATGCTAAATATATTCTCCGACGTGACAGTGGTAACTTTAATCATATATAACCTTCCTTAAAGGCCGGCAACGCATCTGTGACCCTTTTGGTGTTGCGGGTGTCCATGGGCGGCGGTGATTGCTTTCCATCAGGTGACCCGCATGCTCATTTGCCGCCCTCTCATATATTAAAAAAAAAATTATAACTAAAGCAAGCTACTGATTTCTTAGATTTCTTTTTATTCTATCACTGACAGGTACTCAAATTACGGCCTTTAAAATTATAGTAAGTTTAAAAGAGTATCCTTATTGGACTACAGTTGCCCCTCGCCTGTTATTTAGGAGTCTGTGGGCTGTGGTTGAACGGCTAGAATATAGGGTGTTTAATTCGTATAATTCCTGTTTACTGGCGACACCATTCCCGATTACGAACAATTTTCCATTAGGGACTGGTTTTTTTTAGCACAAAAACGATTATTTATAATATATATAAATATTCTTAGACATATACACACACAGCGCCATCTAGTTCCACAGTAAGCAACCATAGGCTTGTGTTGTGGATACCAGAGGGATGGTATCAGATTTATATGCATGCCGATTTCCTTTGTGTAACACTTTAATATTGTTCGATATTTTTACGTCATTGTAATTACTGAATTAGGAGGATCTTATTGTAATAACATCTAATATAATGTACCCTATTCAAGAGCACATAAATCATCATGTACTACCAGGAACCATGGCCGAAATCAGCAGAAAATTGTTGGAATTCCATGCTAATGGTGGTTTCAGAGGATCTATTACGTAACCGTAACGACGGGGTCATCGTAAACGATTATTACGACCATCGTTGTCAAGCTCACAAAATCTTATTACGTATTTCAAATGATCAGTGACGGATTAACCCTTAATCAAATTAAGCAATTGCCTAGGGCATCACGTCTGGGGGGGCACCAGAAGAAGCACAAAAAATCCGTCCTTAGGGCATCACGTCTCACTCTCACGTCACCAAAAACCACACCAAAAAAAGTTTATAGGACTAATTTGAAAATTCGCGCGTTTGTTAACATAAGAGCCGACCTAGAGTTACCCCGCTCTCCCGCTTGCGCCCACTCGCTGCCCGCTAGTCTAGTGCATTCGGCAATTCGAAAGCACCGGGTATTGCGATCAGCCAATCACAAACCACCCCTTCCCCGCGGGCCCCCCGCCTGGCATTAAAGACCGATTCTAGTTGACATACGGATAGGGGGGCCCACAGGCGTGGATTGCTTAGGGCATCAAGTAGTCTTAATCCGTCACTGCAAATGATAGACGAGTGCGAGTGTCCTTCTTAATTAACACCGGCATTACCTATGCACACCGTACGATTGAAAACGTTAACGATAAAGGTGAGTCGGGGTTTATTTATTTATTTTCGGGAAACTGACAGTCGTTACATTATAATGTAAAATAGAACAAAATAGTCATTTCATAGACAGAAATAGTCTCCACAGATAGTCATACACAGAAACACAGGAAAGTATATGTTTGGGAAATAGTACATTTTATGATATTTTATGGGTTTACCGCTATCGTATTCACCATAGGTACTAAGAATTCTTATGATTCTTATGTTATTATTATTATTATTATTAGGAGCTGGGCAAAGGCCTCCCTCCTCTCTCTCCACGGCTCTCTATCCCAAGCCTCCTCCGACCAGTTGGTTAGGAACTTATCCAACTCATACCTCCGTCTCCTTTTCGGTCTGCCGCGAATGTTATGTTATTGCAAAAAAATATTATTTCCGTAACGTGTTTTACTTCTATTAGCTACTGCTGCTACTAATCATTTGTAGAACAATTAGCTTTACCAAAAAGGGAATATTTTGACAAATAACCTGCTATTATAAAATTATTTTTATTACATGATGATGTATGATATCTCAAACAATATTTTTAATGGTTCCTATGTACCTTTGACGTAATTTCCCAGAAATTTCCCCGAAATGATAATTAAAGAATAATAACGCAATAAGAACAAAAAGGTATTAAGTTAAAGTAAAATATTAAAGGATATTGTTTAATATTTTACTTTAACTTAATAACTTTTTGTTCTTATTACGTAAAAAATGAAGTAAAACGATTAGTAATAAAAATACTATGGCTTCTTTTACAAATTTTATTTGGAAAGCTCGTTCCATCGTAGACCTTATCTCGACATTAGTCCAGATTAAGGTCAAGAGCGATCCCATTCTAATAAATAAAAAAAATCCCTTTCTATTGCGCTCTTTAGCCCAAGGTGTTAACGAAAAAAGTACACAGTAGCGTCGTCTATTGTTGAGTAGCAATACTTTATACGTAATGAAGTAACTTTTATACGAGTGGTCGATGATCGTCAACGATGGCCGATGGACGATTGAAACGTTTAAATTTACGATTGGTTTACTTTATATGATAATCGAATTCGACTATGGTTGGGGAAAGTTGTTCGTAATCAAGAGTGGCGTCACCAGTTAATGCGAATTACACAAATTCAAATTCACCCTGTATAAAATAAGTTATGCTGAATATATTTTTTAAACAGTTCAAATACGTGTAAGACGTATTATTTAAGAAGTAGAGTAAATGAAATTAGGGTGCGTTTCCTCTTATGCGGAGGAACCAATAAAATCAATTTCTCAACTCTAGGGGTGTCTCAACTCTAGTCTGGAACGCAAACTCATGGTTGACAATCTAAATTCGGATATCCGGCCGGTATATTATGGCGACCTAGTACAAAACCGCCACAACTTCCGAGCGTTCAAGCGCTTTTGCCATACCTACTATTGGCACTTTTACCTACGGTAGCCTCCTGGCTACCGCACCATCAACGCTCACTGCGATCTGGCGCTGTCCGTGGGAGTCGAGCTTGACTCTCCCCCATAGGGTTAGCCGCTTTGGCATTTTGCGTCACATTAGCTACACTCCCATTTGCTGGGGGGAGGTGGGACTTTCTTTCTTTCCTACTTTTCACCCATAAATTCTTTCTTTAATTATTCTGGGGTCCAAGGTAGCAATAGAGTCACGTAGGGCACCGTCTACCTTCAGTAGGTGCCGTGCAGAGTACCACTGTTGATCCTGACTTACAGGAGTTACAGTGGGAGGAGAGCGGAGGTGGGAAACTCTAGGGGTGTTACCAGACCAATCGATCGACGGCATCAGTCAACGTCGATAGAAGTTGATCGACTGGTTTGGTAGCTTTAATTGATCGACAGATACCGTTCGACTAACCAATCGATCGCTTGTCGTTCGATAGCACCGGTCGGCGTTCGGGGCGCGGCTGATCATGCAGCTCGATCGACGTCGACTATTCCATTCTACCATAGATAGACGATCGATCGCTTGGTGCTTTTCAGGTCTCAAGATAGGTTTAATCAACGCGTTTACTTGAGACCGGTCACAAGACTGCTCTCAATCTTAATCAAGACCCATAAAATATCAATAAAATTTATTAGGGATAACTTGAACTAGGGACACGATACCTAATCCCATTGATACTGTACTCATGATTAGTGTCGAATATAAAGTATCGATACTCGAAAAGTATTGATTGGAAAGAATCGACATCTCGAAGTATCGACACTTTTTCAGATTTTTATAAAGTTGCTCAACCAACCTAGAATCTGGTTGTATCAGCTAGAAACATCCTACGATACGGCGCCGATAGAGTATTATTAAATCAATGATTATACATATTTATCCAAAAAGTAACTAATTACCTAAAAAGACCTAGGTAGATATTATTATTTATCCAATTCCTCATCTGTTCACGCAGTGAGCTCCAATTGATGATCCCGATATGATGGTTGGTACTTGACCTCAATCCCACCTG
Organism: Oegoconia quadripuncta; assembly: GCA_949316235.1. Taxonomy (NCBI): domain Eukaryota; kingdom Metazoa; phylum Arthropoda; class Insecta; order Lepidoptera; family Autostichidae; genus Oegoconia; species Oegoconia quadripuncta. Next base: position 48,327,338 of record OX438741.1, on the reverse strand, counting down.
ATGTTAAGTGAAGATGAGGTCGAAGGTGGAAGCGTACTGACCCGGAAACCCCAACACATTTAGGGGACAACCGGAACACAACAATGCTATTAACATTGCTGCTTTTATCTACCAAGAAAAGCGCGAAAAAGATTCCATATCTATTAAAGTACGTTCTACTCTTACCATTTCCTGTAACTGTATTTTCTTTTCTGTTGTGCAATTGATTTATATAATACAAATATACTTACTTTATTTGTATTATATAAATCAATGGATAAAATAAAAATTTAAACACATCACTATATTCACGCATACTAGACCCAACCAATTTTATTACCTTGTATCTTTATTTTTAAAAGTGGCAATTATAGTTTGTGTGTAAGGACCCGTATTAATAAACATTCTCAAGATTGAGAACAGTCTTGTGACCGGTCTCAAGTAAACGTGTTGATTAATAAACCTAACTTGAGACCTGAAAAGCACGTACATACTCAAGCAGTATAGGTACTCACGTTAGGGGTGCGCGTATTAATAAACGAAAGTCAAGACTATCCTTTATTCGCCGCTGAGGCGAATACTTGAGAAGTGATCTCAGCTGAGTAGACCTCAAGATTGGTTTATAAATTAGCACGGAGCTTGAGATAGCGTCAACTGCTTAAGACGCCTCTCGGTTGATACAGCCTCAAGACTTTTATTGATATTGATTTATTAATACGGGCCCTAGTTACTATAGTTTTCTCGTAATGTATTTATTGCATTATTGTAAGCTTAGTGTTTACCGTAATCTTCTTCTAGTCACTAACCTCCATAAAACTTCTATAATTGTAACATGTTTGTTTATGTCATTACGAACTGCTTGTCTAAACTGCAATGGAATTGAATTGTATGGCTAACTGCCAAAATCGACCAATAGCAAGCCTTAAATTTTCCAATTCCAACCAATGGCGACGGAGGTGGTGATACAGTCCATTCCTATTGGTTAGACAATGAGGGTACAAAGTTATATACAGAGTTCTAATATATCATTAGCATCTGAGTCACAGGACGTCCACTGCAGAATACAGGCCTACCCCATTAGACCAGCGCTGCGCTTGCCGGTGCGTGGTGTCCACTCCAGAACTTTAATGCCCCTTGGCCATCAGTTACGATACGGATATACATAACCACCTTAAATATTTCTTCAATGAATTAATTTTAGAGCCGTCAAGAATCTCTATTCTCGAAAGTAAGGATTTATGCAGTAACACACAAAACTTTAGTTATTCAAGGTACCGGAGCATGTTTAGTTTCAAAAGCTAGTATCGTAGACCATATCAATGCGGAAAACTCGGAGTAAAACCAGTCCCTGCCTTGCTTTTGTGGGCCGAGAAACCACGTTATCGAAACAAAGAAATACTAATTATCAAAATCGCGTAAGGATATCTAAAATATGGGTGAACATACGTAAATACATACAGACGTACATAGAACCTACATTATGAGTCGTTTCAAAACATCATGCTGCTATTGGCTAAGGAATTCCATGTAGGTACTACTACATGGGGCACACTAAAAGTTTTGCACTTCTAGCTAATCGGAACTATTTGAATTTCGAATGTTATATTTTTTGAAACGATTTGCAACCTTCTTCAAAATCAAAATCATTTGTCAATTGTTTTTATCACACATCAAAGTTCTACGTACGCAACGAAAATGGAATTAAGTCGAAAAGATTTTAGAGCGATGATTTTTTATGATTTTAAAAGTTCTCTCTCTCCGCAAGACTGTGTCGCTCGTCTTCAAAATGCTTTTGGGAGAGAAGCACCTTGTTTGAGCACCATGAGGCGATGGTATGCTGAATTTGAGAGAGGTCGGGTTTCTTTACATGACGAATTTCGTGAAGGGCGGCCTTCGACTGCCGTCAACGAAAATAATGTGGCTACTGTTAAGCGGCTAATTGAAGAAAACTCGCGGATTACCTATGAGACAATTATTATTGAGGACTATTGGGGATTGGTATGAGCCCAAATACAGAAAATTTTACACGAAAAATTAAAACTTCGGAAACTTTGTTGTCGTTGGATTCATGAACTGAAAGCGGAGCACTAACGGGTTCGCGTGGAATGGTGCTCACAGATGCTACTGAAGTTCGACCACGGACATTCTAATGCTGTTTATGACATTGTCACAGGAGACACGAAACGTGGATTTATTGTTTTGAACCCGAAAAAAAACAGCAATCTTGTGAATGGGTGTTTGAAAATGAGAACAGGCCAACAAAAGTGAGGCAGGCGAGAAACGATGGTAAAAAATGATCGCGTTTTTTTTTCTCACCTACGGGTCCCAACTGCACAATTCCATTTGAAGATCAAAAGAGCGTTAATGCCGAGTGGTATTTACTATTTGTTTACCCAGGGTGTTAGAAAAAGTTCGCGAAATACGACTAAAAAGCAGCGTTCTCCTACATCATGACAACGCTTCTTCACAGACGGCCAACAAAACAAATCATTTTTAGCTTCCGAAAAAGTGCAACTCGTCACCTATCCTGCACATAGCCCTGACCTAACACCCTGTGATTTCTGTATTTTCCCCAAAATCTAAGATTTGATGAGAGGTTTCACTTTTACCAACTCCGAAGAGGCGGTGATAGCGTTCAATCAGCACATTGAAAACATGCCTTCAGATCTGTGGTCCTCCTGTTTAAAAAAATGGTTCGATCGCATGAAAAAATGTTTAAAATGTAAAGGAGAGTATTTTGAAAAGCAATAAACATAATAATATTTTGGTTATAACATGTTGTTTTTTTAAATTACTCAAAACTTTTAGTGTGACCTACGTAGAAGGCTGGGTGCGGCATGCCCTTTCTATGGTCATTCATTAATCTGGCAGACTGTTGACACCACAGGTTGACACTGAACTCTGACATTAGGATATTGTAGCATCATATACATTTTCTATGATGTAAGCGCCTCTTCTGAGAATCGATATCAGCCGTGGTAGCATAACAACTTGCGATATAGTGTATTACACACTAGCTTTCCACCCGCGGCTTCGCCTGCGTAGAACAACTCTATCGCGGAAATTTGTTTATCCCGCGGGAACTACTCACTTTATCGGGGGTAAAAGAATATCCTGTGTCTCAATCCAGGGTATATTCTACCTATATACCAAATTTCATCCAAACTTTCGCATTTATAATACCTATTAGTTAAATTTTTATCGCGTTCATCTGTCAAAATTAGCGACATAACAGTCGTACAACAACGTTTTGTGTGATGTGATGTATGACGCCTCGTACCTACTACTGATGCTGATGATATTAAAGAAACTTATGGCTCATCTTGGCAGCGAAATCTGATTTTATAATTGGTCGCAAGTTTTTCGTGTTCTCAACTCGTGTATTTCCTGTTAGCGGTGACTTGCTGTGTGCGAAGTGCGAGTTTTGTCTCCTTTTCAATTTTACCATCGCGTTCGCGTTTACGCAAAAAGTCACTATGAAAAAAATCGTTTTGCAAACTATCCGCTAGAGGCGCTGCACATTTCTTCATACAAATCGTCACGTAAACGTGAACGCGGTGGTAAAGTTAAGTCGAAACAAAACTCACACTACGCCCTCTGCATAGAAGCAACTTACCATAGCTGAATTCGATTAAAAAAAATTCGATTAACAAAGTAAGCCATTCTGAAGCCACCTTTAGTATATGGGTGACCAACAATTTTCGACTGAATTCGGCTGGTTCCTAGTGGAAAGTTGTTCGTAATCAGAAATGGAGTCGCTAGCCGAAAATTTGTTGAAAGATGGTTTAATGGTTTACTTTGTATGAATTTTGAATGTATTTTTGATACAATACGATTATTTCATTGGGGAATGTTGATCGTGATCAAGAATGGCGTCATCAGTAACATTATACAGTATTATACATGTTATACAGTAACATCTAGCATGTTAGATTTTCTTCAAGACAATTTTATTTTTTCACCGCCGATATTTCGGTAATTCGGGAAAACTTTTTTTGTAATCTTGATGGTTAATTTTGGTGTTGACTGTACTTACTATAATAGAATAAGTTAAGATTTTAGATGTTGATTATAATAATATAATGGTGTCGATTCGGATGTACACCAACTAAACTAAAACCAGTTTTAGAGTGGTGCCGTCGCATCGTACTGTTCCATGGAGAAAGCGACAGTTACTACTCTAAAACTGGTTTTAGTTTAGTTGGTGCACCTCCGAATCGACACCATTGTCTACGCGTTTGTCTTCCACTAGTATGCTTAATTATTATAGGGCTTAGTGTTGAGTTTGGAAATATATAGATTTTTATTTAGTAACTTGAGTTTTATTTGCCGATCTACCATTATTTAAGTTATTGTAATGTAAGTAATATTGTGATTGAGGTCAAGTACCAACCCGTTGTGCATAAAAAAAAAAACATATCGGACTACTACTGGGATTAATTCTAGTTTTCTTTGTGTGCATTTGGATTGAGAGGCCATTTTTCTAATTACTGCGAAATGAGATAAAACTTACAGGGATACCTTAAGCAACGATTCTTAAATTTCTTGAACGTGAAACAAAACCGTTACGATCAAATAACTTGGGCTCTCAATTCTGACGTCTGCCTAAAGTGGCATAGCCTAAATCTTAGAAAGTAAATCCCTGGGATAACAATTTTTGTTTGGAAATTTACCTAGTTAAGATTTTCTTAAATAAATTAAGAAATTCCCAAATCCTAAGAATGCGATATAACAGATTTCTGGCGGTTTAGCTTGAGCCCTCAATTCATAAACATCTGAACTGAGGAATCTGCAAAACATGAATTTATCTAAAGTATAATAACATCAATACGACTTAGGTATATTTCAATTCAATATCTCGGTAAATTAGTTAAAAAGAAATAACATAATCAAAATATGTTTTATTTTGTAGGTACACAGAGTACACTTTAAATAGCCATTTTTACATTTTTTACTTTCAGTTTTTAAAATGTCAAAAACTGATTTATATAATACATTAGGATCGTCACAGTACGGTAAATAATCTAATTTCGCAGTCACTTTACTCAGTAGTGACTCAGTTACTGGCACGTACGATGTATCTCTTTTCAGCGTTTTATTAATTGCTATGTTAAAAACCGCTAACTGACCACAGTGATCTGAACTTAATTTATTTAAAATAGATTTATCACTGGGTTGTAAATTCGAGAAAATGTTATCAATGCAAGTAGCTGATGTAGAAGCTATTCTAGTGGGCACTGAAAAAAGATTAGCAGGGTTGGAGGAGAGAAACAGGGTTGGAGTTCTTCTGATTTTTTCAAAACATCCCCAGTCCATACCCTTTCTAATGATATGCTAAAAGTGTTATTATCACTTTTAGTTTCGAAGTTATTAATTAATTACCGCAACAACACACGAACACATACGCATACGCTTTTACTATAAAATACCAGAACATGTATCGAGTTTAACAGAGCTGAAATTTAAACGCCACATTAAAGAAACTCTGTGTAAGAAGGGTTATTACTGGATATATGATTATTTAGGCGATAAGGAGGTCTGGTGTTAGCTGGTGTCATTTGTAATATAATAGGTCTTTACCTATGAAATTGCCAAAAAGATGCATTGATTGCATGGGTGATTACTTCGATTAATACAAATAAAAAATACATGAAATAAATTCGTTTAAATTTTTTCATACAAAACGGCAATTTCATAGGTAAAGACCTAATATTATCCTTACCTTTGAAATTGGCGTTTTGTATGAAGAATTTCATTAAGACCGTTTTCTCCATACAGACATTTTTGTTTTTTTTTTTTTGGGAACGGCAAATCCAAATTTAGCTAAATTTGTGTTTATTATCGGATAACATTAATTAAGTATAGGCAGCGTTAATTTTTAAAAGTAACCGCTTTATAAAAGTTTCAGCGAATCTAAGAAATGATTATGGGAAGCATATGAATAGAGCCGTGTTATTTTTTTTTTATTATGTGATATAGCCCTGGAATAAAAAAATATTTCATGTGAAACCTTGAAATAATATTCCATTTTCCAATTTGGGTATAACTTCGAAAATTGCAGGAATTAGTACATTTGATTAACGAAGCAAAAGAACTCCAATTTCATAGGCAAAGACCCAATATTATACAGGATAATTAAAAAGAAAAACCACACAAATTATTATAAATATAATAATATTTATTTCCTTCTGACAAGTCATTGTTTTTTTTTTTCATTATAAATAAACAAGATTGGTTCCTCAGTACGGCTAATCACTAACGCACCTCACTTATATACACTGTACTTTAAAACGAAGAGATCTTTTATACTAACTACGCATTTAAACCGCTTCTATTTACAGTGGCCGGGAGACCGACGATACATTATTGCATTTACATCATTTTGATAGCATACCCTTAATGCCGAGGATCAGAAAAAAACTAGTGTTCTATCGATTCGTCAATACCAAACCTATTTATGTATACATTAATTAACGAAGTACAAAGCGTTATACTTCATTATACCTTTCACGGACTGAAAGAATAATAGTTTTTAGCGTACATGACACTGACAAGTCTTTAAAAATCCTCTGTAGTTCACTGGGATACCCCCCGGCCGTAGCAGCCCTAGGGCTCGCCCCCGCCCCTAAAACGTGGCGGGGGCATCGTAAATTGAGATTTCTTCATAGAAATGCATACTGGTGTCGATTCGGATGTACAACGAACTAACTAAATTTAAAGCAGATACATCCTTTTCTAACACTATTAACATGAAAGGGACGACTATAAATTAAGGCCTGTCAAATTAAGTTAAGAGCTGTCAAAACAAGTCGCTCTATAGTATTTTAATCGTGACGTCGCTAGGTGTACACCTAATATTGATAGAGAAGTGCTTGTTTTGATCATTTTACTTAATTTGACAGGACTTAATTATATGTCGTCCTTTTCATGTATTAGTGGTTAGAAAAGGATACATATAATTTAAATTTAGTTAGTTCGTTGTACATCCGAATCGACACCACTGTTACCACATTATTGGATACGATCGTAATTTTATAAAACAATTGAGAATTTTTGCCAACTAATTTTGTAGGCGCCATTTCACTACCACGTAGAAATTCATACATTTATGTATATCACACCGATTCCAATAAGACATAATAAATCAACTGCCCCCAATTTACAACCGACAGCCGATTTAGCAACTCTGCCTTCCAAACCAACGTATTTAATAACGAGTCACGCTATATCCGTCATCAATCTTATAGGCTTCGCCTAGTTTGGATATGGAAATTTCTAATTATCTACATGATAGAAATACCACTGGACCTTTATATACACACAAAAAAACTATTCGAGACACGAACGGAGTAATACCCTGTACCCTCGCGTTATAATCGTATCCAATATTATGACAAACAATTGTTTTTTTTTACAACAAAACCAACGCTCGCCTATTCTAAAGGTAAGAATGTTGCTCCGTAACTGTAGTATCTTATACTTATATGTTTAGAAATAATTTATTATGACAAGGGACATTATCAAGCCGGGTCTCCTGCGCCTGTTTGATCTCTACATCGTCTCGGCCTTTCAATCTTAATAGCAAAGATAAAAGGTTTATTTTCATATGGCAGAAACACACAAAAATATTCGCCCGCACAATCATTGTGCTTGGTGTTATTTAATTAAAAAATAAGAAAGTTAAGTACAACTGTTACAACTTATGATAGAGTTGTATGTGTATCTGTACCACAAATGAGCCATCGCTCAGTGTGGATCCTCACCTATAGCGGTAAGACACTGATTTTCAGCTAGAGCCCTGCGAGAGAAAGCGAGGGTACCAGTACGAAAAGTGGAATGTTTAACTATAAAGTTTTTAATTTATTTTTCAATTGTCGACAGTCATACTATGGTAAATAAATAAAAGATTAAATTCGGTAAATACAAATGTACATACTTTTGTATATAAGAGCATAAAAGAACAATAAATGTACATTTGTTCCAGCTGAACCACTTGAAAATTGAGCGTGTGGCGCTGCTGGGAAGAATTACATCCACAATCTCACATAGTGAGGATGTGGTCGAAGATGAAGCACGCGATTCCTTATATCAAAATGTCGAAGTAGTGGGTCTTCGTCAGAACTAATTTTGATGTTTACAGGAAACAATTATTTATTTCACCAAGAACAAAGTATCAGCCCCCGTAACACGACAGGCGCGATAAACGTTTGTCGCGCGAGGATAATATTTGTCCTGCTCATTCACTCGGACGAAATATACAACTATCCCACTCCCACTCCTACCTCGCGCGCGACAAACGATGTCATGGTACGCAGGCTGGAGACAGCATTTGCATGAAAACGAATGTTTTTGTGTCATGTTTCAATCGCGTAGGAGATCCGGCTTAACACTTAGGCCCGTATTAATAAATCGTTCTTGAGTATGAGATCGCGTCTCGGTCTCAAGACCATTTTTTCTGATGCTGTTTCAATATGCAACAGATTCTCAAGCCTCAACTTGAGACCATGTCAATCCTGAGAACTGTTTATTAATACGGGCCATAGAATCAAATGTTTATTACCTATTTCATATATTAATTTTGGATCTTATTATATTACATTCAATATTCATATTGTACCAAAAGTCATTAATACACATTTCTGATCATTCGTTTAACGCCTTGGTTACATCATGACGGGTAAAACTAGATGTACCTACATACTATTGCACTGGTGGCATGTCTAAATATATTTATACATAGACGTCAATAGATAAACATATTTGTTAATATTTTCATCCTCTAATTAGATTGATATAAAACCAATTACATTATGTACCAGTGAATTTATCGTTCCAATTTCACAGAAAGTATATTTTTAAATACGTCGTATGGCTATGTAGCCTATTGTACTTCGCACCAAGCACACTTCAGTTAAACATGGTGTTCGCTTATATGCGGTTCACAACGACAGGGCTTGTTCAGCATCAATAAATTAAACATTTCGGACACTCACACCAATCGTCTAGACCCAAACTAAGGAAAGCTTGTACTATGGATACTAGATAACCATACATAAATATCCATGACTGGTCAATAAATGTTCGTATTCATCACGCAAACATTTACCCCTCGCGGGTTTCGAACCGGCAACCGTTAGTTTCACAGAATACATTGTTACAACAAAAATTTTTTTTTAACTCATTGCAAGTGGAATACAATTAAGGTACGACTAAAAGCGATCCCTTCCAGACGACCTATGACTAAAGAAAATTTGTAGATCGAAAAAAATCGGTACGAAAAAAGAAAATACATTTACTCTTCATTGCACAAAACAATTAAAGTTTGATGATACAATTAAATGGCTTTATCACTAAAAGCGATACCTTCCAGACAATCGACGCCCAAGGGTAATTTGCAAATCAAAAAATATCTCTTTCGATATGTGTGGATATTGAATAACACCTTGTAAGTCATTCAACACATTCCCTGACAAATACGTTGCGTCTGGATAAACGGCATTGAATAACGAACTGTTCGGTGAAACTGACGACTGTATAGATCAATCACCCAACACTGCTATATCAAAAGATCGCGGGTTCGAATCCCGCTAGGGGCTATATGTTTGTATGATGAATACAGACATGTCTTCCCGAGTTATGGATGATTTCATACATATGCATTTATTTACAAAAAAAAAAATGCATTTGTGTAGTTTATCAACCATCCGGTCGAGCGTAGTTGCTGTGGAACTACGATATTCATTAATTAAGTATACACCAGACTATACCAATTTAAACCACTGACGGCATCAGGAGCAACATTCTCACAAGTCCGGGGCGCGGCTCGGCTACTGCTGGGCGTGGGGGTGGGGGTGGGCGTGGGGCTCGCGGCGGCGCATCCAGGCCCGCAGGCGGGCGCGGCGCGCGGCGTGCAGGCGCGGGTGGGAGTCGCGCGCGGCCTGCAGCGCCCCCGCGCGGTACAGCTGGTGGGGGCGGGAAGCCACGAGCCTGCGGACACCACACCACTCTCACATTAACCATTACCATATATAGACACATAGAAAGAAAGAAACTGTTTATTCGCCACTTCCGACACGTATACAACAATTGTTAGGCAAATAAAGTTCCAGATGAGTGTCGCAGCAGCGAAAGGGAAACGACTCAGCTATAATGGTTGTCAATTGGTGTAGTGATTACAAACTCGGCCGCAAATACGTTTATGAAAATAATGTTTATAACATGTGAATAATATTATACAGGGTGTAACGGTTAAGTGTAGTCATATTTTAAGGGCTTGTTCTACCCATCAATACGAACAACTTTTACTATGGGGGCAACTTCGAAATCGCGAAAAAAAAATCAGCTGTTTCATACATTGCATCGGGAGGTTATTGAAATTTTCTATGGAACAGCTCATTTTTTTTTCGCGATTTCGAAGTTGCCCCCATAGTAAAAGTTGTTCGTATTGATGGGTAGAACAAGCCCTTAAAATATGACTACACTTAACCGTTACACGGTGTATAACAATCTGCCTGACGAAATAAAATTAGTTAATGACAGAATGTTTAAAATTCGATTGATATTTGGTGGTTGGTGGTTGGTGGTGGCGTGGATAAATAGCTTTAGTCTGAATACGTACAGTTTGTGGAAGAAGAAATATGGACACCACTATTACACACACAGTTTATTGAATTTGTAAAGGTTTACATACACAGCACGAGCACAGGAAGAAAGTCAATATATATCGATAAGTTTTAGAAGTATACACATAGAAGACGGAGATAGGGTTTATACAAAAGCGAATATAAAATCTAGGGCCTATAGCGATCATAACAACTCTGACGTAGCTGTCAGTGGAATGCTAGCCGGTCGAGCGTTCGCTCGCGGTCCACGCGTCGGCGAGTGAAGTTGTTGCGAGCTAACCGGTCTACGCCGCGCGGTTCCAATGCACCGTTCGTCACCATCACGTCATCCGGTATTTGACGTCCGACATTGAGAAGGTAAGTGTCTTGTATTTATAATATGTTATGTATACAGGGTGTCCCTGGAAGTATGGATCAAATCGAACAGGGGCATGGGGAAGGTCATTCCCAAACTTTTTAACCCTATGAATGTCGGTGCCATTTTTGACGGTTCAAAAGTTATGATCAATTTTTTACATTTTCATATTATCGAATAGTGCTTATACAAAAAAATTTTTTAAAAGAAAACTAGCAAAGCTATCAGCTTAATTTTTTAATTAAAAATAATTAATTAATTTTTTTTTCTTATTTTTTTTTTTTATTTTTTTTTTTATTTTTTTTTCAGCTTAAGTTTGGGAATGACCTTTCCCATGCCCCTGTTCGATTTGATCCATACTTCCAGGGACACCCTGTATATGAATATAATATTATGTGTATAATGTATGTCTATGTATATATAATGTGTATATATATGTTATCCTAGTTTAGATGTAGGGACCGCCACAGATACAATGGCTTCAGGCAAAGTGTTTCTATGATGTTAAGGAATATTTAAATTATCAGAATGCTATGTAAAATGTCACAAATCATATTTTGCACATCTGCATGCAGATTGAATACATGATTCTTAAATTTCTTATCAGACCTTGTGAACTGTATTCTGGCAAATAAATAATTTCTTTCTTTCTGACTGCTACACCAAAAGGTCGGTCGGGTTCGAATCCCGCTGGGGGCATATATTTGTATGATGAATATAGACATGTGTCTATATTGTAGTAGTCGTGTGTAGTGGTTAGCCACTCTGACCACTATACCAAAAGGTTGCGGGTTCGTTTCACCGAACATTCGGCCGAATATTGGTATTCGGTGAAACCCATGTTCGGCCCATCTCTAATATAAACATACATACGTTAGATATGAACATCAACTTACATACAACGATAGTGTAAAATATATCTATATACAGGGTGTAACGGTTAAGTGTAGTCATATTTTAAGGGCTTGTTCTACCCATCAATACGAACAACTTTTACTATGGGGGCAACTTCGAAATCGCGAAAAAAAAATCAGCTGTTTCATACATTGCATCGGGAGGTTATTGAAATTTTCTATGGAACAGCTCATTTTTTTTCGCGATTTCGAAGTTGCCCCCATAGTAAAAGTTGTTCGTATTGATGGGTAGAACAAGCCCTTAAAATATGACTACACTTAACCGTTACACGGTGTATAGTGACAAATTATTATACATATACATACAACATATGTGACACCAAACAAAAAAAATAATTGACACAGTAATTATCATATCTCAGAACGAATATGGCAACATAATAAATAAATAAAAGGTATTTATTCATCACAAAAAAGAAAAAACACAAGCATACATAGAATCGAGAACCACAGTATTGTGATGAATGGGTAGGGACTCAGCAGTGTTGTTGATTTTCAATCCCCCCCCTGTAGAGTAGTTGCTGCCACCAAAGACAGTATGGGCGACTTTCCGATGGCTAACGATAACAGTCAAGACGCTAGAAAATGTGCCTTGCCTTCAAATACTGTATTGTATACTACGGTTACACAATAAATCATTGACCACTACTGACCTGAGCGTATTGGCGAGGGTGCACTCCGCGTGGTCGTGCAGCAGCGGCTTGCGGCGGCGCTGCGGCGCGGCCCCCCCGCGCGGGTCCCCCCCCGGCGCCGCGGCCCCCCCCGGCGCCGCGCCCCCCCCCGGCGCCGCGTTGTGCCGCGCGCCCGGCGCCCCGCCCCGCGCCGCGTTCCTCCGCAGGAACACCGGCTTGTTGCGGCCCCCGCCCCCGGCCCCGCCCCCGCCCCCGGGCCCGGCCTCGGGCCGCGCGAACCGCTCCGTATACAGCGCCCACGCCCCCAGCCGCGACACGGCCGACCCGTTGGTGGTGGTGGCGCGCGACTGCAATAGGTGTTGCTAACGTTAGTGGACTGGACTCGGAGGCCGTATTACAGAATATTACTTGAGCAGCGATCGTCGCTTGAGGACAGTTACAAAGGGACAGCTTTATGTAACTTTTGGTTGGTGGTCGGGCATTTAAATGGCCACCTGGCTAGCTACCACCATCTTATCTAAATCTGCCGCCAAACAGCAATGTTAATAGCATTGCTGTGTTCCGCCTGTCAGAGATAACATAGCCAGCGACACAATGGGGTTTCCGGGTCAGTACGCTTCCACCTTCGGCCTCATCTTCACTTAACATCAGGTGTGATTGAGGACAAACGCTAAACCGTTGTGTATAAAAAAAAGTTCTGCAGTGGCATCTCTTTCTAACTATGCTCAAGTGCAGATCTCCGCTTGAGCGATATTCTGAAATACGGGCCTATATCTGAACAAATAGTAAATTTATGGGCCGTATTAATAAATTGATCTTGAGATTGAGATCTTTTTGAAACTATTTTAATATCCAGATAGACGCTCAAGCGTCAACTTAAGGTTATCTCAACCTTGAGAACGGTTTATTAATACGTGTCCAAGATTCGCCAGCTAAAATTAAAAGAACGTCAAGCTTTAATTTCAACGTAAGATACATAATATCAAAAAGTTACTGGAAATAATTATCGAACTTACTTTTTCCTTATTACATAGATACATAAATTAGTCGTTTTGTCTGTGTATTGCAGTCTCGATTACAATACATGCAAATATTAGATCTGTCTCACATCAAATATAAGCTACTACCGCTTCGGAAAGGGAAATCATCTACGGGAAAAGAAGCGGCGCGACAACTCCACAAAATCATTATTCTCTTATTACATACAACATCAATAGAATTTTTGAAAGCTGCAGTCGGACCGCCTAACTAGATTGCTTTGGAAATTATAATTTATGACGTCAATGCAATACCCGTCTTTATCACAACATAACACACAATGGTGTCGATTCGGATGTACACCAACTAAACTAAAACCAGTTTTGTCTCAATTGACGCGTACAGTGTCACTTAGAGATAGGTTTATAGTGTATAACATTCTAACCTTTTCGTCACAGTGCATTTTTGAAAATCTAATGTATGACAAAAAAATATAGCAAATACAAGAAACAAAGATAACCTTGCAGGTCACATAAGTCGCCTCCGCAAAGTCAGTAATTCATACAAAGGGTTATGTATACGCTTTTTCAATAAGGTTCCAGTTGATATACAAAATCTTCCTCTCAATAAATTTAAAGATTTTAGATGATAATCATTCCTGGACATAATCAGATTGTTCGTATGCCAGGCTATTTCACAATTAATAATGAAATATAAAAACCTTTTTGTTATATAAAAACCTTTACGTAAAATCAAAGCCTAATTTTAAAAGAGCAACCCTTCGAGTTTCTTGCTTGTTCTTCTCAGGGGAAAATTGCATTTTTAACAAGCAGTAGCTTAAAAAATCTAAAATTGCCTATTTTAAGTGTACTCTGTGTACCTACAAATAAAGCATTTTTGACTTTGACTTTTAACTAAAACCAGTTTTGGAGTGGTGCCGTCGCATCGTACTCTTCCAGGGAGAAAGAGACAGTACTACTTTAAAACTGGTTTTAGTTTAGTTGGTGTACATCCGAATCGACATCAATGACATGGACAGTGAATTGGTATCGCTGTAGCTTTGAGTTATGCGGTAGAGGTCTGGTAGAAGTCGACAAACCCCAAATTTAGTGATAACGATTATTTGTTAATGTTCTTTTACAATGATCTATAAATGGAATTCTATAAATCATTGTCTAATAAAACTGAGAATTGGACAAGGAGCTGACTCCCACAGACATATAAATAATACCAGGTCAAACAAGTATTAGGTCTTTACTTATGAAATTGGAGATTTTTTATTCGTTACACATAATGTACCAACCCCTACGATTCTATAGCTATTTCCAAATTTGTTTTTTTATTTGGAAAATAGAATATATTTCCAAGGTTTCACATGAAATATTTTTTAATGTCTGAGCTAAATCGCATAATAAAAAAAACTTGAACACAGCTCTTTTCATGGGCTTCCCATATTGTTTCTTAGCTTCGCAGAAAATTTTATAAAGCGGTTACTTTTAAAAATAAACACTGCCTATATTTAACTTAAAGTTATCCGATAATACACACAAAGTTTAGCTAAATTTGGATTTGCCGTTCCCAAAACAAAATTCAAAAATGTTTGTATGGAGAAAACGGTATTAATAAAATTCTTCATACAAAACGCCAATTTCATAGGCGAGGACCTAATATTAAACAGCGTAGCCAAAAAAATATTAGCCACGTTTGAACTGACTAGGAATATCTAGAAATAGGTCCCAATTGTGTGTCTTAGCAGATAATGCTTCGTAAGTATTATTCGTTTTAGGATTACCAATCCAATGTGACAATATCGCAGTTGTACATAGTGCGTGCATTATGTTTGGAAGCATGCAATATTTATGTATTAAGTCTCATTAATGACATAAGCTGCACTAGTAGCATGACGGGCGTGGTAAACGTTTATGTCGCGTGAGATAAAACTTGTCCTGCTCATTCGTTGGGCCGAAATATACAACTGTCCCACTTTCACGTCGCGGGGCGCGACAAAGGTGTCATGCTACGGGGGCTGCATGGGGAAATAGTTCAGTAAGGATACACTTTCAACTTCCTATAATATTAATGGCCGTCATTTTGCACACGAATACAGTACCTGTCAGTGTCAGAATAATAATGTTTTCTAACAAATTCGGTAGCTTGTTATAAATATAGTATATGTATTTAGTAATAAAATATTAGATTAAAATCACCACTGTGATTGCGTCGGAGAATATACTTAAAACGCCTGTAACTATTTTCATGAACTATCAAAACTCCTTTATATTTATGAAAAATATCACGTTTCTTAGAAAATATAAAATAGCCATTGATAATATTTTTAGAATATTGTATTAGATCTTTGCATCTTCGTAGGTTTTATAACTTAATACCTATACTATACCGAAAGCAAGCTACAGTGTGCGAAGTGTGAGTTTTGTTTCGTTTTTAACTTTGCCATCGCGTTCGCGCTTACGAAAAAAGTTCCTATGAAAAAAATCGTTTTGCAAACTATCCGCTAGAGGCGCTGCACCGTTCTTCATACAAATCGTCACGTAAACGTGAACGCGGTAGTCACACTCCGCCCTCAGAATGATTAGAAAACATTTTCATTCTATTACTGATTTGTACTCTATCCTTCTACAAAAAAAATCAGGAAGGAAGTTAAACCACGAAAATTAAGTATGTTTACTGGACTAGTAAGCGTCGCTTTATGCATAAGCACGGTCTGCTGCTACTTATACATATATGCTTCAGCCAGATACTAGGCTATTACATGTTTCAAAAATCTTTCTTATCAATCAGAGGGTCTATTACGTAACTTTAAACGATGTACTCGTCAATATTAGACCACTTGTATAAAACTTACCGCATTAAGAATCTTATCGTCAACAGGGAGTGAATGACATTAGAAATGTCAAAATGTTTTACTTCTCGACACGAGACGCCGCATGTTTACTTTTCAAGTTACAACTTGTGCTAAAGAGCGCGATAATTTATTAAGTTAAATTGGATAAGAACATTACAATTTCTGGTGCGTATTTGAAGAAAAGTTACCAAGAAAGAACATGGTGATACTTAAAGCGTCTAAACTAGGTAAAATGTAGGTATTTTATTTATTTATTTATATATATATATATATATACATATATAAGGTAGGTATATAAGGTATTTTAGCCTCAAGTGTCTCGCATGCTCTAAGGAATTAATGAATCAGTTAAGGGTGATCTAAACAAAAGATATAGGTAATGAAGATATCTTTACTGCTTATTAAACAACGAATTTTTCAGTATATGTATAGGTACTTGACACAATCAATCGTATCGATGACACTCGCACTCGTTACTTCATCGTAATCGTTTGAAATACGTAACAAGATTTCGCGAGTTTGACAACGATGATCGTATTAATCGTTTACCACATCGTTATAATTATGTAATAGATCCTCTGGGACACATAAATGTTTCTATCCGTACTTTCTTCTAATCTACCTTTACCTTTTAGATGTGCATCTGGATTGAGTGATCGTTTTTATTTTTCAACAAAACCAAAATGCACATTTGGTAAAAAATTTACAAAACTCATAAACGATATCCAAAAATCGGTCACTCGTAAGTGATTCAAGATATGGCCCTATATGTGGATCACTCAATACAGAAATTTGACAAAATGGCCACAAGCTAATTCTCAGCAAATATTAGGTCTTTACCTATGAAATTGGAGATTTTTTTTCTTCATTAATCACATGTACCAACTCCTACGATTCTATAGCTATTTCCAAATTTGTTTTTTATTTGGAAAATAGAATATATTTTTAAGGTTTCACATGAAATATTTTTTAATGTCTGAGCTAAATCACATAATAAAAAAAACTTGAACACAGCTCTTTTCATGAGCTTCCCATATTATTTCTTAGATACGCAGAAACTTTTACAAAGCGGTTACTTTTAAACATTAACACTGCCGATATTTAACTTAATGTTATCCGATAATACACACAAAGTTTAGCTAAATTTGGATTTGCCGTTCCCAAAAAAATTACAAATATGTTTGTAAGGAGAATACAGTCTTAATGAAATTCTTCATACAAAACGCTAATTTCATAGGTAAGGACCTAATACAAACTCGGCGAATTTTAAAGTCAAAAATTTGTACCGAATTTGTCACACTATTTTACAAAAAATGAAGCCACGGAAAGTTAAATCCAGAAATAAAATAATGAACGAAAACCTCGTGAATGAAATGACAAAAGCAAATGAATTATAATGTCAAACTTTAGTCACAATGTACTACAAATTTTTAACGTAGTATGTATACGGAAGGGATAGCTACCTAAGTACCTGCGTTTTTAAAGATATTTAATTAGTCATAATTGCTCATAACTTTTTAAATATAAATATTTGTGTTGTGCTTTTAAACATACTTCAAAAAAAGGAGTAGGTTCTGTATTCGGGGCTTATTTTTAATGTGTACAAATATATTCGAAACTTAATTTTATGGTGATGAAAAAAATTACGTGTTTCGTCTTCCTAATACCGTAATTGGAGAATCACTCAATCTAAATGTATTCCTAATTGAGTGATCCAATGAATCTGTCTTCTTCTTTCGTGGCTTGATTTTTTGTAAAATGTATTTATTATTTTATATGTAATATTATTGTCTAAATTATTTATGATAATTAACTTTGACTTTCCACCGAGTTATTTTAAAAGAATTGTAATAAAAAATGAGAATCTGTAATTGGCATAACTTTGGCTTATAGATTTTGTGTAATAGTTTTTATAAGATGCTGTTGATTATGTATTAACTAAAAATAATGTGACAAATTCGGTACCAATTTTTTACCTAAAAATGCCAGTCACAGAGTTAGTATTTACCGAGATTTAGCTTGTAGCCATTTGCCAATTGTCTGAATTGAGTGATCCACATACAGGGCAATATCTTCAATCCCTTACGAGTGCCAATTTTTTCGAATTCGGTTATGAGTTTTGTCAATTTTTGACTCAAATGCACGTTTTGGTTTTGTCGAAAAATAAAAAAAGGATCACTCAATCCTGATGCACATCCTTTTTAGATGGCATAATGAAATTATCATGCAAATAGTACTTGAAATTATATTGAAATAATATTTGGAATAAATAACCAATCTAAGTAAATAAGCCTTTAATTTGCAATGTCTTTTTTCTAAATAACGGAACAGCACATACCAAAAACTAACCCTTATGCGGGGACATCGGAAAGCGAAGGGGTTAAATATCAGACATTTAAATACAATGTAAAAGTTATAATTTTACAGTTTTGTAGTGCTTAGTTATTTATAGTTTTAAAATTTAAATTTTATTACTGAGACTTCAGTAGGAATAAACATTCTGTCCCAGCACAGGGTATGTGTGTCCATTGTTGTCTCAAAGGAAATGAGACATGGTATTATTACTGGTATCATATCCAGCACATATTCCCAACCTGCATCAGTAGTTGATGTCCCGATATTTCAAAAGTTGACCACAAAGTCTAGAACATTGTTTAATCCATTGTTTTAATCCTGTTTAATCTCCAGGGGAAGGGCATTGTATGCTGAAATACAGGTTGCATAAACCTAGTTCGGCAGCTATGGCTTTTGTATTAGTGGTACTAAGTATAGCCTGACATATTTAGTTTCAACTATGTAACATTTTCTGAATAAACATTATTATTATTATTATTATATTATTATTATTATTGTATGTGAAAGGGTGATCGTACTCGTAGATCGGAGAAGGTAGATTTATTTCCGTTGCAAGCAAAATTCAGCCATATTTATTGTGTAGTAAAGATCAGAGGATAAAAATCTTTATGCGCTTTACGTTCTTTAATCAAATTACTCAGTTATTATTTTGTTTCGTCATCACATATAGTATTAATGTTTTTCATACTTTAGGATAACATTTCTGGAATTCAATATGCAAAACTTTCTGATGTATACTTAATAATTAGGAAATTATTTGTGCTAACCCACTTAATTACTCGTATTGAATTCCGTGATGATAGATTTGCGTGGAAGAGATCACTGTTGGCGATAAGGCCGCCTAATTTGTAGTTTCTATAAGATATTTAAATGTACCTTCTTTAAACAATAAAAAAATTGAGAAAAGCCCTTGTCGCGCAGTGGCATTTGTTATTCGTTTTCGATTAGCCAAGTTAGGCAATACCTGGCATTTTAATGACAAATTTTCCATGCTTCAGAGAGAACTTTAAAGAGTCGGACCCGGGCCATTGTGGCCTACAGGGGCTTAAAACACTGACTGTCCATGGCCACGAGTCTGACCCAAATGTACCAAGCGGTGGCTGATTATGATTAGATTTATTTAGTTCTCTTTTACAATATCATGTCATACATACAGTTCCGTAAATGAATGATTTCTAAAATAAAAGTGATTGTCAAACCTTTTTATTATTTATATACCATTAATTATATAAGGTCTAACAAAATTAATCCGACAAACGTTGCAGAGTGTAAGTATAGGATGTACCTATTACGAAAAAAATAAAACATTAAGGTTAACAGATTTTATTCAAATTCAAATTAAATTTAGAAATGTAAATTTTGTGAGTTGGACCTTAATGGCCGCGCGCTCTAAGTACTTTGCCACAACACACAAACACGTGCCGCGGTATCTTTGAAGACGCCGAAAGGCGACCGCTCGCAGCCGGCGCTTGCTATGATTGGTTGCGCCCTGTGCCCCGCCAACCCCTTTGGCGTCTTCCATATGAACATTGCCTTTTATTCTCATTGATAAAACAAGGTACAATCGAAATGAAGTAAGTCTGTTAATTTGTATTTTCATTTGCACTTACATTAAATTTTTTTACTCGGAAACTACATTTTTAAGGCTAGTTTTTTTTTAAATGAATATATCATTTTATTGTCATGTACGTGCAATTGCCAAAGTTTGTCGGGTTAATTTTGTTAGACCCTATATACCAGATTATGGCCCATAACCTCTCCCTGTTAATGATATGAAGCGTTTTTAATTCATTAACTTTCGACAATTATTTAGCATGTAAGGAAAATCGATCTACCCACTCGAATCTATGGTACTGATAAATAAATCCTAATAAAAAGCTTAATCAGTTCAGTAACGTCGGGACATCCTTTGCTTCTGATGTCGACTTTACTATGGTTCAAATTGAATTATAGACCACAAACATCTTTTAAAGGGTCGTATTAATAAGCGACTCTCTCACTCACAAAACTATTTTTCTACACTTTATATACATAATAGATCTCAAGAGTCTACCTAGGTTCATCTCAAAGAGAACGTTTATTAGTACGGGCCTAAGAGCGTTCACGGCATCTCATACGAACTGTCAAGTTTAAAATACCGATATAATTCGTAATGAATAAACCGATTTTAATGAAACTTTATACACATTACACAAGTTTGTAAATAGTGTGTTTGCAATGGCCCCGAAAATTTATAAAAATGCATTGAGTTTTCTGAATATTGGACAAAGTTATTTGGACTATCATATAGATAAGACATTTAATACTCTATTAAGGTTTTTTTTGATACAGATGACAATTGACATTATACTTATTGTTATTTACTTTTCATTTGACATTCATTTTCATTCATACAAATTGTTAATAAAATACAAATTATTGCATATAAAAAAGTAAGGAATGAATGCAAATATGAAACGTTTAGGAATCTTATTACATTTTTATGGCGGAACACATTACTAATCATTTTAATGTAACATCCTTTCATTTCATTCACAATAAATGATATTGATTGATTAATTAAAAAAAGTCAGCGGAGAACAATCTCTTAATAAAAAAAATAATTAGTTCTAATTTCATTTTTCAGCGTTCGAAAATCCGATCTTTAATCTATATCAAAATTTGGATACATATCAAAACTTTATCTGCCATTTATTAATTGCTGCTATTTATTACTTTCCAAAAATACAGAATATTTTTTTTTTTCAAAATCAACGGGTTCGATTCCTGGCTAGGATTAATTTTTCAAAAATCCAATGATGCAGTTTTAGTTTTCATTAAAATCGGGCACGAGGCTTTTTCGCGTACTTTTCGCCTATCCTCATAGTTTAGGATTTGGCCATCCAAACCCACTTAAAAAATTCACCCTGTATAGCGAGGCAATGCGGCCAACCTTTTGGGTATCCACATACCAGGGATTTGGGGCTAGTTTTTTAATTGTGATTTTTAAATTGTTAAAATTATTATTTCCACAGCACGTAATATACATACTCGAACCATCTTTCTTATAAAATCGGTTTATTCATGTCGAAGATAGTTTTTTCGAATGAGACTGAATGATGCAAAAGAGGTGTGTTAGGTTCATAGCAAGTGGAAGTGTAGCAAGTGGTCTCTGCCTACCCCTACGGTAAACAGGCGTGACTTTATGTATGAAGAAAATGTATGGATGCCGTGCGCGTTCATTTTGTTTACATCTTTCAAGTAAACAAGATTTATACGTGTGATCACGAAGCATGACAATTTATGTGTGACTTTTAGACGCCCTTTAAGCCAATTTTAAAGCAAAAAGTACTTCATTTAAAATTTTGTAATAAAGTAATTATTTTTATTTCAAAGTGCATTCCTTTCCAGCCCATTCGATTTTTTGTCCTCACTACTTATAGTTCGCTTTTTTTATCATTAGAAAAATGAAAATTTAGGTTCATTATAACGTACGTTAATATATTATGAATAATGACATATTTTCAATGTGTCTTTAGGTTCTAAATATTCATCGATGTGACGATTTACTCATATTTTTATTTCATTATCTACTAAAAAGCAAATAAACTAATCATCATGAAAAGTTTACACTATAAAAGACCTAAAGAAGCAGAGGTTGCAAACATAAAACAGAAAGTTTTCATACCTAAATACCACAAAATTATTAAAATAAAAATACCAAAAAATTCTCAGGGGAAAATCTTTTAAATAAACAGTAGCTAAAAATTTTTACATCTGACTCTCTTAAGTGTACCCTCTGTTAAAGCATTTTTGACTATGACTCTCAAAAGTATGTTATAAATGTAGGAGATTCATTCATTTGTTGAAATTCTTCTGAAGATGAATATATATTCAAATTAAATCTATTTCGTTCCATTACTATGATCTATAATCTCAAATAGCATCTACTTCTTCTCAACTCAATGTATACTTCGAACCGCTATATCAGA
The DNA here is from genome assembly GCA_949316235.1 of Oegoconia quadripuncta. NCBI lineage: Eukaryota > Metazoa > Arthropoda > Insecta > Lepidoptera > Autostichidae > Oegoconia > Oegoconia quadripuncta. The sequence continues at coordinate 48,304,669 of OX438741.1, read as the reverse complement.
GCAAATTATCAAGCCATTGATATAGTTTTTAAATTGATCATTCATGATAAAAACATTGTGAAAAAAATTAATTAAGAACAACATTTATTCCCGAGTCATGGATGTTTATATATATATTTATGTGTGTTCATCCGTTATCTAGTATACACAGTACAAGCTATGCTTAGTTTGGAACTAGATGAAAAGTGTAAATGTCGGAAATATTTTAAAAAAAATGTTGTTTATATTAAAAGGTTTACTACAACTGCTTCTTTGCTTACACAATTTCTAATCTTTAAAAAAAACGAACTATAGTAACTGCTAAGTACTGCGAACAGCACTCACGTTTCGTGCCGTTCCGTGTATGTTACGCTATCTTATCTTAGATACGCACCTGGTTGGCCGGTGAGAGCCTGGAGTTGTCGTTGTTGTTTTGGGGCGAGGTGCGCCCCTCGCCGGTGGCGCCCTCCAACAACTCAAATGTTACCCGGCACTCGTCGCCGCCGTACTGTTGACAATTGCACATAATCATGTCAGTCGTTTGCGCCACCAAGTCATTTATTATTAAGTTCCAGTGGACAATGAAAATTTACCTTTAAATTCAAGAACCGTCATAATAATAAAAAAATATCTTTGCACATATACACAGCGTCATCTAGACTTGTATTATGGATACCAAATGGTTGATAAACTACACGAATACATTTTTTTTTTTGGAAATAAATACATAAATGAAAAACATCCATAACTCGGGAACACATATGTCTGTATTCCTCATACAAACATATGCCCCTAGCGGGATTGGAACCCGCGACCTTTTGGTATAGCAGTCAGAATTTTTAACCACTACAACAAACAGGTCGTCAAATAAAACAGATATTTAGATGATAAGCAAGCATGGACATAGGCCACTCGGCGATATTTAGTTTAATTATACTATGGATTAGTTTAATTATTCCGGGTCAGTACGCTTCCACCTTCGACCTCATCTTCACTTAACATCAGGTGTGATTGAGGTCAAGTATGAACCTGTCGTGCATAAAATTTCATTGTTTTATCAAATTAAACATTGTAACCCAAATCTGATAAAGAACAACCCTTGAGTTTTTTAGTCGTTCTCTCGGGAGTCAGTCAGGGAGTGAGTAGTAATTTTCACGTGATAATTTTATTATATGAAGTTTATCTTCTTGACTACTATGTTGTTTGATGATTTGTTTGGTAAAATGGTTCGAGATTGATCACTATGTCTAGGGGCGATGTTTGTATGCTGAATATGGGCATGTGCACTCGAGTTACGGATGATTACATTATAAGGTAAAAACATATGTATTCATGTATCTGATATCCATAACGCAAGTCTAGCTGTGTGTAACTAGATGGTGCTGTGTGTATGTCCAAGGATAGCACTTATGTATAGTGTACAAATGAACAGGGTGAATAATGTGTGTACAATGTACCAACAGTGGCTTGTCCTCCATACAGGCAGAAAGGCAGTGTCTACCCTAGTAAATTGTAAGCTTTTCTCGAAATACATTGTCAAGACAGCTGATTCATACTGATATAAACAGAAAATATTCTAACCAGCTGTGATGATTGCTAATTTAATAGCAAATTTTATAATTCTGGCTACCCTGTGACAAAAAGTTGTGCACACCACTGGTACCATAGTGTGTGTAGTGCATACCGGTGTGTGTAGTGTATACCGGTGTGTGTATAGTTTACCACAGTGTGTGTATAGTTTACCACAGTGTATGTATAGTTTACCACAGTGTGTATAGTTTACCACAGTATGTATAGTTTACCACAGTGTGTGTATAGTGCACCACAGTGTGTGTATAGTGCACCACAGTGTGTGTATAGTGCACCACAGTGTGTGTATAGTGCACCACAGTGTGTGTATAGTGTACCACAGTGTGTGCAATGTACCACAGTTGGTGCACAGTATACCACAGTTAGTGTACCAGTGTGTGAGTGTACCACAGTGTGTGCAATGTAGCACAGTTGGTGCACAGTGTACGAGTCTACCACAGAGTGTTTAATGTCCAGTGTGCGGCACTGACCAGTTTGACGAGGAAGGCGGTGTGATGCGCGTGCAGGTAGTGGTGCGCGCGCCGCACGTAGCCGGCCGCCCCTCCCCCCGCCCCTCCCCCCGCCCCCGCCCCCGCCCCCGCCCCCCGCGAGCCCGGCAGCCCCCCGCGCGCCGCCAGCTCGGCCGCGCGCACGGACCACGGCTCCGACACGCAGTGCTGCAGCTGTGAGACATGAAACAAAATTGGTAACGGTGCACCAACAACCACTCTATATGATTTAGTTTAATTTATAATTCAATTATTTTCCTTTATTTTCTTAGGAAAACCAAGATCTGTTTTACAAATCATCACTTAAACTAAAAAACTGAAAGCCTATTAGAGGTCTATGGACAGCGGTCAAAAAAAAAAATTTCGACACTTAAAAAGAATAGCCCGTCTATTCCCGTGAGTGTCGTTAAAAGGCGACTGTAGACTTTCCACGAAAAAAACATCGACAATTAAATTTCTACTTATTTATCTAATAACTTACAAAGATATATATAAGGTGTCACAAATGTCATCATCGGACACTCATACATGACATAGTGATATTATCGAGCATACAATGTCATTTATCTCCCTATACACACACCTAGAGAGGTAACTATATCATTTTAGATTGATAAATTAAACATATATTTGTCCATAGAACAAACATAGAAGATAAATAAATACTGACCATATTAAGCTAATGCATATTGCTATCTTAAATCCTAGACTAATTGAAGAGACAAATAGGGCGTGGAAGTTGAAAAAAAGGACTCCCTCCCACTGCAAACTTCGGCTTCTGTGTGCTTTTATATATTGGATCTTTACCTATGAAATTGCAGTTTTTTTCTTCGTTAATCATATGTACCAATTCCTGCGATTTTCAAAGCTATATCCAAATTTGTTTTTTATTTGGAAAATGTAATATTATTTCAAAATTTCATATGAATTTTTTTTTAATTTCTGAGCTACATCACATAATAAAAAAAAAATTGAACAGAGCTCTTTTCACGTGTTTCTCCCCATAATCATTTCTTAGATTCGCTGGAACTTTTATAAAGCGGTTACTTTTAAAAATTAACGCTGCCTATACTTAACTCAATGTTATCCGATAATACACACAAAGTTTAGCTAAATTTGGATTTGCCGTTCCCATTAAAAAAACAAAAAATGTTTCTATGGAGAAAACAGTCTTAATGAAATTCTTCATACAAAACGCCAATTTCATAGGTAAGGATCTAATACTATGTCTTAGGCAGATGAGTTAATTATTCAAACATCAATCAACGAAAATTTGTTTAAACTGTCCATGTCCCTATAGAAACTGAGATGTGTAAGGGTCAATGCCCTTTATCCTGCGCATACGCCCCGTCTCTTAAACAGTCCCACCGGACCATAAGGTGATCCTCCGCTTCAGCACAAGTCCAAAAAAAAGGCTGTTATGTGTGTAGACCTCACCTGCCTGACAGCAATGGAGACTAGTTTGTCCAGCGTGTAGGCCGGGTACGCCTTGATGCCCAGCATCTCTCGCGCGGCATCCTCATACGCGGAGGGCTCGGTGTTCCCGTCCAGAACGCCCTTCACCAGCTCCAGGAGTGCGTTGTAGTACTCCGCTGGGGATGAAGCGTCCGCTGGCAGGTCTGGAATATGAGGCGTGAGGTTTACTAAACTAGTTTTGGCATGAGCTTGTTGTATTTTGGACCTTAAATTATCACACATATACTAAATTCTTGTTGTTAGGTCAGAAATACATAAAAATAAATCAATGCAAAAAAATCTACAAATTTGTAACATAAATTTCTAATACAGTAAATTCATTTCATTAGCAATTCATCTGAAAGAAATTGTTGTGTTCCGGTTAGGTAACATAGCTAGTCTCCGAAATAAGATGAGATTTCCGGGTCAGTACGCTACCACCTTCGGCCTCATCTTCACTTAACATCAGGTGTGATTGAGGTGAAGTGCTAACCCGTTGTGCATAAAAAAAAATCATTTCCCAAATTTCTTTGCAATTGTTAAGGGTGCCAGAATGCTCATTTAAAGTATTGAATAACTCTTTAAACTACAGCGGCACTATTTAGTACTTATTTGGACCATCATCAGCCTGTAAACATCCCAATGCAGGCATATAGGACTTCCCTCGTATATGAGGCAGCGCGGCATGTCGCGGGGGGTGGGGGGGCATACTGACTGGTGGGGCGGAGCCGCAGCGCGTTGGCGACGCTGGCGCTGCGGCCGCGGGTGTCGCGAGCCTCCTGCGCGGCCAGCTGCAGCGCGGCGCGGCGCGCGGCCGCCAGCCGCTGGCACACGGTGCCGTGGAGCCGCAGGAACAGGTACCACGACATGGTGCACACGAACCGCGCCTCCTGCCGACCGACCAGAGCGTTCTACAACACTATTGTAGCGACACACCTGCGCACGGTCCGCCACCGAGAATTCGGTTGAATACGCTCGCAGTGTTCTTAAGTAACCTTTGATACATCGCCCGAAATTGCGTGACGTTCGGCGTAGTCCGGAACGTTTCGTCTGGCGACTGTTTCCGCGAAAGTCTTCAATGTATTTTCCGTCGCGTGACGCGTTGAATTAGACGCCGCCTAATCGCGCGTTCGGTGCATTTGGTGTATCATGCCAACCGAATACTACGACCGATAATTCCGTCGCCGAAGTGTCGACGCAGTACCATCCGCAGGCTATTATAAAATCATTGACTATTTGAATGATAAGCAAGCATGGACATAGCTGTCTTATTATTCAAATAATTATCAAATCACAAATTGTAACCCATAATATATCTCACTCCGAATGCGACATTCCCACAAATTAATGATTTACGGCATAACCCATTTTGTTTCCTTCATTATACACAATAATTTTAAATGTACCTTCTTTATTTAAACAATAAAGCGTATTTGATTGATTGGTCGATTGAATAATTGAGACTTCAGTAGGAAGGCAGCATGCGTGTATCACCACAGACGTTCTGTCCAAGCACATCGCATGTGTGTCATCATTGTCTCAAGTAAATTAAAAAGAATCGAAGCTAAATTAATCATTTTTCATGACAAGCCAATCTGAATGGAGGCAGAAAGTATGCCTCGTTGTAGTATGTCTAGTCCGGAGTAGGATTGCCAACTTTTTTCTAGGAATTACAAGGAACAATTAGAATATTGTATATTATAGAATACTTAAATGTTTTGACTTCTAAAACGTGATTATATCCCATACATCTCAGACATTTACGAGCTGATTTAAATGATTCTTTATTTGAAAGGGTATATAGCCAGAGTGGTCCTATATAAACTTGGTTAAGGTGTGATGATGCACTTCGCAAATAGTGAACGGTATCTTACTGAAGTTGGTTTCGCCAATTATTTTGCGGTTTATTGTTTAAACTATATTTAAAAGTATTACAAATTAGAAAGGTTTTTTGTAATAGTTAACACAACCCATACTAATATTATAAATACGAAGTCTGTCAGTCCGGCTGTCACACCTAATCTGGCCAACTGATAGTATTGATGGTACCTGGCACGATGTAAAAGGATATAGACTAGTTTTTAACTGACTTCCAAGAAAGAGGAAGTTAAGCCTCGATTCGATTAACAGGAGTGCCATAACTGTGAGTTGAGTAAAGCAGAAGCAACGCGAACATAACAGAGCTTGTCTTGGCGAGAAATTTGAATTTATGGCAAAAAGTACGGGACAGTTGGCAAGCCTAGTCCGGAGATGAAATAAATCAAAGTAGAAATTTGCCCTTAGATTACGTAACTACATCGGTATCGTCATCGATTACGTTGACCAATGAGAAACCGTCAAATTGCCGAGCGAGCGATGAGCCAACCAATCACATGTCTGAACGTAACCGATGACGATAATGATGAAACTACGTGATAGAACCCTTGGTCTATGGCAACTCACATTAGGCGGATGATCTCTGAAGTCATCCTCGATCTCCGGCTCCGCCTTCATCTCGCACTTTGTCTCCTCGCTACTGCTACGCTTCAAGTTGTTCGGCGGCTGGTTTGTAATGTCTGCAAATGTCGAACACTGGTTATATGTATGTAGTACATTAACAGATCTAGAACTATCATCTAGTCTTCATCGCTGCGGAACGGTGGGTAGCTTAGGTGGTCAAGCGAGATTACAAATTTGACATAAAACCTCTTTGATTTTGCAGTATTTGTTTATTAGAAAAAAAAAAAAATAGGAGACGTCAGTAGGAAGGCAGCATGCGTGTATCAACACTGACAATCTGTCATAGCACATCGCATGTGTGTCATCATTGTCTCCTAATTACAATAATAAATATCCTTGGACATACACACAGCGCCATCTAGTTCCACACTAAGCAACTTGGCTTGTTTTATGGTAACCAGATATACTATGTATCCGGCTTCAGTCTTTCCTGAATCCTACAACCTTGGGATCTTCAAGAGCAGGGTGAATAGGCATCTACTGAGATCGCGTGCTTCATCTCTCGGCCACATCGCCACTTCCCATCAGGTGAGATTGTGGTCAAAGGCGTATCCAGTTATACACATTTTTTTTTTGTTTAATCATTACTAATGAAACCGTCCATAACACATGTCCGCATACAAACATATCCTAGCGCGATTCGACCCCGCGAACTCTAGACAAAGGTCAGTTTCTAACCACTACACCGACTAGGACGTCAATGGTCAACGCGATACCTTTCAGCAAAAAACGATCGTTATCTCTGTCTTACGTGTATTACATTAGAGGTGGGGCGTGTTATTGACCAATTATCGCTCAAGAACAAATATCATCGAAGAGACGAATCGCTTATTGTAATATTATGTTTTTTTTTTTTATGCACAACGGGTCGGTACTTGACCTCAATCACACCTGATGTTAAGTGAAGATGAGGTCGAAGGTGGAAGTGTACTGACCCGGAAATCCCAACACATTTGGGGGACTGGCTGTCTTATCTCTGACAACCGGAACACAACAATGCTATTAACATTGCTGCTTGGCGGCAGATTTAGATAAGATGGTTGTAGCTAGCTAGGCGGACATTTAAAATGCCTGGGAATCGAACCCGCGACCTCCGAATCGTTGTTTACATTGAGCCACGGAGGCGGTTTAGTTTACCAATTTCAGCCCCCTATTCTATTGGACAGACACAACCCTGTTAAAAGGACATCCTTTATGTGACGCCTGGGGCAATATGTGCGGACTTCAACATGCCGTTTAAATGATATAAAACTTACCTTTACTATCAGTGTTATTGTTGTTCTTCGGCTTGTTCTCCTTGTCATTCTTATTGTTCCTGCTGCTTTTATCTGACGCGTTGTCCGACTCTGACGACTGTATCAACAAACACATTTTATATAGAGAACATAATACATAAAGTCACGACTTTTATCCCAAAATAGGAAACCATTGAAACATCATCGAAATACACCAAAAAAACTGTGTTAAAAGCTAAATATCTTCGAAACGACTTAACCGACACTTTCCCTCGTTTTAGTCTTTAATATATATAAAAAAACGCACTCAAATCGGGCGTCGTTTTACTGAGAAAACTCCGGATAAAGACTGGACATACACAACGCAGCCGAGTCAAAAACATAACACCTGTTGTTTTTCGTGAAGGTTAAAAAATGGATCAAGAGGACTGAGGGCGGAGTATGAGTTTTGTTTCGACTTGACTTTACTACCGCGTTCACGTTTACGTGACGATTTGTATGAACAAATGTGCAGCGTCTCTAGCGGATAGTTTGCAAAACGATTTTTTTCACAGAACGCGATGGTAAAGTTAAAAAAGAGACAAAACTCGCACTTGGCACACTGGTGATGTGTACTAACCTCCTTCTCCTGCTTGACTGCAGTGTTAGGTTTCTCGCCCTCCTTGTCTGTCTGCTCCAATGCTGGAGTACTGGGGTTAGTCGGGCGTTCCTTCTCCTCTGCCGCTAAAGAGAAAATATCATTGTTACTTATAATTTATTTATACATTCATACAGAATCAACAGCATAATACAGAAAACTATATTTATATTACTAATTACAGATCCTTACTTCGTTCATAGCATTAATAAGTTTTCATAAATAATAGTTTTCAAAGTCACACACAAATCATCAAAGAACAAAGTGTCATACATGATATTCCATTTTACAATTCCGAGTTAGATAATTGCTAAATAGAAATTAAAACCACAAATTATAAATAAATGACCGTGGAACTGAGTTACATAAATGCATACTTTTTTGGCAAATTATAAATGAAAGAACGGTTGTCAGAGATAAGATAGCTAGTCCTCCAAACAAGATGGGGTTTCCGGGTCAGTATGTTTCCACCTTCGGCCTCATCCTCATTAAAAATCAGGTGTGATTTAGGTCAAGTGCTAACCCATTGTGATTATAAAAAAAGGAGCTCATTCTTTTGTATTAAAAACACTGGTATATCCTTCTCTTCGGTCAGCTTTCAGTGTTGCAAGTCTGTTGTTTCTTATTTGTTGCTCAATCACTGCGTGCGAAATGGATGAACGGATTTAGATCAAATTTGGTATATAGGTAGAACATACCCTGGATTAAAACATAGGATATTTTTTATCCCGATAAAGTGAGTAGTTCCCGCGGGATAAACAAATTAAACATATCCGCGATAAAGTTATTCAGTATAGGGAGCTACCGCTTATGTCTGATGACTCACCTTCGTCCCTCTCATCGTCCGAGAGCGGCTGCCGCGGATGAGCGAACAGGTCGGGAAGGAACTGTCGCAGCAGCTGCTTTATCCTTCGCTTCTCCGCCTTCTGTATCGCCGTCTGTCGCCGCGCGTGATGGATGAGGAGCTCCGCTGCGTCACGGACTATCTTTATCGCTGCGGAACGGTGGATAGTTATTAACGTGGTCAAGCGAGATTACAAAATTGACATTTAAACCTCTTTGATACTACAGTACTTGTGTTTATTTCTAAAATATTTAATAAAAATGATACGAGACGTCAGTAGGAAGGCAGCATGCGTGTATCAACACTGAGAATCTGTCATAGCACATCGCATGTGTGTCATCATTGTCTCTTAATTAACAATAATTATACTATTATTTATACTAAAACTCACATATGAGATTGTTATTTTTGAATTTAAAGTTTTAACCGCCTCCGTGGTTTAACGTTGGGTTTACTAATCGGAGGTAACTGGTTCGATCCTCAGAGGGGTACATGTTTAGTACTCGGTTTGGTGGTAGGGCATTTTAAATGTCCGCCTGGCTACTACCATCTTATATAAGTCGCCGCCAAACAATCCTCCAACTATGATGGGGTTTTAGGCAGGTATTTCAGAAGTTGCTCAAGCGTAGACCTGCGCATGAGCATTGTTAGAAAGTTTTTCCCTTTTTTCGGACATCCCCTTTCTTTATGGTCATGTGCGTTTTATTTTTATTCATATTATGTGGAATAGGCTACAAACGCGACCGTCAAATGACAAAATCCGCTATACAAGTTACATAAAGCTGTCATTTTATAACTGTCCCCTAGTGGAGATCAATCTCTGCTTGAGTACACATTCTGTAACACGGGCCATAAGAGTCCCGATTCAAAAATGATAAATATTCTTTGTATTTTATTTTGTGTGCAATAAAGGATTTAACCGGTTGGTGTAGTGGATATTGACCCTGTCAGCGAAACCAACGGTTGCGAGTTCGAATCCCGCGAGGGGTAAATGTTTGTGTGATGAATACGAACATTTATTCCAGAGTCATGGTTGTTTATATAAATATTTATGTATATTTATCCCTTATCTAGTATCCATAGCACAAGCTTTGCTTAGTTTGGGACTAGATGATTAGTGTAAGTGTCCGAAATATTTATTTATTATTATTATTTAATAATAATGATGACTGTCCATTCTCTGTACTTTAATACAAAATCTCCCAATCTCACCTTCCTGTCTGCTAGTCACCGTGTAGTCCACCACCAAGTGAGGTCCGGGCCTCCTCGCCGCGTACGCGCTCTCAACTTCGTTGAAAAGAGACTTGGACCGCATTGCCTTCAGGTCGTTCTGCTTGAAATTGATGCCTTGGTGGTCGAGCGATTTGAGATAATACTTCTCGTTCTGTTCACGCCATTGCTTGTTGAAGCCCTGGTAGAGATTTAGACAATGGTTACATTAAATGGATTTAACAGAAAACTTAAAATTCAATTAATTTATAGATTCGCGTAACCAGGCTATTTCACAATTAACATTATAATATAAAATAATAATTCATAATTTTGTAACATAAAAACCTTTTTTTAAAAAAAGAGCAACCTCTCGAGTTATTTGCTTGTTCTTCTCAGGGGAAAAGTGGCATTTGAACAAGCAGTAGCTTAAAAAATGTAAAATCTGACTATTTTAAGTGTACCTTGTGTACCTACAAAATAAAGCATTTTTTGATTTTGATACTATAAAACAGAATCTTATTGAGAAAGCATATTATAAAATATCAGACTATTTAGATGATAATCATCCTTGGACATAACAAAGGCTATTTCACAATTAAATCAGGGGAAAATTGCCATTTGAACAAGCAGTAGCTTAAATACAAAGCACAGTGTGACAAACCTTCTGCGCCTCCCTCCACTCTTCCTCCTTCGCCTTGAGCCTCCTGAGAACAACCGGCACAGCGACTACGGGGTTCTTCTTCAGACCTGCGATGATGTCCACCGCCTGTCAATAACAGATACGTTTGATATATGGTCGGGGAGGTGTAGTACGGGACGCACCCTTTTGTTGGGTTACCGAGTGGGTTTGAGCTTAAACTCAACGGCATTTGATGGTTAAGTGAAGACGAGGTGGGAGTTGCGAACTATGTTCTACTTGTTATTCCAGGTGAACGCACTTTTACCTTCGCCCTCATTTTAACCCGACTACCCAAAGAAGGGTAACGTTTTTCGAATGTGTATATGTATGTATATCCGTTCCTATGGCGCATCCTGTAGTCTAAACGACGTGACCTATTTCCAAGTGCATGATGTCGTTAGATTCGTCTTAATCCCCGGAGTGTCATGCAACATGGCGCTCACAAAATACGAAATATGCTGTCGAGTTTTTAAACATTGTTATTACTTAACATTAGGCTGAGACCAAGCACTGACCAGTCTATATATAAGGGTTTTATCAAGCATAATTAGCGTAAGACACCCTGTCTACCTACCTACCTACATATATGCAACAAAAAAAATACATACATAACTGACAAGCCGAGCGCTACATCTGCTTGTCTCTAGCAACAGCATGCCTTTAAATGTATCTAATCACACAATATCACTGGATTTTTTTAGAAAATCGTCTACATTTTTCTCTAGAGACAAAACCCCTATATAATTCTATCAGCATCCTAAGTGATAGCGGAAAATCAGAGTTCACTCATCTTAGGAGCATTTTAATGCAATGACCGTATAGCTGTTGCACACTGAATCAAACATCATTTAAACGATTTACTAAAATGTAATTATTATTGTTTTGTATAGTTCATATTCATATAATTAATGTTATATGATTGTTCTTGGTTTGTACGTGTTATTTAGGGATTTATTTAATAGTCGTCCTGTATTCTTTCTTTGTAATTAAACCATAATGACCTGTTTCTGTTCCTAACCATAACGTGCCTAGACATGTGCCCCATATATGAAAAATCGTCTAAATACCCAGGAGCTACATCTGCCCGTCTTTAGCAATAGTATGCCATTAAGTAAGCCCTATAACAGAATGCCTTTGTAACTAAATTTACATAAATAACAAGCCGAGAGCTAGTGTGTCTACAAATAAGCCCTTACGCTAATCTGCCTGGTTGGTTACATTTAGCCACAAATGTACAAATGAGTCTTATCTTTGTAAACTACATCTGCCTATTTCTAACCACAACGTGCCCGCAAATAGACCTTGAATCATCTTTTTGACAACCTAAGAGCTACATATGCCCGTCCCTAGCAAAAGTATGCTTTAATCACATAATACCACTGGATTGATTTGCAAAATTAAACTAAATTTACATAAATAACAAGCCGGGAGCTGCATCTGCCTGTCTCTAGCTACAGCATGCCTACAAATGAGCCCGATCGTACCACCTTATCACCGTATATCCGGCGCAGCGCCCTCTGGTGTATGGTCGGCGAATTGCCGCCGAGGCACTCATCCAGCCGGTACTTGGCTGCGTCCTCGGGCGTCATGCGGGACAGCTTCTTCTGTACGCCTTCCAGGACTCGGATCGTTGCAGCATTGGTTTCTATCACCACATCCAGCTGGGGAAGGAATGATTACAAATAAATAACACGATTTTTTATTACTTGGAGATCGATTGGTGCAGTGGGTAGTAATCCGTCTGTCGACATTAATAGTTGAAGGTTCGTATTCCGTTAATGGAGATCACGTACCGGCAAGAGCAGCGTAGGATTTCCACTTAAAAGGACGGTCGACCTGATTAAGGTCAGGAAATTCATGGGGGGAGGCCAATGTCCAGCAGTGGACGTCCATTGGCTGATACGATGATGACGACTGTGTTAAAACCTACATATTTTTGTAAACTGCTTATCAGAGTTTCATTAAACATGGTTAAAAAAGGTGCCACATACTAGTACCGGCTTCAAACTCATAACATCCTTTTTACGTCGGGGTTTAACAATATCAATTATTCATGTATACACAAGGATATTGTGTTTGCTTATGAAATAGGCTTGTACATAATTACATTACTAAATAAATCATTACTATTAACATAATATCTATCTATCCGACAGTCAGATATCCGAGCGTCGGTTGGCTCAGCGGTTAAAACGCGGTCTCCTCCGATTTAGGAGGTCTGGGTTCGATTCCCCGGCAGGCCATGTACCAATGAATTTTTTAATTTAATTACTTATGTGCACTTATCCGACTGCTCTTGAACGGTGAAGGAAAACATCGTGAGGAAACCTGCATGCCTGAGAAATAAAATTTCAAAGGCATGTGAAGTCCCTAAACTTGGTGGACTATGGCCCATACTCCCTCATTATACGAGGGAAGGCCTATATTCCTGCAGCGGGATGTTTACCGGCTGATGATGGTGATCCGACTGTAAACACTCCGTAGTGTTTATCTGAGATACAAATATACATTCTCACCTCAAACCTCTCGTCCTCGCAACGGTAAATGTACTCCTCGTACTGTGTTTTCCGAGACGTGACGAATGTCGAATCCTCACTCCACGTAGGGAACGATACCCACGTGTCGTTCAGCACCTGGATACAACCGAGAAGATATTGCAAATTAAATGGCTAATCGAAAAATTATTTAAAAACTAAATGAATATTTTCCCTGTGAGGTTTTTTAATGTTAGCGACCGCTAGTTTTAGTTTTAGTTTTCATGTACAAACGGCAACACACTTAATTATACATTTTTTTCCTGACATATTGCAGGAAAGAGACTCGCACTTGACGTTGACAGTTACGAATCCTAGCTAGTGGCTAAGCAACTTAACTTAATTTCGTCGGTTTATTAAATCGGGTAAATTCGGTCATAGAGCCGTTTGTTTGTTCCGTCTTTAATGGGCAGTTAAAAATGTTGCTGTTTGTACATACCTATCTACTTTATAGATTTAACATTTGCACGCCTGCCCGCAGGATGAATACAATTTCTGATACAACACTTCCAAGATAGATAAGATGAGATAACTTCTATATTATAAGATAGAAAGAGGTATGTAAATAAATAAATAATAAATAAATATTTCGGACACTTACACCAATCATCTAGTCATCAAACTAAGCTAAGTTTGTGCTATGGAAAATAGATAACGGATAAACATACATAAATATTTATATGAAACTCCATGACTCGGGAATAAATAAATGTTCGTATTCATCACACAAACATATACCCCTCGCGGGATTCGAACCGGCAACCGCTGGTTTCACTGACAGAGTCACTAGCTAACAAACATACATACACAAACTTTCGTATTTATAATATTAGTTGGGATTCTTGCAAATGATTGATTGATTGATTGTAGAGTTAGACCCTCACCTCCTTACAGAGCGGGGTCCGTCCGGAGCACTTCCGCGCAGCCGCCTCCCGCGGCAGGGCGCAGTACGACGTGCCGAGACGCTTGCACGTCGTTAGATCTGTAATAATGACAATAAATGATAATAAACATATTTGCGTACACACAGCGCCGTTCCACACTAAGCAACTATAGGATGATGATATACTGTCTTCAGAAACAAACTAACACAAGTGTTAGCAGCAGTCCGTTTTTTCATACTGACTTCGGATCAGACTCAGGGTGGATTGCCACCTGTTCGTCAGTCAACATACCGAACATTCGCACTAAGCGTTTCGACGTTAATTCATAATGCGGTCTACTAACGTATAGAACTCCTTGTTAGCGTCGGAGTTCCCTGAATGTTACAATCTTGAGATTTCCAAGTATAGGACGTGTCAAAGAAATCTGAGCCTTAACCTATTTGTGTATAAGTGCTCAAGTTTATTTACCAATGTCCAATGCGGCATCAGCGTGCGGCCTCTCATGTCTAAGCTGCGCCCCGAGCGGCCCGATGGGTTCGTAGCGCAGCGGCTTGCTCTCAACCGCGCGATCCGCGGTTCGATCTCGGTCGTAGCCGAGCAGGCTGTTGGACGTAGTACCGAAGCTGTTGAAGCCTGCACAGTTACATTATAGATATATAGATCGTTTATATATAAAAATATACATATGTCGATGAGAAAATAAAGACCCCCACGCCTTGAACTTAAAAAATAACATTTATTTCACGAAATCTTTTTGTAAGTTTCCCTTAGCCTAAGGTTAACTGAAAGATACCGTTTTTAGTGATAAGGAGGCCTAATTGTCGTCTATGGTTATCAACAAAAATTTTGGACAAATCGGTCACAGATCAGTGTATGAGATTGTCTAAAGAACAAAATTTTTGATTTAACAAAATTGATTTTCAGCTATAACTCGAGGAGAATAATACGTAAAAGTGCAATATAAATTTAAAAAAAAAAACAACATTGTTGGAATAGTGTAGATTGATAACATGAGAACAATATACCTATATATAAAGAATGTTATTGTATGAGTTGTATTTAAAGAAGTACATCAAATACAAATTATAAAATTTAACAATTTATTGAAATTAGGAAATTGTGGCAATTACATGACAAATAAAAAAATTGGTATGTACCTCTGTAGTAAGAAACTCTGGTCAGTAGCTTATGGGGATCTTCTATGCTGCCCAGCGTCTCCCAATATTTGTAAGCTACAGGACCTCTACAATGCCCCAGACAATGCTGTACTGGCCGCATTCTGGTCCTCAAGAATTTGTTTTTTTTTTTTCTTTATTTATCCATAGAACATTATTTAAACAATCTTCACTATAAGATGGCTAAGAAAACCTGTAAAGGTTTGTGTGTAGTGCAAATGAGGTCACTGACCCGCCGCGTTATTAATTATTACAAAAGATATGTAACGTAACTTAAATATCTAGATACATAAAATAATGTGCGAAAGCAAGTAGACGTGACTCTTTATCGAAATAAAATTTGTTGGAAAGGCCCTTCCTACATAGTTCCATCTATAAAGTACTTCTTCAATGCATTTTTACATTGTTTTGCTTTGATGTTTGCCATCGACTCGCTAAGAAGAAGTAGTAGCCTATGATGTCCCAACTGACCTGAGTGCAAATTGTTGGCGGTGGTTGGGGTGTGCGGCGGAGACACGGGCCCGAGGAAGTCCTGGAGCCACTTCTGCAGCTCCGGGTGACGGCAGAGGAACGGGGCCGTCATGCACAGCAGCTCCGACGACGAAATGATCTCCTTGGTAAATAGGTGCAGGCATCTGTGGGTGACCACGTTATATTAAGTAAGTTCATCATCATCGTACCTCCCGCTCGAGGAGTCTCTTCCTCCTGGACACGATTTGCCATGGCCAACATGGAAATCCTTAAATCGGCTTCGGACTCAGGTCGGCCGCTGCAAAGATAATCGATGCGAGTGCGGAGTCTCCCCGCAGGCAATGGATCACCTATTGTCTTGCTCCTCATGTCCTGACAGCTGCACCTTTGACCTCCTTAACCCCCCAGAGAGTGCTGTTAGAGTGGCTAAGTTTTGGTCCAATAAAATTTTAGCCTCGACTCGAAAAGAAGAAGAAGATCATCGGCACGTAAACATCCCAATGCAGGGATTCCATCGGATAATGATAGTATGGGCCATAGTCCACCCCGCTGGCTCAATGCGGGTTGGGGTCTTCACATACCTTTGAATGTTTATTTCTTAGGCATACAGGGTTTTGTAGCAGGCATTAGGTATGTAATTCTAAAACTAAACATCGGTTACTGACTCCTGAGATATAGGGATACCCTAATTTGGGAGCTAGAGGTAAAATTAAATATGAACGCCTAGCATTCACCCATATCTTTAAAAATGACAATTGTTTTGTAGAGTTCATATGTTTTCGCTCAATAACATACACAAAGTCAGGCCTGTTTCCCATACATAGGCAGAGACCACGGACTACACTTGCTATCCAGAGCAAGAATATTATGATGAATAGTCTTATATTTGTCAATGGCCCAAGTTTTGAAGTCCCCCAATATGAAGGGATTTCCGGGTCAGTACGCTTCCACCGTCGGCCTCAACTTCACCTAACATCAGGCGTGATTGAGGTCAAGTGCTAAACCGTTGTGCATAAAAAAATTTGCAGCGGAACAGATTGTCAATGAACAATTAACTCACCTAAGAAAGTTCTCGTAGACAGGCTGCGATCGGAGCGCCTTCCGTGTCCTGTCGAAGAAGTTGTAGTCTGTGGCCGTGGCCAGCTTGGCCGCCTCGGCGTAGGACACGTCCCGCAACCCCACCGGGGCGCCCGGCCCGCCGGCCCCGGGCGGCCCGCCCACGCGGGGCTTCTTGGGTGCCGGCGCACCTACTGCGGGGGACAACGGACACGTTACACGTGGGTATGTGCACTCGGTGATGGGATACTGTTTATTTAGGGGATCCAATTTCAATAGGCCGTGTTGAGGATTTGTTACCGAGATTTCGGCAATTGTGTTTATAGCTTTGTTTCATTTTATCACTAGTCTCCGCCGGCGGCTTCGGCAGCGTGGATTAACTTTATCGCGGAAATTTTATTTATCCCGCAGAATTTACCACGTTATCGGGACAGGAAATATCCTGTCTTAATGCAGGGTATATTCTACCTATATACCAAATTTCATCGAAATCCGTTCATTCATTTCGCCGTGATTGAGCAACAAACACATAAACAAACGAATTTTCGCATTTATAATATTAGTTAGGTTAGATAAGCTGCCTTTTTAGGAGTTTTCTGACAAGAACCCAAAAATTGATTTTTATAGATTATATAAACATAAATCATATAATATTCATAAACAATAAGTATACATTTTATTATTATTTTTTTTTTTATTAAAAACTGGTTTCGCATTTGACTACAATCTCACCTGATGGAAAGTGACGATGGATGGATGGATGTCTGTTTGTTTATTTGTTTGTTGCTCAATCACAGCGAAACGGATAAACGGAATTGGATTAAATTTGGTATATACGTAAAATATACCCTGGATTGAGACAAAGGATATTTTTTATCCCGATAGAGTAGTTTTTTCTGTTTTTTTTTTTTTTTTTTTTTTTATATATGAGAGGGCGGCAAACGAGCATGCGGGTCACCTGATGGAAAGCAATCACCGCCGCCCATGGACACCCGCAACACCAAAAGGTTGCCGGCCTTTGAGGAAGGTGTAGGCTCGTTTCTTGAGTTCCAATGTCGTACTCGTTCGGGAATACCGCTGCCGGAAGTCCGTTCCACAGGGTGGTCGTACGTACGTGGTAAGAAGTTTCTTGAGAAACGTACAGTGGTAGACTTCCACTCATCCAGGTGATGTGGATGGAAACTTAATTTTCAGCGAGAAGTGTATCGGTTAAATTGAGCAGCGGGTATTAGCACGAACAGTTCTTCAGAACACTCCCCATGAAATATGCGATAGAGAATGCAGAGGGACGCGACGTCTCTTCGCAACGCCAGGAGATCCAGTCGGTCAGAGTGAGACTCTCTTGGCCGACAATTCGGACTGCGCGATGTTCCCGTTAAATAAACAAATTTCCGCGGGATAAACAAATTTTCCGCGATAAAGTTATTGCACGAAGACGAAGAATGCTAGTCTATAATAAAGTAAGGTTTTTGTTAGTAAACTTCCATTAATCTTTTGTAATCTTTCATAAAGTAAAACTTTTGTGATTAGACGATGTTAGGTTTTATGTCTGCCAACTTTGGTATGCCCAATGGTTACGATCCTTCCCCTCCATGGCCAATTGAAATTGGACAACCTGTACAAGGATGTCAGAACTCTTAATGAGCAGCCGCAAGTTTATATCACTGCAGTCAAACGGTAATTGGTTTCATCATTTGAGATTTTAATAAAACTAGATGGCGCTGTGTGTATATGCAAGCATATTTATTAATTTTATAGTTATATAATAATATCTAGTTCCACACTAAGCAGAGATGAGATAGCCAGTCCCCCAAATATGTTGGGGTTTCCGGGTCAATATGCTTCCAAATTCGGCCTCATCTTCACATAAAGTAACCAGGCTTACATTATGGATACCAGATGGTTGATATACTACTCCAAACCTTTTTTTTTTTAAAGATATATACATATTGTAAAATGTAAACATGTCGATAGAGGTCAGTATGTCTGTCACTTTCACACATATTATGATCAAAAGTGAGAAACCAATGGATGTCTATGACGCAAACCATACCGAACATTCGCACTAAGCGGTTCGACTCTACATTCATAATGCGAACAGCCAAGGCATGGAACTCTCTTCCGGCATCAGTCTTTCCTGAATCTTACAACCTTGGGATCTTCAAGAGCAGGGTGAATAGGCATCTACTGAGATCGCGTGCTTCATCTTTGGCCACATTGTCACTTTCCATCAGGTGAGATTGTGGTCAAACGCGTATCCAGTTAATAATAAATAAATATCGTTCCATATAAACACACCGCCATCTAGTTCCACACTAAGCAACTAGGCTTGTATTATGGATACTAAACACTTTTTTTTGTAAATAAATACATTATATAAATGAAAACATCCATAACTCGGGAACACATGTCCGTCCATATTCATCATACAAACATATGCCCCTAGCGGGATTCGAACCCGCAATCTTTTGTTATAGCAGTCAGTTTATAACCACTACACCAAACAGGTCGTCGAAATGAAATAATAATAAAAAAATCTCGAGTATAGACAGTTGCTGTAACGTCCGACGTGACGGTAATAATGTACTCACGTAACTGCGTGGAGGACGAGAAGCTAGGCGATCGCTTCAGGTGGTGATGCTGGGGCGGAGCACTAATGGGTACCGCGCCAGGGTGCTTCGGTATCTATGGAGACAGTTGATTATTATATTTCTGGGAAACAATAAGCTAACATTGATAATATTTTTTTTTTTTTTTTTTATATGAGAGGGCGGCAAACGAGCATGCGGGTCACCTGATGGAAAGCAATCACCGCCGCCCATGGACACCCGCAACACCAAAAGGGTCACAGATGCGTTGCCGGCCTTTGAGGAAGGTGTCCACCCCAGAATAAGTAGGGCAGCCTGAGCGATATTGGGTCTGATGATGAATGAACGTGACAGTTGACGATATCAATGGATTATGTTATGGTCTATGTCGTCTCCCTGGCTGAGGAGGCTGTCCCCCAACAGTGGGGATGTCAGACTGTTGATATATTACTCACCGGTGCATGATGTGTGGGCACGTGTGGGGGAGAGACAGGCGTGGCCGGGAACCGATCCGGCTCGCTGTCGGGCCGCTGCAACACACCGCACTATTGAGGACGAATCCAACAGGCAATGGTACGTTTTATTTTATTTGCAGCAATGTGTTTTACTAAAACTAGTATTACAATGAGTTCCGAGTAATTTAATTATACAACCAATAACGTTATCCATACCGAAAGTTTTTATACCGTAAGGGAAAAAATTGGGCATAGGTAGTTCAATTTTTTTTTCAATCAATCAATAAATCAATTTATTTGTGAAACAAAGGATTTACAATAGTAGTTAAATTAAGCATTTGAGCGCCGTGTTCAGCCGATAGGCATACAAATATAACATGCAAAAAATATACACGGAACATTAAAAGCAGATAATTATTTACATACAAAATAGTCAAATTCCTTAAATTTAACTTATTTTTATAACAAAAAAAAAATATATACAAATGTCATACAGGAAACCTTGAAATTGTCAAATTATTTAATTTTAAATGTCATATTCATTATGTACTTATTTAATATAATTTAAAGATACATTGTTTTTATTATTATACTATAACTTCTCGAATGTCCTTATCGTTTAAAAAGCTGTCAACTGAGCAATATGCCTTCATCATCAGCATCCTGTGCAGGTTTACTTTGTAGTCTTTTAAACTAGCTTCTCTAAAGTGCCTCGGAATTTTATTATTATATTTTTCAAAACCATCATCGCATAAAGCGTTGTGTCGTTTGGCGGTCGCGTTTGTAGCCTATTCCACATAATTCCGTAAAACCTTAAATTAAAAAAAAAAAAACTTGGAGGAAATTTGAGTTCCAAATAAATTCCGCATGATTGGAACCCTACGAAGTCGCATATCTCCCGTCGGCAAGTGAGTCGATAATTACGGAAAAAAAAAACTACCTATGCCAATAATTTCACTTAGCTAATATGCCGTATTTTTTATAGAAAAAAGAAGCCCTCGTATATAATATGAAGGGTATTATTGAAGATGCCCAAAGTAAAATTGTCCAATAGGCCATCTCATCTCACCTGAGGCGGCAGCAGTGGTGGCGTCCTCACGTGCGGTGGATAATGGGTGGGTTTGGTCACCGCCTTGGCATCCGGCAGGAACTGCCCAAACTCCTGGAGGAGGTCATCCTGGTTCTCGAATAGTTTCGCGACCTGGACCAACAGTAATATTAGTAAACATATAATTGAAACTTATAATTTTAGGAAGGTGACGCTTTCATTAAAGAAAGGTGACGATATCATTTTTGGAAGCTAACACTGTCATTTTAAGGTGACGCTGTCATTTTTTTTTTTTTTTTTTTATATGAGAGAGCGGCAAACGAGCATGCGGGTCACCTGATGGAAAGTAATCACCGCCGCCCATGGACACCCGCAACACCAAAAGGGTCACAGATGCGTTGCCGGCCTTTGAGGAAGGTGTAGGCTCGCTTCTTGAAGGTTCCAATGTCGATTTTTTTACAATTTTAAGAAGATGTCGCTGTCAGTTAAGAAAACTTTAGAAAATTTTAAGAAGGTGACGCTATAATTTTAGTATGCTGGCGCTATCATTTCAGGAAGGTAACACTGTCATTTAAGAAACAAAATACCCACCATAAGTAGGTAAGGCCACACACTAGACATTACAAAACAAATTTCACATATAAAACAACAAAGAACAATCTACAAGACATATAAAGATAAATAACATCACTGTGGCAAAGAGAAGTAGGATTACGCATGACATTTTAGGGAATTAGGTAATACCTGCGAGTACACTTCTTGCTCTGTCTGCTGTTTGGCCTGCGGCTCCTTGACGTCGCGATGGCCGCGCTGATAAGCGTGGAGTATCTCCAGGAAGCGCTTGTACTTGTCCGGCTGGCGTGAGAACCGCGACTACGACAGAAGGAGACGCATTGTTATACATAATAATATATACTCAAATATGATTTATTGTTTATTATATATTGTTTTTTTGTTTTTTTATATGCACAACGGGTTGGTACTTGACCTCAATCACACCTGATGTTAAGTGAAGATGAGGTCGAAGGTGGAAGCGTACTGACCCGGAAACCCCAACACATTTGGGGGACTGGCTATCTTATCTCTGACAACCGGAACACAACAATGCTATTAACATTGCTGCTTGGCGGCAGATTTAGATAAGATGGTGGTAGCTAGCTAGCCAGGCGGACATTTAAAATGCCTTACCACCACCAACCAGCAAACCAAACAGAGTACTTAAACATGTACCCCGCTGGGGATCGAATCCGCGACCTCCGAAACGTAAACCCAATGTTGTTTACATTATAGAGGCGGCGGTGTATATAGTACACCGTGTAACGGTTAAGTGTAGTCATATTTTAAGGGCTTGTTCTACCCATCAATACGAACAACTTTTACTATGGGGGCAACTTCGAAATCGCGAAAAAAAAATCAGCTGTTCCATAGAAAATTTCAATAACCTCCCGATGCAATGTATGAAACAGCTGATTTTTTTTTCGCGATTTCGAAGTTGCCCCCATAGTAAAAGTTGTTCGTATTGATGGGTAGAACAAGCCCTTAAAATATGACTACACTTAACCGTTACACCCTGTATAACTTGTATAATATCAATATAATCATGTGTATTTCATATCCTTTTGCGTTCTCACACCGCTCACTAGTTCCAAACTGGTCCCGACAGAATACCAGCGCTCCTACCCCGCGGGGCACCATGCTGAGTTGGAACCATTTCGTCCCTACAGCACACAATAACTACTAATCTGTATTACATCAAAAATTATTGTAAATTATTTTGCGCAATAAAGAGTATTTGTATTGTATTGTATTGTATTGTACTAATTGTTATCATTGTGCAATGTGCTAAGAGGCAAATAAATTATCTATCTATCTAATTGCCCATCTAATCGCCCGATTTCAAAGGATTGCCTCCATATCACCGGGAGTATACCTACAGGCTCCTATTTCATCAACGTGACAATTGTAATTGAAAATGACAATTCGAGATACATTGCTGGTTATGTTTACAGGTCACTTAACATGCATAATAGTATTTCCTGAATTGTTTTTTTTTAAATTTTTTTTATTAAAAACTGGTTTCGCGTTTGACTACAATCTCACCTGATGGAAAGTGACGATGTAGCCCAAGATGTATCACGCGCACCCAGTAAATGCTGAAGATCTAGACTTGAAGATCCCAAGGTTGTAAGTGTCGGGAAAAACCGACGCGGGCAGTGAGTTCCACACCTTAGCGGACTGCTATGCATTATAAATGATGAAGCAAAGCGCTTAGTGCGGATGTTCGGTATGTTGACAACATATGGATGGAAATATAAATTGAGAAATAATTTGAGAAGGGTGTTTTTGAAGATCATTGAATACGGAAAGGGGATGTTGGGTCATCTGATACGACACAACTTGATCAAGAACATCATTGAAGGAAAAGTGGACGGAAAGAGGAAGAGACGAAGGCCTAGAAGAACATACGTGGTACAAGTAAAGGAAAAAGTAAATGCCGTGTCGTATCAGGAAGTCAAAGAAAAGGCGGAATGTAGAGGAGTGTGGAAAGGACTCCACCGACAAGAGCATAGCTCTTAAATTGAAAGGAGAGACTATACTTTGAAAGATGTGTTGTCACGGAGTTTCTCGTCACTTCGTCTCCCTAACCACAGATTTTTTTACCAATGGCGGAGGACTACTCCTCGTTGGTTGGACTAGAACGCATATCAGCGATATCATTATTAGCGTGACTCGGAACACGGCCCTATCAATTTAGGATTAATCGTTGCGAGGACAAGTATGGACGTGTTAATCGAAGCGAATTATCGTTCATTAACATCCCGCTGCGATGTTCTCGATAGACCTATAGACTTATTTACTGCGTATGTATGTCGTTGAAAGAATCACACTGGCAACACTTTATTGGTGATAAAACGGGAGTTTGGAACCAATTGGAGGGAACTCAGTCACATACAGAATTCGTTAGCGAACTATCGTATCAAATGCTGCTTTATATTGGAAAGTCAGTGCCACTTAACCACCTCCGTGGCTCAATTGTAAACAACATTGGGTTTACGATTCGGAGGTCGCGGGTTCGATCCCCAGCGGGGTACATGTTTAAGTACTCGGTTTGGTTGGTGGTAGGGCATTTTAAAATGTCCGCCTGGCTAGCTACCACCATCTTATCTAAATCTGCCGCCAAGCTGCAATGTTAATAGCATTGTCGTGTTCCGGTTGTCAGAGGTAAGATAGCCAGTCCCCCAAATGTGTTGGGGTTTCCGGGTCAGTACGCTTCCATCTTCGACCTCATCTTCACTTAACATCAGGTGTGATTGAGGTCAAGTACCAACCCGTTATGCATAAAAAAAAAAAAGAAAAACTTAGAAAAATTTTACTCGCCACATGGACGAATGAGGAAATGGACGAACGGGGAAAATGACGAACGGGGACCGAGTTGACGAACGGGGAAATGGGCGAAGGGTGCCGAATTGGAAAAATATGTATCATTTATAGAGAAGTGACCAAAAAACATGCGAGTATCTTTCATTTTTTTATTGTGTTGTATAACAAACATAATTCGTAAAACTCATACTTTTAATCAATATTGTAATTTTATCATGCACTATTATGTGGCCCATTTACTGATAGTGAGCACAGAATAAAAAAGTTTTGGTTGTGGATGTGTTAGTTTTGGCCATTTATTCTCAAGAGTCCTATTAGTTCTCAGGAATTCTAAGAGATTGCGCTGTTATATCTACTGAGGAAAGCGCGAAATACTGTACATACACACTATGGCATATAAATCAATGACTTCATCTCTCTACAATCAGTATTAACAAATAAATTACTGTAAATAAACAAAAATTCCCAACAGCCTTCCCCTTCTCAAGCAACTGGTAACTTTCAGCTTTCTCGTGGCCCGATAATTTTATACCATTATGATGCAGTTTTAGTGGAGAGGGCGGTGAAGCATAATTCACTATGAAATCGAAGACCCGGAGTCCAGCCCATTGGCACTCTTTATTCCATATTATATATTCGCCATAGCTCGTTGTGTTACATTGAGCTTTCTAATGAATCCCTTAGTGTCTCTTACTATACATTTCAGTGCCGTAAGTCATATCTACGTACTTATAGGACTTCCGCCTTATCGACAAAAATACATCGCTCAGTTTACCGACCGCGTCCCATTCGAGTTGGATTCGACGTTTGGCCTCTTTGCCGAAATTGAATTTCATCATCATCAGGCCGTGAACATCCCACTGCACGGATATAGGCCTTCCCTTGTATAATGAGAGGTATTGGCCGTAGTCCACCACGCTGGCCCTATGCGGGTTGGAGACTTTACATGACTTTGAATTTTCATTGTTCGGCATGCAGGTTTCCTCACGATGTTTTCCTTCACCGTTTTAAGAGCAGACGGAGAAATGCACATAATTAAATTTAAAAAGTCATTGGTACATGGCCTGCCTGGGAATCGAACCCGGACCTCACAAATTGGGAGACCGCGTCTTAACCGCTGTGCCACCGACGCTCTCTCTCTTCTTCTCGGATAGATCTCAGATATTTCTATTTAATTTTGTATTATTATTATAACAAATAAAAACAATTACAGCGGTCCTTTTTTATTTCGTCCTATTTCAAGTTAAATTTTGGTCGACGGGTACTACATAATTAGAACTCATTGGCACATGGCCTGCCTGGGAATCGAACGCGGATTTCTTGTCTTAGGTAGGCGAACTTGGACTGAAAATCAGCAGCTATGCTGAGTCCCTATCCATTCATCTAATCTTTGTCCTAGTTCTAATAAACTCATAGTTTGAAAATTTATTTTGGGATGAATAAATATTTCTTTTTTTTTAATTGACATGGACATTAATATGGACAAGACACGACTCATTTCATATAAAATCAATGATTCATTCAGAGGGCATGCGTTTTTTTCAGGTTCCCGTTGATGTACAAAATCTTCCTTTCAATAAATTTAAATATTCTATAACAGAAACTTATTAAGAAAGCATATTATGAAATAACACTATTTGGATGATAATCAACCATGGACGTAACCAACTCGTTCGCATGCCAGGCTATTTCACAATTAATAATCAAATATAAAAACCTGTCTTCAAAAGAGCAACCCTTCGAGTTTCTAGTTTGTTTTTCTAAAGGGGAAGTTGCCTATTCAACAAGCAGAAAACTGTAAAATCTGACTATTTTAAGTGTACAAACTACTACAAAAATAAAGCATTTTTTGTCCATGTTCATCAGGATTGTGTTACTCATACTAAATATGCACTCACCTTGATCTTATTGACGTATTCAATTGCATGGTTAAACTCCACTGGTTGTCCTGGAGGGGCAGGAGCCGTGTTATGCATGCCCGGTGCTGGCTGGGGCGCCCCTGAAGATACAAAAGGGCGTTAGTGACGTCATTACATACG
This sequence comes from Oegoconia quadripuncta, assembly GCA_949316235.1. Classification (NCBI taxonomy): domain Eukaryota; kingdom Metazoa; phylum Arthropoda; class Insecta; order Lepidoptera; family Autostichidae; genus Oegoconia; species Oegoconia quadripuncta. Next base: position 48,278,420 of record OX438741.1, on the reverse strand, counting down.
TATGTTATACAGGCTGGGGTCAAATCAGAACTCTTAATGAGCAGCCGCTGATTTATATCACCGGATAGTCAAACGGTAATTAATGTCATCATTTGGTGAATAAAATTAATAAAAGCACCAAGAAAAACTCAATGAGCCTATAATTTAATTTTAGAATATTTTGAGAGCAAGGCTCGGAAAATATTAAGAGTCAGACTCAGAATACATTGACAGACTCAGAATAGTTTGAGGGTCAGGCCCAGAAAACATCATTGCGAGTCAGACTCAACACATTCGAGAGTCAGGCTCTGAATACATTGAGAGCCAGACTCAGAATACATCGAGAGTCAGACTAAGAATACATCGCGAGTCAGACTAAGAATACATCGTGAGTTAGACTAAGAATACATCGCGAGTCAGAGTCAGAATAAATCGAGAGTCAGACTCAGAATAAATCGAGAGTCAGACTCAGAATAAATCGAGAGTCAGACTCAGAATAAATCGAGAGTCAGACTTAGAATAAATCGAGAGTCAGACTCTGAATACATTGAGGGCCAAACTCAGAATACATTGATAGCCATGACTCTTGCATATTAGGTTACGCAAGTGGCAGATATACTAAAGGGAAGTAGTTAAATAGAATACAATTTCACGAAAGTCTCAGGATTACGTAAAGGCTCATTGCTGGATTATGATCTAACAAGCGTTAAAAAACGTCATTTTAGATAAATCGTAATCTAACTAATATAATAAATGCGAAAGCTCGGATGTTTATGTGTTAGTTGCTTAATCACGGCGAAACTGATGAACTTGGATTAAAACATAGGATTTTTTTTAATCCTGATAAGTATTCACACTATTTATCCCGAACTACTTTTTAATTTATTTAAAAAGAATAGGCTACAAATGCGACCGTTAAATGACAAAATTAACGCTTTATTCCATGATGGTTTTGAAAAAAAAAAAAAAAAGTAAAATACCTATACCAATACCTTCTATGTCACTTACCTAATTTGCCCTATTTTATTCCTTACGGTAAAAAACTCATCCGGTATAAACATTTACGTATACTGATCCATTATGCAGTATCCATATGTTTGTGTGCAAATTTATACTTATTTATACAAATAAAAATGAGTGGGTCAAGTAAGCTAATTTAAATAATAAGTGCGTTGTTAGAATTGGAATTTTACAGTGATACATCATTGCTATTCTATTACCATAGTGACAAACTGTTATGCTTAACACAAAAACGTTTATCCAGGAGAATCACGGAACAGAAAAACAAATGGGAATAGTCATGTGCCATAAACATTTTTGTTCTCTAATATTAAATATGATGAACCTAGTGAGTATCTATTGAAAAGAATCTTTGAACCAATTGCATGAAGCATTCGTGGCGCATTCGCTGCCGTGGTGTGACTACCTGACTCTCAATATTAAGCCACTGGCTTGGCTTAACGACTGCCTTCACTTGAAAATAACCAGCACCGACTATTTAACGTTCCACCGAAGCACAGTGTGCGAAGTGCGAGTTTTGTCTCGTTTTTAACTTTACCATCGCGTTCGCGTTTACGTTAAAAGTATCTATGAAAAAAATTGTTTTGCGAACTATCCGCTAGAGGCGCTGCACATTTCTTCATACAAATCGTCACGTAAACGTGAACGCGGTAGTAAAGTTAAGTCGAAACAAAACTCACACTACGCCCTCATGAACACAGGAACTTCGCTAACCGAAAACGAAGGAGACCGCGCCACGAGCCCTTCGTTAGTAGAGGTGATCACCACCCTGAAAATATTCCACATACCTGGCTGATGATGTATAGCGGCTGCTTCAATCTGCTGATGAGCTTGGGATATATGGTGCAACGTATTCGCCGGCGCCGTGTTCACAGACAGATTCTGCACGATCGCGCTTGGAGCCGTACTGCAAGAGAAACCCAAGGTTAAGGCATGTGGTGACACCAGGATGGGGATTTAAATAAGAGGTTAGATCAGAACTCTAGCCAATTGCTTGTATCATTGATATCAAATTATATATAAATTAGTCATCATAAGTGGATTGAATGGGACCGTCAGCGAATTTATTAAAAACCTTCTTCGTCTTCAATTTAAAAGGTATGCTCTTGTCGGTGGAGTAACGACCATGTTTCTCTACTTTCCGCCCTAGGTTTAACCTCTTGGTACGACACGACATTCACCTTTTCTTTCACTTGGTCAAAGTAATTACGCCTAGGTCTTCCCCTTCCTCTCTTCCCTCGATTATGTTCTTCACAAAAATATTATAAAACCTAACAAACATATATTATGTCGATATGGTAGACGTATTAAAATACCATTTTATTCAGAAACCAAATAATGGAAGTGAAGGCCTTTTTTTATACACAACGGGTTGGTACTTGACCTCAATCACACCTGATGTTAAGAGAAGATGAGGTCGAAGGTGAAAGCGTACTGACCCGGAAACCCCAACACATTTGGGGGACTGGTTATCTTATCTCTGACAACCGGAATACAACAATGCCATTAACATTGCTGCTTGGCGGCAGATTTAGATAAGATGCCAGGCGGACATTTAAAATGCCCTACCACCAACCAAACAGAGTACTTAAACATGTACCCCACTGGGGATCGAACCCACGACCTCCGACCTCTCGCAAATCCAATGTTGTTTACATTGAGCCACGGAGGCTGGATGAATTCGAGGCTAAATCACGTTAGTCTTCATTTTAAACAAAGTTAGAAATTCTACAAAGGAAAATAAGCTTCGCAACTGAGTAAATGGAATATTTTCTTTCACTTTTGTGAAAAATTGTATTACTTAAGTTCAAAGGAACTTATGGATACATACATCAATCAATCAATCAATCAATCAAATACGCTTTATTGTTTAAATAAGGAAGGTACATTTAAATATCTTATAGATACATTTACGGTGCAAAATCAAAATCAAAAAATGCTTTATTTTGTAGGTACACACGGTACACATTTTACATTTTTTAAACTACTGCTTGTTCAAAAGCCAATTTTCCCCTGAGAAGAACAAGCAAGAAACTCGAGAGGTTACTCTTAAAAAAAAAAGGTTTTTATGTAACAAAATTATTAATTATTATTTTATATTATAATATTTCATTATTAATTGTGAAATAGTCTGGTTACGCGAACGGGCTGTTCATGTCCATGAATGTTTATCATCTAAATAATCTGATATTTTATAATATGCTTTCTTAATAAGTTTCTGTTTGAAAGGAAGATTTTGTATATCAACAGGAACTTTATTGAAAAAGCGTATACATAACCCTTTGAATGAATTACTGACTTTGTGGAGGCGACTTATGTGACCTGCAAGTTTATTTTTATTTTCTTTATTTCTGTACATTTCGAAGGTGAGCAGTGGATGATGTTTCAAGCATTAATCTTTTAACGCTAATGATTGGGATATCTCCGACCACCCTATTTGGGATAAATGTCGTGACTTTATGCTACATCGGTGCCGATTTTATAATAAAGTGCAAATACAGGACTTTGGCAATTCAATTTCCTGTGACCAGCCCTACACAGTTCACTCGAAGCCAAAGTCAAAGATGCTTTATTTTGTGGGTACACAGGGTACACTTAAAATAGTAAGGTTCTGCTCGTTCAAAAGGCAATTTTCCCATGAGAAGAACATGAAAGAAACTAGAGTAGTTGAATTTAAAAATCATCATCATCGGTACCCGACTTGCCTGGGAATCGAACCCGGACCTCCTAAATTGGGACACCGCGTCTTAACCGCTGAGCCACCGACACTCTGTAGTTTAGACTGGTAATATTACAGAAGTGACTGACGACATCGTTTGTCGCGCGAGATGTGGGAGTGAAAATGGGATAGTTGTTATATTTCATCCAAGCGAATGAGCAGGACAAACTCTCGAGCGACATAAACTTTCATCGCGCCTGTCGCGTATTAGTGCCGGTGTTGCGAACTGTTTAGTAACACTTTAAAATGTGTATAATAATATCTCTGACAAATACTTACACGTGTGGCCTTGTGCTGTTAGTGCAAATTGAAAGAAATAAAGAAATTAAATTAGTACAACGAACTACTATATACTATTTCAATGGAGTTTACACATTTCTGTACATGATCCTATGCTACACTGTCGGCGTCATAGTCAATCCTAAAGGGAAGTGACCCTGTCTGTTTGTGTGGATGAATACGAACGTTTATTTCCGAGTCATGGATGTTTATATAAATATTTATTTGTGATTATCTGTTATCTAGTATCCATGGTACAAGCTTTGCTTGTGGTGGACGTGGTGTAAGTGACCGAATTATTATGAGTTTTTTTTTCAGTAAGCAAAAAATAGGGCTTATTAGGTAAAGGAAATAGAAGTTATTGGCGTAGGTAATTTATATATTTTTTTTGTGATACAAATACAGAAGGTATCAATTCAGAAACGAATACAAATACCTTTTAATATTGTTTCGCTTTCACGGGTTGCTAGAAGAGATCTCTTATAGAGATAAGCTCGCCTCTTGAATATTTTGCAATAAAGGGTTAAATAAAGCTTCCATTAAACCTCGGGGAGACAATTATGAGAAGTGACTTAAAAGATATTTTATTCATTATATTCTTATTGACACGTTAGATTTTCAATTCAATCACCTAGATTTTGGAGTGTAATTATATTCTTGAGAATCAGTCATTTAAATAATTTTGGTCATTCGCCCATTCCGAAATAAGCATTTATTTACAAAGGCCGCAACTGTTTACGCGGCCAGTTACCATAGCGCGACCCACACGGCTGAGTCAAGCCGGTTGTTGACCTCGCAACTTGTTTATTTTTATATTTGTTGACAATTCGGAACAGATACTACAAGTACGGTCAGTTACATCAACATGTATACGGATGCGTGACTTAAAAAATACAAGGTCGTTCTCTTCTACCTGAGATATTATTTAGTTAAAAGTGGCATTGCAGTGAGAATATACGGGTGAGTTTTTTTTTACCGTAAGGAAAAAAATAGGGCATATTAGATAAGTGAAATAGAAGTCATTGATATGCGACTAGCGGGATTTGTAGGGTTAATGGTGTCGATTAGTTTAGTTTAGTTGGTGTACCAACTAAACTAAAACCAGTTTTAAAGTAGTACTGGTGTCGATTCGGATGTACAACGAACTAACTAAATTTAAAGCAGATACATCCTTTTCTAACACTATTAACATGAAAGGGACGACTATAAATTAAGTCATGTCAAATTAAGTTAAGAGCTGTCAAAACAAGTCGCTCCATAGTATTTTAATCGTGACGTCGCTAGGTGTACACCTAATATTGATAGAGAAGTGCTTGTTTTGATCCTTTTACTTAATTTGACAGGACTTAATTTAAAGTCGTCCCTTTCATGTTAATAGTGTTAGAAAAGGATGAATCTGCTTTAAATTTAGTTAGTTCGTTGTACATCCGAATCGACACCACTGTCACTTTCTCTCTGGAACAGTACGATGCGACGGCACCACTACAAAACTCGTTTTAGTTTAGTTGGTGTACATCCGAATCGACACCAAATATCATGCGAAATCTACTTGGAACTCATATTTTCCCAAGTCTTTTTTTTTATTTATTTAATTTAATGATGTAATTATGTGGAATATGCTACAAACGCGACCGTCAATTGACAGCGCTTAATTCGACTCATCGAATATTTCATTTTTTTTTCAAACCGTCAGGTTCTGACCCATACTAATACTTCTAATTATGCCCTATTTTTTTCTTACGGTAAAAAAAGCTCATGCAGTGCCTATGTAAATGAGCAACATCCATAACTCGGGTAAACATGGTCCCCCCCTAGTGGGATTCGAACCAGCGACTTTTCAGTATAGCAGTTAGGGCTTCTAATCGCTAGACAATACAGGTCGACATTATATATCTCTCTAATTGTACACACAACTGCTGAAATATGCACTGTATTTAAATGTACAGCAATGCATGTAAAAATGTACAAAGACGAACTTAAACCGTATATATACATAGTGTTCATTTGATTATACAGAAAATGGTGACCACAAACAAATAAATACGATTGTATTTATAAAAGTTTAATTTAATTTACGGACGGACGTACGGAGCTGAGGTGGGTCGCTAGAAATTATATAGAGATGATACTCACGGCGCAACCGGTAGGATATGTACGAGAGGAGGCTGAGGCACGGGGTGATGAACCCCGAGGAGCACACCGCTTCCCATAGTGTTGGTAGACGGGGACGGCATGGACACGGACACCTGGTGGAAACAATTATTTAATTAGACAAAACCACGTTGATAGCAGCGTTCGGGCTGTTTGATATAAAATAGGCAGTCCCCAAAAAATTAAAAAAATTGAAATTCCATCATCGCTATTTCTTCCTTGGATAATTAGGCGTGGGGAGGGATTCCACCCGTATATAATAACATTCGCACTAAGCGGTTCGACTCTTCATTGATAATGCGCCAAGACATGAAACTCCCTTCCAACGTCAGTCTTTCCTGAATCTTAAAACCTTGGGATCTACAAGAGCAGTGTGAATAGGAAATCTGCTGCACTTTCCATAAGGCGAGATTGTGGTCAAACACAATCCAGTTAATCATAAAAACAACTAGCAAATCCTGCAATGGACAGCTCTGCAAATCGCTCTATAGTAGAGGTTGGAGTCCAGCAGTGGACTTTAATAGGCTGATGGTATGGTCCACAACTAACCTGTCCATTACTCTGCACCTCAATTTTGTAACCGGGCGGCAGGAAAGTGTTGAAACCGACGATTAGCTCCGGGTGTCCCTTGAACAGGTTGGATACCCGGGTGATGACGCCCGGTGTGTCGATACTGGAACAATAGGGTAAGGTAAGTGGGAGTTCAAGGAATTTGGGGTGGTTGTGCTGTTGAGATGGGAGTCAGATACATAAATATGCAGCCATTAGTATTTTCATTGGAGTCAAACGGTAATTGTTTTCATCATTATAGTAATTCGAAGGGTGTAATTTGAAGTGTGAATCCAAGTAATCCAATTTATATTACGTTTATACGTTTATATAAAATTCCATCCACATCACCTGGATGAGTGGAAGTCTACCACTGTACGTTTCTCAAGAAACTTCCTACCACGTACGACCACCCTGTGGAACGGACTTCCTGCAGCGGTATTCCCGAACGAGTACGACATTGGAACCTTCAAGAAACAACCCTACACCTTCCTCAAAGGCCGACAACGCATCTGTGACCCTTTTGGTGTTGCGGGTGTCCATGGGCGGCGGTGATTGCTTTCCATCAGGTGACCCGCGTGCTCGTTTGCCGCCCTCTCAAATAAAGAAAAAAAAAGAAAAACTTAACTATGACATTTTCTTGGCTGAAAATACATACATAAAGTCGCGCCTCTTTCCCGTAACGGTAGGCAGAGACCACAGACTTCCACTTGCTACGATCCTGACACACCTCTTTTGCTTCGTTCATTCTCCTAAAGTTGTTCATACACGCTCGTCGGTTTAGGGTAGTCTTGACTTAGGTCTTTAAGACGTTCCAGTTTTGATCATGGTCTTCCCCTACCAACACTACCATCCACATTAGCTTTGTATGTCTTTCCATTCATCCTCTCCACATGTCCAAAATATTTATACTAATATAACATTCGACGACCGATTGGTGTAGTGGATAGTGACCCTGTCAGCGAAACCAACGGTTGCGGGTTCGTAACCCGCGACGGGTAAATATTTGTGTGATGAATATGAACATTTATTCGTGAGTCATGGATGTTTATATAAATATTTATGTATGTTTATCCGTTATCTAGTATCCATAGTACAAGCTTTGCTTAGTTTGGGACTAGATAATTGGTGTAAGTGTCCGAAATATTTATTTATTATTATTATATTATTATTTCAGCATACGTTTTTCAATCTTCGTCACTACGTGTTCATTCACACTGCTAAACTTCCTAATTACACTATTCCTGTATTTACAAGTAATATAAACGACCGACTCACGTCTGACTCTTGAACTCCTTCATGATGTCCAGAAAGTCGTTGTAGACCTGCGGCTGCGTGTTGAACTTGAACTTGACCTGGTCCAGGTAGGAGAGGGCGTCCTCCACCTTCAGCCGTTGGAACTGAGCCCCGGGGGGCGCAGCGCCCGCCGGCTGCCCCGGGGGCGCGGGGGACTGGCGCTCCGGGTGGGGGCCCGGCGGCACCATGGGCAGGGGGGGCTGCTGTTGGAACTGGAGGATGAAGGAAGGAGGATGTATGTTACAAAAATGCTAAAACTAGCCACGACCTGGGGTGGTCAGAGATATCCCAAACATAAACATTGGGATGACCCAAAAATTAAAGGGTTAATTGAAACAACATCCACGGTCCCGCCTTTGTAATATACAGAAATGCACACGTGACAGGGGGTGAGCCCATCGGCGTTAAAACGTGTAAGTCGATAAATATTTGCAAAGATATTTGAGGAGATCTGGGGGCTGATGTTGCAGCCAGAATTGTGTCCAAGATCTCCTCAACGTTTAATAGCACGGATACTGATAAATTTTGCTTACGGTTACTAAATAGAAGCTTGTTTTTGTATTTGTAAAAAAAATAAAACAGTAAGGTATAATTTAAAAACTGTACCAATATGTATAACATGTATCAAAGCAAAATATATATTTAGCACATGAGAATAGTCTTTTTTTTTAAGCACAACGGTGTGATATTTGACCTCACACCTGATGTTAAGTGAAGATGAGGTTTTATATGCGTAGCTGGTTTTTGTATTAGCATTGCGCCTCTCATTATAAGCGGGTAAAATAAAAGCGACTTGCTCCTTCGAATTCATAACCCTAGCGATAGAATCTTATTAGTTAGTGCAATAAAGCAGTGATATAATTGAAGTACAGTATTTTAATTCTCCAACACCGGTTTTTCGAATAGGTTCTGTAATAACATTCCTGGTAATAACCCAAAAATTGGTGCCCCATAGTGGTTACTGAAGAAGTAGGTACCAGGCAAGCATAACTGCGAGGGTATTTACCTTGATCCTAGGCGGCACGGGCGGCGGTTTCGGCGCCGCGTACTGTACAGTGCCCGCCTTCAGGTAGTTGATGACGGCGGGGGCGGTCGGGCGGGGCCCACCTCGGAACGGCGTACCACCCATCGCTAACATCGTTGTTGCTCCTAGGACATGACAAAGCTTGAATTAAATGACCAACCAAATAAATTATGTAACTTCTTCGGTATCGTCCTCGATTACGTTGACCAATGGGAAACCGTCAAATTGCCGAGCGCGTGATGAGCCTACCAATCACATGACAGAACGTAACCTATAGAATCCCTAATCGATCGGACGAGATCTCTTCTCGCCAGTATTCGTCGCGGCTATGCTGGCGAGCGAGCAGGGTTGGAGTGCCGCGGCGTAGTGCGAGGTGGTCATGTTCCAGAAAGATGCCGCAGATCAGGAGGGCCAAGCCCGCTCGTAGGAGACAATGTTGAGGTGGCGGCATCGGTCCCATAGGCAGTCGGTTGACTACAGAAGAGACTTAAAAACACTTAGTCTGACGTAAATCTACCAATTAGCTTTGGGCCTGTGGTGGTTATGTATGGCCCACAATGAAAGGGCTAGTTCAGCTCCAACAGGGCTTAACGACTGCCTTCTGCCTGGCTTGAAAACAGCCAGGAGCGTCAGTGTTGGTGGAGCGTCCGTACGTCACGTAAGGCTCCACGGAAAATCAGAGTTATTTATACAACAGCAACTCATGATGAGTGGAGACCTTTTTGACACCAATTTACGACAGCGATTGTTTTTTCTTATGCACAACGGTTTGGTACTTGACCTCAATCACACCAGATGTTAAGAGAAGATGAGGTCGATGATGGAATCGTATTGACCCGGAAACCCCAACACATTTATGGGACTGGCTATCTTATCTCTGACATCCGGAACACAACAATGCTATTAACATTGACAGTGCTACTTTAAAACTAGTTTTAATTTAGTTGGTGTACATCCGAATCGACACCTTTAACTAATTATAGAATTTTAATTGTGTGAAAAAGGGACAGTCATTACGATGATTCTCCCGAAAAATATTGCTTCTAGGAGCTATTGATGAATAAGCAGTTAATTTTGCTTAGCATGGGCACTAGAAATTAAAGATTGTCGAATGTTTTTCTTTACTTGAGTTAACAGACCTTTCCTAATTTCTAAATGTTTTTTTATGCACGACGGGTTCGTACTTGACCTCAATCACACCTGATGTAAAGTGAAGATGAGGTCGAAGGTTGAAGCGTACCGACCCGGAAACCCCAACACATTTGTGGGACTGGCTATCTTATCTCTGACATCCGGAACACAACAATGCTATTAACATTGCTGCTTGGCGGCGGATTTAGATAAGATGGTGGTAGCTAGCAAGGCGGACATTTAAAATGCCCTACCACCAACCAAACCGAGTACTTAAACATGTACCCCGCTGGGGATCGAACCCGCGACCTCCGAATCGTAAACCCAATGTTGTTTGCATTGAGCCACGGAGGCGGTTTAAAATTTTAACAGCTCTAATTGATCTTTGGATTGAGATCGAGTCACACTTATAATATTAGTTTCACTTTGTATTATGTTATATGTTTTGTTCCGTTTTTGTATACCTAATACGGCGTTCAGTGTGTCAAATAAACCTATTGTATTCTAAATAAGCTGAGCAAACTTACCTAAAATAGGAGGCTGGGCCGTTTGGGCCAATGTATGCATGTTACTTGCGCCGGCTTGCTGAATCTGCAACAACAGAAATAACAGGCTAAATAAATATCAATGCACATAACCTAACCCAACCCGCATTGGGCCAGCGTGGTGGACTATGGCCCATACTCCCTCATTATACGAGAGAAGGTCTATGATCCTGCAGTGTTTACGGATGTTTACGGGCTGAGATGATGAGGTATTATTATATAGTATAAAGCTATTAAGGCTTTTAGTGTGCAGATCAGAGTAATATTTTTGTTTATTGCTGTATTTAAAAAGCAATTATAATTTATTTTTACGTCTTGTTTCGTGATTTCCTTCTCGCTTGTATCTTTCCTTAAGTATTTCTTCCTCAATCACCATATATACTCTCTCTAATACACTATGTCCATAGCTGGGGGGCCTGGTGACCTGTAAATCTGGTTCTTCCTTTTCACAAATGAGTTCTATGTATTACCTAGTCCTAAAATCACTTTGTAAAGCATCATTTGTGGTGAGAAAATAAACAATTTTTATTTTATTTATTTATTTATCCAATGTGGGCGTCACTGGACGGATTAAATCCTCTTAAAACGTGCAAGTTTTTAGATGGAAAAGTCCCTTAGTCGCCTTTTATGACAATCGCAGGACGAGTGTTTTTTACGTGCCAGAAACTGCACGATTTTCTAAAGCTATAAAAAAAGAGTCTTCAGTCATTTTTACGGAACACATGAGTCATAATAAGCACAACTTAATTTGGCTTTATCTCGAAGTAATTCTTCTTTTCGTGTCGAGGCAAATTTCAAATTTTATTGGACCAGAACTTAGCCACTCTAACAGCACTGTCTGTGGCGTTAAGGAGGTCGTCAAAGGTGCAATTGTCGGGACACGCGGGGCAAGACAATACGTGATCCATTGTCTGTGGGGAGACTCCGCACTCGCATCGATCACTCTCGCCATCGGAGAAGCCGAAGTTATTTAAATATAGTCATTTATGTAGCTTTACAAACTAGTCGTTTAGTGGGTGGGCAAAATCAATTTATCCATTAAAAGTTCCCTCTTCCAGTCGATCCTAACATTGTCATTTATTTATTCAGTCTTTCACATACAGCATTACAGTAAAATTACCAATGCACTGTACGGTTACTTAGGTAGTACAAATTAGTTACCAGAAATTATAGCTATTCTTAATTATTTATCTAAGTCAATCATCCATCAATCTCACAGCACTGCAAACACGCCCTTCTAACACTCGGCCAACTCCCAGCGTCATATTGGAACAACTTGATTGGGCGTCCGAGTCGTTTGATTTGGGGTCAACACCTTCATAAATAGCCTAACAATGAGCCGGATGATGGGCCCGGCACAGAGAACTGCTGTCAACAAAGGATTTTTGTTAACCAATTTCTTGAGCGTTGAGCGATAACACAGTGCGTGGAAAATAACAAAACCTTGGCATTTAGTAACGGGTTTACGATCAAAACAACTGCAATAACGCGTGTAATATCTGCACATAAATAAATAACACACGTATGCGTAAAAGACAACAGGTTTGTTGGAGGACTGGCTATCTTATCTCAAAAAGCCAGAACACAGTGTTATCAACATAAGATGGTATCTGTCCAGGTATAAAATATGAAGTTTATTCGATGAAGCCTCATTATATTGGGTCTCTTTACCTATGAAATTGGAATTTTTTTCTTCGTTAATCATATGTACCAATTCCTGCGATTTTCAAAGCTATATCCAAATTTGTTTTTTATTTGGAAATTTCTGGGCTAAATCACAAAATAAAAAAAAATTGAACAGAGCTCTTTTCATGTGCTTCCTATAATCATTTCTTAGATTCGCTGAAACTTTTATAAAGCGGTTACTTTTAAAAATTAACGCTGCCTATACTTAACTTAATGTTATCCGATAATACACACAAAGTTAGCTAAATTTGGATTTGCCATTCCCAAAAAAAAAATCAAAAATGTTTGTATGGAGAAAACAGTCTTAATGAAATTCTTCATACAAAACGCCAATTTCATAGGCAAGGACCTAATGCATTATTAACTAAATGCATGGTCACGTTATGGCATACGCGTGGCCACGTTCTTGTCCTCGAGAATTTGATATTTTTGCCATCGACTCGCTAAGAAGAACTAAATGCAATAAATTAAGTGGACCTCAGACCACTATACTAAGCTGAAACCTGTATCATAGCGATCACCGTTCTTCAGATTTCAGTGGTAATTTAAAAATGCCCTACCAAGTACTAAACATATAGCTAGGTATCGAAGTCGCGACCTCAGTTTGACGTTTACATTGAGCCAGGCAGACGGGTAAGACTACCTAAATAGGCACACCAGGGTGACTGTGACTCACGGTCCTCTCCAGACAAGGATCGTTCCCGAAGATGTGCTAGAGAGCTCTATCCACACGCCTCCTAAAGGACCTCATGTCACAGGTTTTAGGGAAAATGTCGAAGCGCAGTTCAATAACTTACATAAAGAAGGTTCATGTATTTTCTTTTGTACAAAAAAGAAAGACTTAGCACGTCGTACGATGATAATGAAGCTAACAGACGTGACGATTTATAGCTTCGACGCAGCGATAGCTAACACACGTTTAGAAAAATTACTTTAAAGTCAAGTTATTATCTATGAGAAAGGTTTGTGACAAGGTGTGTGTCGGTTGGTGGTAGAGTACTGTAAAAGCCCATCTACCTAGCTACCACCATCTTATTGTTGTGTCCAAATAAGATGGGGTTTCCGTGTCTGTACGCCAGGGTGTATACTGTATAACCAGATATATACTTGACTGTGCGAGTTGCATCAGGGTGTATAATGAATGACATATACACGAGGTGCTCAACGTGTGAGATATTTTTTTCATGCCAGAACAAGTTGAATATTCTGTTTGTGTTTTGATATTTTAAAAGAGCGCCACTCGATTGACTCTGAACAATAAACAAATCGTTGATAACATATCAAATCGTGATAATGTAAAGACAAAACATGATTACATTGTGATTGTGTAACTTGAGTATACATTGGTTGCTTGGAGACAATGCATTGATGTTTTTACCCACGACTAGGGCTTGGTATTCGAATATTCGCCCCATTTACCCATTCGTATATTACGTATTCGAATTTTTCGAACTTTTCGAATATTAACTAAACTTTAATAATAAAATAAATATAACCGTGAATTGAAGAAAATAACGCCAAATTAAATTCTCGCTACTGGCAACACCATCAATTAGACTGTCATTCGTTCACTAACGGTCAAGCTGGGCTTTTAAGGCCGCCAAAATCTTTCGTAATCTGCCACTTTATTGATTTTATTTGTGTTAATAAGACAATTTCAATGTTCTCAGTTATACTTAGATAGAAGTTGATTTAATTTGTTATTAGTGTTTATGTTCAGAGAAGCACTTACATTATATTATTTGTGACTAAAATATTATGTGTTTCCCTGGTCAAAAACAGTGTGATTATTTATTAAAGCTAATAATCATTTTAGAAAAACCTAGTTTTTTCTTTACAAATCAGCCGATGTTAATTTGATGCCTGTGAACTTTATAAAATCTACGAATTATGTGCTATATTTACTTATTTTGTTTATGTTAGATAGAAAATATTCGAAAACTTCGTCATATTCGAATAGTAAAATTGGGCGAATATTACAAGCCCTACCCACGACCACTTCGCTCCAGCTGAGATATGTCGGTGATTCCGTTCTTCGTTAGTCCAGTAAGGATACATTTTTAACTTCCTTGACGACCTTTTGGTGTAGTGATTAGCAACTCTGACCGCTATACCAAAAGGTTGCGGGTTCGAATCCCGCTAGAGGCATATGTTTGTATGATGAATACGGACATGTGTACCTGAGTTATGGATGTTTTTCATTTATAATAAGTATTTATATACAAAAAAAAAAGTATTTATTTAGTATATTAACCATCTAGTATTCACAACACAAGCCTATAGTTGCTTACTGTGGAACTAGATGGCGCTGTGTGTATGTCTAAGGATATGTATATGTATGTATTATGTATTAACTTCCTACAATTTTAAAGGCCGTGATTTTTTGCACACGGATGGAGTACATGTCAGTGATAGAATAAAAAAAAAATCTAACAAATCGGTAGCTTGCTTTAGTTATAATATACATATTTAGTAATAAAACATACGACTATATGATTAAAATTACCCACTGTGAATTACATTGCGTCGGGGAATATACTTGGAACCCCCGTAACTATTATCAAAAAAAAAAATCGAGCAATAACTTTTTCATAATTATGAAAAATTACACCGAGCGCGAATATCACGATTCAATAAACTATTTTTGGAAAATATAAAGTAGCTATTGATTAATTTTTTAGAAAATAGTTTTAGAAGGTCTTAGCATCTTCTACAACGCAATGAAGTGCACAGTGGTAACTTTAATATTTTAGGTTATAAATACCTACACTATACCTAAAGCAAACACCTGATCCGTTAGAAAATATTTTTTACAATATCACTGATAAGTACTCTGTCTATGTACAAAAAATCAGGGCCTTCAAGATACACCCCCTAAATATGCATATCTTGACTGGACTAACTTTTTTCCTTACTGTTAAAAAAACTCATTCGGTATAATCCATGACTCGGGAATATATGTTACGAACATTTACCCCTCGCGGGATTCGAAAACCGCAACCGTTGGTATCGCACAGGGTCACTAACCACTACACCAATCGGCCGTCAAGAGAATGTAAACATTTTTATCACGAACACTTAAACAACCAAAAAAAACAAGCCGTTTGACACCTTTGCCAACATCACCGTACACTAACGCTGAGCCAAGAATGATTCAGCTTTGCCATATTTATAGCTCCACCACGCGCCGCGAAAATAGAAATTTTTCAGTTTACATACGCGAATCGGTGAAAATATCTCGTGACCTTGATTTTTTTATGTCACGTATCACCAGATGACACATAACTGTGAGGATCATCATCATATCAGCAGAAAGACGTCCACACCGATCGGTCCTGCGCGGATCGGATCAAATATTAGGCCCTTACCTATGAAATTGGCGTTTTGTATGAAGAATTTCATTAAGACTGTTGTCTCCATACAAACATTATTGTTTTTTTTTTTGGAACGGCAAATCCAAATTTAGCTAAACTTTGTGTGTATTATCGGATAACATTAAGTTAAGTATAGGCAGCGTTCATTTTTAAAAGTAACCGCTTTATAAAAGTTTCAGCGAATCTAAGAAATGATTATGGGAAGTACATGAAAAGAGCTGTGTTCAATTTTTTTTATTATGTGATTTAGCCCAGAAATTAAAAAATATTTCATGTGAAACCTTGAATTAATATTCCATTTTCCAAATAAAAAACAAATTTGGATATAGCTTTGAAAATCGCAGGAATTGGTACATATGATTAACGAAGGAGAAAATCTCCAATTTCATAGGTAAAGACCCAATAAATAAAAATAAATTTATTTTCTCCACAAGATCACAAATAGTTTTAGTGCAATATACCATAAAGCTTGCAAATATGCAATGAACCACAACTATGGAGACTGATGCCTATACTAGGAGTGTCCTGTACTATAGGACACCACAGCCTCATGTCAAGTTATGGATGTTTATATATTTATTTTTTATGCACGACGGGTTCGTACTTGACCTCAATCACACATGTTAAGTGAAGATGAGGTCGAAGGTGGAAGCGTACTGACCCGGAAGCCTAAATATTTGGGGCTATGTTTTCTCTGACAACCGGAACATAGCAATGCTATTAACATTGCTGCTTGGCGGCAGATTTAGATAAGATGGTGGTAGCTAGCCAGGCGGACATTTAAAAATGCCCTACCACCAACCAAACCGAGTATTTAAACATGTACCCCGCTGTGGATCGAACCCGCGACCTCCGAATCGTAAACCCATTGTTGTTTACATTGAGCTACGGAGGCGGTTATTTACAAAAAAAGATGAATTTGTGTAGTTTATCAACCATCTAGTATCCATAATACAATCCTAGTTGCTTATTGTGGAACTAGATGGCGCCGTGTGTATGTGCAAAGGTATTTGTTTATTAAATTTTTAAATCGGTTCACATTTCGGAACATGGAACATTCTTAAAAAATACAGATTAATAAATTAAAAAAAAATTGTATTAATATTTTCGGCACGCCACAACCCATAGAAAGCAATGTGGCGCTTCCAATACTAAACATGCTATACCCCTTTGTACGCAGTTGCTCCAACCTATAGAGGAAGGCAACGGGATTCGGGGGATTTAACTACTCTAAATTAGTTTGCTGGACATTATCATCGAGCGTCGCTCATTGCAACAACTATCGCGCAACACGTTGGGTGCCGACGCGCAACTTTTGTTTAGGACAGGTTGTCTGTCAATATTACAGTAGAACGGCGACAATGTTCCGCGTTATCTGGCAATGTCGTGCAACGTTGCCAAACATGTTGCCCAACATGTTTGCTGAATGAATACGAGGGTTCATTACAATATCAACAATACATAAAATAAATGTTTTTACATAAGTAATTATGCAGCATACGTATTTTGAGCAAAGCTGTGTGGTTTGGCCACTCAAATAGAATAGAACCAACTAATCTCTTCCCGTGGGTGTCGTAAAAGGCGACTAAGGGACTTTCCACCAAAAAAAAAAACATCTACAGATTTGCACGTGTGCATTTCTATATATTTCATAAGGTGAACCGTGGATGTTGTTTCAATCATTATTTTTTTAATGTTTGGAACACCCAAACGCTAATGTTTGGGATATCTGTAACCACTACCTATCTCTAAGGATTTCTGGTAGAAATCTCTTCGTAGTACAGATACACATACAACACTATTATAAGTTGGAACCGTTGTAATTCTTCTTTTCGAGTAGAGAAATAAAAAAAATCGATGGCATGTGATGTGTTCAAACCGCACTGGGCCAGAGTGGCGGGCTATGACCCATACTCCCTCAATATGAGGGAAGGTGTATGTCCCTGCAGTGGGATGTTTACGGACTGATGATGAAGGCTACATTTCGAAAACCATAACACAAAGCACAATGAGCAGTTGAATAATTTGCTGTACTATGCAAGTAAACTTTTTATTTATTTATCTCCGGGGGACTGGGACTGGGCGGGTCACGTGGGCCGCATGCCGTGCGAGTTGTGGGCAAATGCGTCCACTATTTGGACTACTACAACCGTCAGACGCAAACGTGGCGGACCGCGAAAACGGTGGAGAGACGAGCTTGACAGTTTTAATAAGGGATGGTTTGTGCTCGCCAAGAACAAAAACGACTGGAAACAGATGAGGGAGGCCTTTGCCCAGCAGTGGGACACTATGGGCTCTTAATAATAATAATCTCCGGAGCGCATGAACCACATCTTTACCAAATTTATAACAGGCCACCCTGGTGGAAGGCTCTTTATTTTTTAATTATAAAAAATCGGTTCACAACTCTTACGTCATTATGGTGGACTGGTGATCTGTCATGGAAGTTTCCTAGTATGGACACCGGTCTCTCACAAAACAATGTTTTGTCTATCTCATGGATTAAGCACCTATTGCTGAGCTATGTGTACTTTTGTAAGAGGAAATAAATACTTTTTGTATTGTATTATCATTTGAAACTATCCGTCTGTCGTGTTCATATGGCAGTGTTACTGTGCGTACCAAACTGCGTTGTTTACTTGCGGACACACACCTAGCACAATGATAACGTATCGATAACCTTTTGTTTATAGTGATTTATAACACGGCTGCATTATCTAGGCATACTTTGTTGTTATGAATGATGACATAAAATATAGCTCCATTCCATTTATTTTGGCAGACAGAAATAGTAGTTAATGAACTTCGTTACCATTTGTCTAAAAAGGTATTTGAATCTTCAAACTATTACCTCAGAACATTACCAAACTAATGTCGCCCAGTACAGTAATATAAGACAGCATCAAACGAATTGTGTCGCCAAGTGAGTGCAGGGCAAGCGATAAAAAACAGCAACAAACGAATGTTGTGTCGGCCATTGTGTGTAGGTTAAGCGATAGAAACAGCAACAAACGAATATTGTGTCGCCCAGTGTGTGCGGAGTACGTGAGTGGTGACAGACACAGCAACATACGAATGTTGTGTCGCCCAGTGTGTGTAGGTTATGCGATAAAGACAGCTACAAACGAATGCTGTGTCACCCAGCGTGTGCAGAGTATGAGATTGAGACAGTAACAAACGAATGTAGTGTCGCAGTGTGTGCAGGTTGTGCGTTAGAGACAGCAAGAAACGAATGTTGTGTCGCCCAGTGTATGCGGGGGACGCGATAAAGACAGCAAGAAACAAATGTTGTGTCGCCCAGTGTATGCGGGGTAGGCGACCAGTGACAGACACAGCAACAAAGACCTACGCTATGAAATCGTAACCAGAAACGAACATGTAAATACGTTGTAAGTAGGTATTTATCTGATTAGTCGTGTTTTCTTTGACTAATCTGGCTCACTCCTAACGTTGTGTTTACTTAGATAAGATAGTTTGTAGAGCGGAAGGGGGTGGCCTAGGCAAGGTACTGTGTACTAGTCGCGTGACGCTACCGGCAATGTCATGCCAGCGAGCTTTATGCGTATTTTCTGTTTAAAAACAGGAATTTGCGTGATCAGGAATTACTTCAGCTTCTTTATAGTTGAGATTTGAGAGCAGTCATCCATCATATTCCAACAGGAGAGTTGATTGCTAATTTGTCATAGTTTAGCATAAAACATTTGGGACATTAAGACCACTTCATGATTACCATCAAATCTAAAATTGCCTTGCTTAATAGTGGTTCGTTGCTTAGGTGGTTCCAAGTGTATCGATTTTGCAATTCTGGTTCTTTTACAGCAGAAAAATTTAGGCCCATCTTAAAAAGACGATTGAGAATCTGCTGCATGTTAAAACGGTATCAAAAAAAAATAGTATTGCGACTGAGACGCGATCTCAAGATCGATGTATTAAAGTGAGATAAGTTTTTTTTCACCTTCTTTCAGATTCTCCGGATTTATTTATAGCAATGTTTTTGACAGTAATTCTTTCAATAATCAATCACAGATAATAAAGAAAAAAGTGTAACAATCTTGACGCTCTTTTATGCGCCTAAACCTATTGAAGCGATCTTTTACAAGTCTTGTACATACCTGAGCGGCGACACTCTGCGGCGGCATCGGCGAGGGCTCATCCGGCCCCAGCCGAGGGACGCCTGTGCGTTTCATCATCGCTGATGGTCAGCGGGCGGCGCCCATCACACTATCACCTGAAAGTAAACAATGGGACTACATTAAAAGACAATTCTTTTTCACATTCAATTGGCAATACACTAATTAAATTACAAAAAATTCGGCCGCATGTAACAAGGAACTAAAATGACCATTACTTCAAGTCACTTCAAGTTACGTCAATATACGCCAAGTTACTTCAAGTTACGCCAAGTTACTTCAAGTTACGCCAAGTTAATTCAAATTACTTCAAATTCCTTCAAGCTATTCACCGGATTGCTTGAAAGTAGACACCATTTTGTATTTTACGGGGGGCCTTATTCTATGTTTACCCGACAGGCCCAAAAAGGAGGGTAATGTTCTTCGAGGGTATGTATGTAGATTTCTATGTTACCTCCTGTAGCCTAAACAGCTCTACTGATTTTGAAGTGCAAGGTGTCAGTCGTTTCGTGTTGATCTCTAAAGTGTCATAGGACACATTTTATGGTAAAAAATCCAATATGGCGCCCGTAAAGTACAAATTACGCTGTTGGGTTTTTGGTTTTTAAATACTTAGTTATTTTTTATTTTAATGCACGACGGGTTCGTGCTTGACCTCAATACACCTGATGTTAAGTGGAGATGAGGTCGAAGGTGGAAGCGTACTGACCGGGAAACCCCGATACATTTGGACAACCGGAACACAACAATGCTATTAACAGTGCTGCGTGGGGGCAGATTTGGATAAGAAGGTGGTAGCATTTAAAATGCCCTACCCTTAAACATGTACCCCGCTGGGGATCGAAACAGCGACCTCCGAATCGTATTTACATTGAGCCACGGAGGCATTTACCATAAAATGTATTATATGACAGTGTGGGGATCAAGACGAGCCTAACGACAACTCACACTTAAAAATCAGTCAAGCCGTTTACGCTACAGGTGACATGGAAATCTACACAAATACATAAACTCGAAAAACATCCTCCTTCTACAGGTTATTGCTCGTGTTACAGCAATAAGTTTATGACAGCGTAATAGCAGATCTTATCCTGTACATCAACATCATTCATTTAATAGTTGGTAAGTACATGACATAAAATTCAAATACTTGTATTAATATTTTCGGCACGCCACAACCCATAGAAAGCAATGTGGCGCTTCCAATACTAAACATGCTATACCCCTTTGTACGCAGTTGCTCCAACCTATAGAGGTAGGCAACGGGATTCGGGGGATTTAACTAGTCTAGATTAGTTTGATTGATTCCATTGTTACAGACTTTCAATTTCATATTTGGCGTACAGGGTATCCTAATACAGGCCCCAGTTCCACACAAAAATCCTTCACAATTTTCACTAGTTTTTAACGAATGGCTATTATATTGCTTAAGAAATTATTACGATTATCAACAACAGAACTGATGTCTGCTGATGATAGAATATGCCTTAATCACCACACTAGGCAGGCGGATTGGCAATATCAGACTTTTGAGAGCTCACCAACAATGCTGCCGCAAACCATGTCAATGATGTAAACTTCACCATATCGAAGTCAAAGTACATTTATTGTGAATTACAGGTAGCATTTGGTCTTACAAAATCCTTAAGAGCGCTCTGTTCCACCGTAAAGGCAACATTTTAGCAGTTACAATTTACAAAAATTTACTTAATTTACTAATACAATTCTTTATGTCAAATAAAATACATGGCATTATGTGATTAATAGGTACGTTACAATTGGTTACAATACAATTATTTGGACTTGTCATCTAAGGATTCGTGTAAGCTGTAATAACATTTTTGGACCAACAGATCATGAAGTTTCCTCTTAAATACCGGTAAATCAGGCGCTTCCCTAATCAATTTTGGAATCTTTATAAATGTGGGGAATTCTGCAATATACGCTTTTCGAGAATAAAGTAGTTTTACAAGGGAGTAACATCATTTGATCACTAATTCATTCACAGCTATGAAATTTGAATTTATCTAACTTTACTTTAGCAAAAGTAGCACATTCGTAAATATACAAGCAAGGAAGTGGCTGTATATAGTTTAAGTAGTTTCTTAAAAATCATAGTCCTCATTTACCACAGGTAATGCTGTTGCAAGGATGGCGACATATCACTACACGGCGCCATAGTAGTTGTTATATGCAAGTGAAGACCAGAATGATAATAGAGGCAAACAAAACAAACTGTTAACGCATATAAATTGTCTTTATTTAAATTTTAATATGCCTTTCCTATGCACCTGTCAAGTGTGGCGACTGGTTAGGAACAATTTTGGCAATGATAGACACAATAGCAATAGTCTAATGACTCCTTTGCTTATTACAATATCTTTGTATGCTTGTTTATGTGTGTGACTGGAGACACAAATAAATGCTTTATCTATACTATATTTCAAAATTCAAACAAATTTATTTAATTCATCTATCAGTAACTATACAGGGCGTCCCAAAGTTATGGGACATGAAGGGGAAGTACCTTAAATATCGTAGATAGTGAATTTTGCTCAAAGAAGACTTTATGTTATTTTTAAAAGTTAGTAATTCTGCATTCATAGATTTTCTAAAAATTATTTGCTTCGGCTGGGAATCGAACCGACTCAAATGTGAAAAAAAAAACACCCTACTTTTATGATGCCAATCGAAAGAATAGCTAAAAAATAATAACTCTGCCTAAGTAACATAGTATTTTAAAAGAAAGGAACAACGTGAAATTAATCATTTTAATCAAATAAAAAACATACATGAAACTGCCGTAGTCAATTAAGTAGGTATTTTTTTGTAAATTAATTAATTAAATGCTCAAAATGTGATCCCTCTTGTCTTACGCAAATCGCCAATCTTTTAATGAGCCCGCTGCCTGTTGATTTTCTAATCATTTTATGGTGAACACTCGATGTGATATGGCACAATTCTGTTTGCAACTCGCCTACGTTCTCGTATCGCTTTTTGTATAGCATATCTTTCACGTATCCCCAAAAGAAGAAATCTAATGGTGTGAGGTCCGGGGATCTGGCCGGCCATCTAATCGGTCCATTTGTACCAATCCATGTAGGAAAACATTCATTTAGAAAATCTGCTGCTCTCCGACTATTATGAGCCGGAGCTCCATCTTGTTGGAAAATTAAGTTTTCTTGCTCCGCCGCGGAATGGTTTCTTATCTTATCCCTTAAAATTTGAAGTATTCCTAAATACTTTTCTGTGTTCAAGGTTCCTTGGTAAAAATGGATTAAGAAAACCCGGTTTTTTAAAAGTCCGCACCAACAGTTGAGTGAAAAACGCACTTGGTTATTAGTTTCAGTCACTCGTAGGGGATTTTCTTTAGACCAAATACGATTATTGTTGCGGTTATACATACCGTTATTGCTAAAGTTAGATTCGTCTGTCCAAATAATATTATCCAAAAAATTTGGATCTTCGAGCAATCGTGCCTGGATATCAAGACAGAAATTTTTTCTCCTTTCTGTATCGCCCGGAAGTAATTTTTGAACCAATCGTCCTTCAACATAACTCTTAAAACCGTGTTTTTTTAATACACGGTGTATTTTACTTTTTGAAACTCCAATTTCATGTTCTCCTTCTCTCACCGATGCTTTCGGAAAAGCCGAAAAGTAAATTAAAATACCAAGTTCTTCGTCGTTGATCGTATGGTTTTCTTGCTGTGGTTCTCTTGGGCGTTTATCGAAACGTCCCAGAGTTTTCAAATTGTTCACAAGCCTTTTCAAAACTTTACGAGACGGTATTTGTCTATCAGGATATTTTACGCCATACCACCGCAAACTTCTAGAGATATCTTTATCGTTCAAAAAATATGCTTCCATTAGATCAAAACTTACTTGATATGCCATGTTCGCAATAAATTAACACAATAACACTTGTGTAAGTGAATTGAGACTAAACAGATCAATATCCGAAAAACAAACGCTCGCACATACTGTTCCATTTTCAAATTTAAGAACAACATTTAAAAATATCACTTCTTTTTAAAATATCTTAAAAAGTATGCATTCAAACAAACGCTGTCATAAACTGTTCCATTTTCAAATTATAAATTATTTATTTTTGTTTTTAATTTGCCTTCTGTCTAGCTTACAGAGGACGTATTGAAATACAAGTTTTATCATTTCATCTACACGTGCACTTATAATAAGGAAAACTATGTTAGTACCTATTTTATGAAGTGGGTACTTATTTACGAATAATCAATGCTATCTTTGGAATGATAATATCGCTACTTTTCGAACGTCGTCGGCAATAAATAACTTTCTTGAAATTTGACTCAATCATTTTATGTTGTTCCTTTCTTTTAAAATACTATGTTACTTAGGCAGAGTTATTATTTTTTAGCTATTCTTTCGATTGGCATCATAAAAGTAGGGTGGTTTTTTTTTCACATTTAAGTCGGTTCGATTCCCAGCCGAAGCAAGTAATTTTTAGAAAATCTATGAATGCAGAATTACTAACTTTTAAAAATAACATAAAGTCTTCTTTGAGCAAAATTCACTATCTACGATATTTAAGGTACTTCCCCTTCATGTCCCATAACTTTGGGACGCCCTGTATATACCTTAATAAAATTCACATTAGAGATTCCCCAATTTGTGACTGTGGTCTTGAGGAGGGATCTACGGATCATACCTTTATCAATTGCCCTATTCAACCTGTTAAACCTGCATGGTTTTCTTTTCGTTTTATATTTATTCTTTTTCTAATAGAACACCCTGTCATTTATTAAGAAGTATATTTTAAATATTTATTGATATTCTTTTGCCGTGTCTCCTTGTGAACACATTAAAATGTCACTGCTTACCACACTCTGTGATTTCTTTTCTTTTAGCGAATCAGAGGAGAAATAGAACAACCAGTCTCTTTATATGATATACTTCCCTATGATATCCCTAGACCCATTAACATGAAATCCCTATTGTTATATACAAATTCCCCTTTTGTCAATTTTTGTCAATAAAATTATGAAATTTAAGTATATCTTATTCGGGATTTGTCCCTGTGCTGTCCTGTACTATATGTTCGTGTTTGTCTTCCTTTCTGTTTTCGATCGCTTCATCAGGTTCTAGACTCATAGTTTGAGCAGACTTCATACTGGTCAACCTCATTCAGCGTTTTAGCCATACAACCGGACTCTGGCAGTAATAGTCGAACGTAATATAGACGACCGATTGCCATAAAATAAAAAGTTATAGTTAAATAGGTTCTTTCTGTTTATTTTGTTCAATCCACCAGTAATCCTAACCCTGTTTTATTCAGTTACTGACAACCTTGACTTTGGCAGAATCATCATTAAACATGATGGTGTCATAAAACCAAAAGTGAAGTGAATAGTCTAATGGATTTTTGGGTACAGAATAAAGTAATTTTTTGCATTTCTTATATAAATAATAAATTGTAATTATAAGTTATAGGATTAGCAGCGTCTGTTATAAAATATTATTATTTATTTATTTATTAAGCTTTATTTTTCCATATATATGTTTATATTTACATTATCTGGGTTATAACGACCTGTTTGGTGTAATGGTTAGCAACTCTGACCACTATACCAAAAGGTTGCGGGTTCGAATCCCGCTAGGGGCATATGTTTGTGTGATGAATACGGACATGTGTACCCGAGTTATGGATGTTTTCATTTATAATAAGTATTTATTTACAAAAAAAATGTATTTATGTATTATATCAACCATCTGGTATCCACAACACAAGCATATAGTTGCTTACTGTGGAACTAGATGGCGCTGTGTGTATGTCTAAGGATATTTATTTATTTATTATTTATTTATTATATACTAAATATCTGGGTTATATAATAGTGTTATTATAGAGAGTTTTACATTATAGTCTAATTTATTGTTCTATGGATCCCATTCGGGTAAAATATTATTATTATTATAGACGAGCAGCATTACTGCTGGTATGTCTATGTCACAGTGTTGGAAGAGTTCACATTGTTCATTATGTTGTTATTCAGTCAATATTTAAGTCATCACTAGTTTTTTAAAAATTTATCCAATCTATTCTTGAACGAATTCACTGATTGGGCGGACACAACCTCTTCCGGCAGCTTATTCCAGGCCTGAACAACAAAATATACTGACAATGAGTAATGGATCATATCACAGGTTTGTAAAAATATTTAATAGTCTGTGGAGTGATAGATCGTCAACACTGACCTAAATTAGAGATTTTAGGGAAGCTCTTTAAATAGAACCAAAATTCTGTAGGTAGAGTGGACACCATTTTCAATGTTTTTTTTTTTTCTTTTTTTTTTATGCACAACAGGTTGGTACTTGACCTCAATCACACCTGATGTTAAGTGAAGATGAGGTCGAAGGGGGGAGCATACTGACCCGGAAACCCCAACACATTTGGGGGACTGGCTATCTTATCTCTGACAACCGGAACACAACAATGCTATTAACATTGCTGCTTGGCGGCAGATTTAGATAAGATGGTGGTAGCTAGCCAGGTGGACATTTAAAATGCCGTACCACCAGCATGTAATGTGCGAGAGAACTGCAAATCTACGTGTGGTCTTTTGTCTTATGTTTATGCCACAGCAAGC
Organism: Oegoconia quadripuncta; assembly: GCA_949316235.1. Taxonomy (NCBI): domain Eukaryota; kingdom Metazoa; phylum Arthropoda; class Insecta; order Lepidoptera; family Autostichidae; genus Oegoconia; species Oegoconia quadripuncta. The sequence goes on along the minus strand of OX438741.1, from coordinate 48,251,912 downwards.
TAGAGGTTATTTTCCTCATGTGCCAACCGATAATATTTTTAGAGGTTATATTTCCATAATGCAGGCGGTATAGCAATCAATTATAAAACATACAATACCTAGGTATCTCTTTCTTGCTCTTATAAGAGTTTTCGCTTGCGTACACTACGTAATTAATTTACATTACAAAAACCTTACAAAAATGGACTACGCACAGCTTCGGATGGGATGACGTCACGTTGTGAAACGTAGGACGAGTTATTTAAAGAGTCCGCCAGCGTGACCAAAGCATCGCATGAAAGCTTATAAACAAATTACGCAATCTAAAAACGAAAATTTAACACAAAACCTCTGCATATGTAGCAGGTACTCACAACGAGCTGAATTGAATTTGGTTGGAATGCTAGTACGAATCACCCACACGGGTTTCGTTCCGAAACCGGTCCCGCGCGGCCGTGATGACACAAACTAGCACTTATTTAAAGTGGAAAACGTACACAAATTGATAAAACTGGTGCTAGATGCACGACCGAACGAAATCGGCACAAGCAAATGCTATCCGTGATAACTTTCAACTTGCCAAGCCAATACGAAAAAGGTGGGCGACCGAACGACTAAACATAGGCAACTTCATTACAAATCCCGCCATTTTTACAGGCGCGTTCCGAAATTGATTTCCCTTGTGTGCGCGTTCAGAAACAAGAATCCCAAATGGTATTTGGGTTCCTTTTAGTACTGTTCTCTCATGAAAACGTATTATTATTTCCACAATGAATCATAGCGAACGGATCTCGTTTGAAGGAAAAGTTAAAGTTGATTAAGGATAGTCATCTTTCAGAGTAGAGCGATAGAGTCCGGTTCACAGTGTGGTGGGGAAAACGGGGACGGCGCGGTGGTATTCGTCACCGACGTAGAAAATGGCGACTAAATACCAATAATTACATCGCACGACTGAACGTCAATATGTTAATGTTATTCGAAGCAGATTAAGTGAACCTCCATAATACAAATGGGAAGATGTGAGCACCTACATATCAAGGTACCTATCTAATAGAGATAACGATTCACCTCCAGTGACAATATTATAAAATCACCAAAATATTACATACCGTTGAATCCTTTTCAGTAACACGATGAAAACTTCAATAAAACGTTGAAAATGTCAACTATAACTCAAAAAACTGTTATAAGGCTGGATTTTGTGATAATAACGCGTCACGACACGCTCCGTACGAGCACATTCGTGCGCCTCCAAATAGCGCAACGGCGCAACTTTTTCGAGCGCGGCGTCAACACGGTCAGGTGGGCGAGGTTGCGACATTGCCGTAGCGGTGTCTCTATCGTGCAGTTCTCACTCCCTCTACCGATCGTTGTTCTCACTCGCACTCGTGCGAGATGTAGAGCTGAGCCGCGTGCGGAGTCCTCCGCAAACGAACGTCGCGCACTGAGTTGCGCGGCCGACTGACTGCGTTTTTAGCCCATCAAACCTAACCACCCGCAAGCCCGCGGCCGCCCGTGATCGAGCTCGAAGCCAGAGCCCCCGTGGCGGAGCGGCAACGTCGCCTCAATAAGCGAGCGGACGTGCCGCGATATGAAATGCCACGACCGACGTACCTCCACTGAAGAGGTGGTGGACCAAAACAAATCTCCTTTCTCTAAAATTATACAACAGTTGCAATTGAGAGCGCAACCGGGTGCTCCACGTCTATTTTCCGCCCAAATCTCTAAGCGTCCGCGGCGTATAAAAATGATTTAGGAGAATGTATTGTAACTTCATTTTCACCCGCCAGACTGAAATTTCTATAACTAACAATCACTCGCTGGCATTCGCATAATGCTAACTCTACAAATCACAAGAATTTATAATTATAAAATATTTGTAACATACATACGCCCGTTGCATGACCTAAGTTACGTACGCTGGTTGGGGTAACTTGACTTGTGTTGTATTGTATGTATACAAGTATAATACCCATCGAGACGAGTTGCCTTGACAACAGCGGGGCAGAAAGTCGTTTACGAAGGGGAATAATAAGATGAATATAATACAATGCGGAGTGCAGAACCACAATGGCATTAATACTTTATTTCAATTCAATGGTGTTTTTTTACAAAACCGCTTGCACGAAATGTATTAAAATCAGCTTTTATTTTGTAGTTGTTGTAATTTACCTATGTCAAGAAGTTATAAAGCGTACTTTCTATAGATCATATGCAAGTAAAGTTAGTAGAGCAAGAAATTCGGAACTGGTCTATGAAACTCTTTTAAGAATATTTTTTTTGATGCTTTTTAAGTTACTAAAATCATTTTATCATCAGCCTATCCTGGTGCATCGCCTGCAATGGCATGGCGTACCACTGGAATCCACTTCTCCATTTTCAGTTATATCCTTCTGCTGGGGTCAACCCTCCCTACGTTTGCTGAGACGTGGTCTCCATTTCAGAACTCGTTTTCGCTAACGTTGTCGATTCTGCCAAAGATATGGCCAATCCATTGCCACTTCAGCTTATAATTGAGCTATACTTAGGGCCGTATTAATAAATCGTTCTTGAGATTGAGATCGCGTCTCAGTCTCAAGACCATTTATTCTGATGCTGTTTTAATATGCAGCAGATTTTCAAGCGTCAACTTGAGACCATATCAATCTTGAGAATGGTTTATTAATACGGGCCTTAGATATAAGGAGCTTTGTCATCAACTCACGCACGTTCTCTGACGAATCACCTCATATTTGATCTTATTTCAAACAAAGCTCTTACGGAGCTTCTGAGCGAGTTTGATCTCATGGTCTAACCACATGGTGCGTCCATGTTCTATTACGTAGGTCATTATTGGAAGGATACACAATATTTTGAGAGTGAATGAAGCAAAATAGGTGTGTCAGGATCATGTAAGTGGAAATATGGGAAACAGGCGTGACACGTATGCATATATACATTGATAGAAGACCTTTGTATTCAGGCTTTGTGATATTGAAGATGAGAAAGTATGACACATCTGTCCGGCTAAATCCTCTTATTGATTTCATTCTCTATGTTGTGTCTACCTAATTACAAAGACTGCCCAGAACGTAGCCACTCCTTCAACTTCGAGGTTCGACTATAACAGGGGACCAATCGCGCTATTTTAAAACGGTTTTACCGTTCGAACGAAACGTTTTCGGTTTTGGTTTAGCTTTAGTTTAGCTAATGTAAAAAATAGTATCGTGTCATTTTTTGTGAACGATTATATCGGTGACGTTACCACAGTAAAACCAAACCCAAAATGTTTAGAGCTAACCATGAGTTTAATCAAAAAAATGGTTTAATTTCCGTTCAAATGATTAGCGCGATACGAATTTTTGGTTATGCTTTGGTACTAGCACTTGGTACTACTAGCTTTGGTACTATCGTCCAAACTTAGCGCGATCAGCCCCCAGGTATTTTATGCATTTGTCGAAGTACGTCAAATACAAAATCGAACTGTATATCTAAACTACCTTGTCCACTTTACATATTACAAAGGTAAGGATAGCGCAAACTTACATATTACAGTCATGTTCCATAGTTTTTAGGATGAGGAAAACCAAACAATGAATAGTATACCATATTGTTTATTGATATAATAACTAACTACTCTGATCAAAGATGGCTCTCGTAAGTCTTTACTCGGCACCTAAATAAGCAATAGTGGTACAAGACTACAAGCCAAGTCACACTATTGGCAACAACCTTTTCACCTTCGATTTCTTATTTTATGGCAATCGTTCGCCAGCTGGTATCCAGTTTGGGAAACAAGATAAGGTCGGTTTATATAATGCCAAAAGAGTGAACAATGCCTAAAGCGACTGGTACATTAGTATTTCGACTAAAAGAAATAGCTTAGCAATAATAATTTGTACTATGAATTAATAGACCTATGTACTTTCGTAATTTGAAATGCAATTATTTTCGTATGCGTTGTTTTTGTTTAACAACGACAATCAACCAAGTCATGATAAGGTCATGACATAGTAAGGTTTTCAAGAGATAAGTTTATTAAGCGCATGCTAAAGGTAATCGAGCCAAGGACTCTACTGACCATCAGTAATAATAATGTGCGATATAATAATTTCCCTTGTCACGTTTATCGACACCCACATGAATGTGTTATCTCTATTCCTAACAAGGGACAACAAATTATAAAAGTACAGTAAGACTTCTGTTGAGGACGATCATGATTGTTTTAAATTCTACACTAAGCTATACAAAAACACTCAAAGCTGTTCTAAAATGATGCAACAAACAATATTTATGTAAGAACTACCCTAGGAACTACATTCTAATCTTCAATAATTACAAGTATCATAATAATTGTTATTATGTATGATTGAGACTTTAAAATAGATAATGTAGACTGTTGAGATATTTCAATTGTTTACAAGATAGAGTGATAAGTTAGGTACGTTGCCGTCGAAACCGTGTATCGGACTCTTATTAACTTTGTCAGGTGTAAACCACCTAATCGCAAACGAGAAACTCCAATAGAACCAATTCGAAAATCATAACAACAACATTCATACATTTTTGAAGTATTCCATGGAATAGCAGATTACTTTGTCGCGATGACAGAGTTCCTCTGCTGAAGATAATGCATAGTATCTCGGCTACACAGAGTGTACTATAAAATATTGTCATAGTTATTGAATTTTCTAAGCTAAAACAGTTATTAACGCGGTACCACAAGTACTCTTTCGGTTCTGCACAAAACGGAACAGTTTCTACCAATCGAGTTCTCCGCAATAGATCCAATCATGCAAAAGTAATGGCCGAGCAAATTTTATTTTGCAATAATTTCAATAATCTCTTCCTCATTTGGAAATTGAAAATAAAGCAACAAACACGTCAATCAATCAACTTCGACTACCTGTCGTGTAAATAGCAAAAACTTATACTTACAAGAATTATATAAATAAGAAACATTATGTAGAAAATAACAAACTAGAATATCTCGCAAAAGTAACAAACCTTTACAAATAGAAGATAAAAAAAAAACATGACAAAAACAGAACACTCGAAACAACAAAATTAGTCCATTAAGTTTTTTGTCACCGTCAAGGTTTAATACATTGAGGCAAGATAAAAGCTCAACTGTCAAATATGACCTTGGAATAAGTAACTTCGCCTACAAAGTAGAGCGAGATGGCACCCCCAGTATTTGGAAATCTCATAAAACTTTTTAACGCAAGAAATGTCCATATCTCTGCTTTAATATTTAAATTCGCCATAGATGAATATCCATTATGAGCAAGATGTAGATTTGTTGCTGGATAGTCTGGGCTTTTATATTATTTTATTTTCTTTATTTATACAGTTTCAACAGCATCGTTACAATTTTTTTCACGGAGAACTATGACCAATCTTATGCCAATTAAAGATTAGCTAAACCCACAAAACAATGACAAAATACGTCAAAAAAATTGGATCTGTACGGGCTAAAATGAGTGACGATTGCACAACACTGAATAAAGGGCTTCTCGCAGACGAGAAACAGTGAAATAAATGATAAGATTCCTTGAATGCAACACCAAAAATCAAATCTATGTTAAGAGATATTTCATGTACGTTAATCAAATCCATGTTATCTCAATGTACACACACATCCACATTTAGAGCAAAATAAATATATTTATATTGTATTAATGGTAATAAACATATTACCAACCAGTTATGGAAGGGCGAAGCCTCTTATCTATCACACGTATTTTTTTTATACTTAAAAGGGTACGTCCGCTATGTTTTAAATGTACAGATTTAAGTTACTGAAAGTAAACATTTTTGATATCAAATACCTACGATTTTATCGAAATAATAGAATTTATCTAATGTTGCATATCGATTAATTGGTTGTACTATTTAATGTAAACTTGGTGTGTATCACATTATTTCAGATTTCTTGGTTGGTGTTCTAAACTAACGAGATGGAAAGCTTTGCCGTAGTCGGGAAATTATAAATAATTGAATAAAAAAAAATACGAAATAAAATTAAAACCCCAAAAACTTGTTGTTCTCTACCTTCTCTCAATAACGCAATCCTCGTGACGAGTCGGTAGCGCCATCTGTTGAGCTATGCGGTTAACCGAATACCGTACAGTATAGCGATCTCCGTCAGTTATCAATTAGTTTATGTAATACAATAAATAGGAGTTTTCGATTAAAAATTCAAATCAATTCAATATATATTTTAATATAACATTCCTGGAAAAAATATAAGTTAATAGAATTCGTTATTGTATTATTGTGTCGACCTCGAAATTAACTTGCGCGGTTATGTGTGAAGTAATATTGTAAATTGGGAATAAATTTTTAAGCAGGTTAGTCGTCAAATAATTTACAGAAATCCATTTATATGTTTGGACTAGAAACAGGCTGAACTGACGTGGATGTATACTTTATGGATATTATAATTAAGTATAAAGTATAGCCTAACATATTTTGTTTCAAATATGTATTTTTTTCTAAATAAACATTGGTCTGTTTGTTATAGTAATTACATTTTAGCATAACTAAAACTTTGTTTACTTTATTCCCAAAGGAATAAAGTAAACAAATTAATCCAAAGATTAATCATTAAAACTTTAGTGTATCTTGAATTATTTTATGGTAATTATAATGTAAGAGAATGAACGTAGGTACTCCTATGTTCGTTATAATTTTATATTTTTTAAAAAACATTCTTGTTTGTTTTCTTTTTAGTGAACAAAGCATTTCCGCAAATCGGTTTTAGATTTTAACTTGGTTGTTTAAGAGCGTTTAACCCTGTCATACAAACTTACAAATCCAAATTTTCCGAATTGAATAAACCGATCCTAATGATACGTATAAGCAGGACAAATAAATTTAAAAAGTTAGAAGAGAACATTTTCGAAAAACGATATTGAAACTACATTAGAGCGCTAATTTAATTTCAATACCGTTTTTCGATAATGTTTTCCATAGTAACAGAAAAAATGCAATATATTCTTTTAAATTCCATATTTTAAAAATGTTTTCTACTAACTTTTTAGATCTATGTACCTATCATGTTTATACGTATAAAGTTTCATTCGAATTGGCTTATTCATTTCTAAAAATTTGGATATGTAAGTTTGTACCGTGAGGGATACCCCCTCTTAAATATTAAAACAACAACAATTTTCATTAGAAATTCTATTACTAGAAATTTTTCCTTAAGACATTTTTGGTTCAGTCCGATTTTATAAGCTACAAGCCCTCTGCTTGCACCTTTTCCACACAATATATACGTACATATTATTTTCTTTAACTTCAAGGGAAACAATGTAAATTTTTGTCATTCAATTTTTATATAGTTTTACTATATTAAAAATTATATCGACGCGGGCTGAATGAAATGGCGAGAGGTCATGGGAATATGTGACTCGCGAATGCTCCTCAGGTTGAAGGACAAGACCTGTCATAAGGAAAGGTGATCTGAGTGTTAGGCTGTGTAGCAAACCGATGAAAGAAAATTGCATACAACGGAGATGAGTATGTTGATATGAATGAGTGGAGTGACGCGAATGGATATAATAAGGAATGAGTAGATAAGTAAGATAATAATTTACTTTTAGCTTTTACCTTCAAAACTTAAAGGGAATTGTTAGTTTTGGTACAGATATATTACGAGGACGGATGAGACCTATGTTATTAAGAAAGTAATACATATAAATGTCTATGTATGGAGGGGAAGACGACTCCATAAAAAGGTGAATGTATGAACGAAAAGGAAGTGAATGATAAGGTGACGACTGACAGAGGAGAATGGAAGAAAAAAACATAGTATAGCAAACCCCAAATAAATTGGGATCAGGCCAGGAAGTTGATGATGATATAATATAACCTATAACACTATATATGAAATAATTTGTCACAATGGTTCAATAGGACCGGTACATCCATATAAATCATTCATACATAAGATTTATATTCTTGCTTTCACTCGTAGGAAGGTCAAAATTGCATGTTAATAAAAATAAAACCCTTCTTTAGTATCTGTTAAAAAATAACACGCTATCTTCATGAATATTCAATTATTACAATTGGGTGAGGCTCGTATAGAGAAAATGACGTAAACAGCTGTGTATGTCTAATATAACAGGCTATTATCCTATAAACGGTAGGTATTCCAACAGAGTAATGTCAAAGATGTGTGTCGTAGTTTGCATTGTGTTCATCAGTAATACATAAGTGTGCGTTACTTCGGTATATCTAGAGACAGCGAGACGAAAACAAATTAACCTCAATTAGCTCATGTGTGTGCGTCAGCATACAAAGGAATCATCATTAAAAATTACTAAAAATTTAATTACAGATCCAATAAGATCGCAGGTAAGAAACTCATTTATCGCGCGTATTAAATTTATATCCATTGTTACAAGCTGACGCGTATAGCCTTGAAAGTTCTTATCGAGCAAGTGACTGCTCGCTCGCGAGTCGACTCGCGACCGACTACAGCCACGGAGCGCGCGCAACGTTGCCAGCCTTCTGCGCGGGCAACTGCGTCTTAATTTTAACAAGTGACCGCCATTTTGTTTCAATTTATCTGATGCATGCAACTCGGATGATGGGCCAATCCCACCTTTTTTTCGCTTCGTCACTATCAAGATTTAGTCAAACAAAACATGAGAGATAAACCGTAGCTACTTATCAATTGACTTTGCTCACCATTACATATAAATAGATAATGTTATTCATTATATTACATAACCTGAAAGAAAGGTACCTACGTGGTCGATCGGGGCATTCCAAATCACATTTACACGTATGATAGTGTAAGTATAAGCTAGGGATATCCCAACAGACAAAGTTAAGGATACGCGATAGATAGGTCTAGACCGTCACGATTGCAAGCGCTCAGAGTTCTATACGAGGCATATCCATAGCTACTTATATAGGAAGGGCAAAGTGTCGGCGCAATATGGTTTGAGATACGTACATTGAGCGGGTCGGGTGCCGGCGACGGGTGCGGGGCACATGCCCTGAGGTCCCAGTGCACCGCTCGGGCCGACCCACAACTAGATACATCACAATATCGAACATTTTTAACTAAAATACCACGGTATCGATCACGCACAGCCGCCATTTTGAACCGACACTGAGCGCGGTCGGGCCCGCGACGCGACGTTGCCACGTCGTCGTCGCGCGGTTCCAATCCGCACTTCTATTTCTGGCGGCCTCCCCCCGCACGCCGCACCGTGACGCCGGAGGTCGGCAAACACAGAATGCTCGACAAAACATTCATGACTCGAACCATATCTACAACTTGACGATCTATAAAATTTCAAATATGAATAACATCTAGTCGGCTTTGGAAGGGGTGATAGGTGTGCTATGCGGCGCTATTACAACAGCATTATATGATAAGATAGGTGAGTGTAGACACCTATACGTAGAGATGTTGGTCGAGCGCCCGGCTTTCACCGAGACGAGGTAGGCGCGCAGGTCTGCCCCGACATGTGCCATTGGCCACCGCAGAGATCGATAGTCAAACACCGACGAGGCCACCGACCCGCACGGTACTATCCACGCTACGCACAACGTCGATAAGAGCTAATTTCCTTCGGCAGCTACAATAAACAAACTACCGCACGACCACACTGACGTCCGCTACGTAGATACGTACAGTACAATACACACGATTACAAGCTTGGAAAACGACGCGAGCGAGCGGCGAAGCGCGCCCAACGACGAATGTATGTATAACATCAATCAGGTATTATGGCACTTTTCTAGAGTCGAAATTCCTTTACCACGGCGCTCTCAGCGCTCCCTACCGAAGGACAAAGGGGCGATTTCACACGGAAAACAAAGGGAAATACCGGCGTAGGAGAAATATAACATTTTTGTTGGAAAATTAGAAAATCAACTTTTATGTGTGTATTCGAAAGAAGAGCGCGTTGCCAAGTCGTCCGAGCGTCTAAAGAGAGCGCGCGGTCAACATTATGAAATTAACATTACCCCATTGAACACGACGCGACTATGTTTTGATAAGGATTACATACAAATATAATGAGAAATATGTGCAATTTCAATTTCGTAACACATACTGTTTAGTAACTGCTATTGTATGAACTTGTCTTATACAAAATATTATACAGTATATTACATTCCCCAAGTTAAGGGAGCTGTGCAAAACGAGAAAAGCAATTAAAATCAAGAAAATATGTTGATAAAAGCTCGCAATAGAAAAAGACGCAATCTGTCAACCAAGTACTTACCTATATTTTTACTTGAAATCTGCTTCTTTCTTCACAAAATTCACGATAACGTCACTTCTAGTCGTGGCAAACAAGAATTTTACGGTATTTTAAGGATTATAAATGATTTGATATGCACAAAAAAATTATACATTCCGCGAAGCAAACGTCCTTCACACCGAGTGACCGAATGCGAACTGCTGGTTTGGTTAGTTTGGGTCCGTGGGTTGGGCGGTGGGGGGGCGCGGCGGGCGGAAAACCGGAGAATGGGTGAGCGAGGGAGTCAGAAAGGGCAAATTCTTATTAATTAAACACGAAAGTACACAAAATGAATTGCAATGAATACTCAATTATAATTAAAATAACGTTTTTCAATATTTAATAACTTTCTGGACGTTGTGGTTTTTTGAGAATCAAAATAAACAGTTATTCTCTTGTTAATTTCCATTTCCTGGCTACACTCACACATACACAACAGCATATTCATATTGCTGTTTCCCATGTAGTAATAAATAGTGTGTTCGCAAGAGTGCCGGCTGTAATTTCGAACACGAAATAAAAACAAAAATGCATGGTGGACTTTTGTTAGTCTCTGTCTACCAAACGAAGCTACCAAACACATAATGAAATGTTCTCTGTTACATTAACCACTGCTCTTTGAAGTATGACTGATAAACTCCAACTGATCAATTGCTTAGATATTTTTATATTTTTCTAAAATATATTTTAACAAATGTTTATTTAGGTAACTAAATCTATATGGTGATCATTTTAACCCAAAAATAAAGTTATCTTTCTATTATATGCTAAAGCATCGATAGTTTTTTTTTTTTACAAAATTGGGAACATTCGTGAACGCATTGCATCCATGCATGATGCAATTTTAAAAGATCATGTTTGCTATCGAGACAACTACCTAACTGCTGTAGTTTTAAATCGGTAATGTTATAGTTGCCTCAAAAGAACCAATGAATAAGCGTTCCAATTAAAAAAAAATACCACCAGCCAATCAGAAAAGCGTTCGTGTAATTGACAGAAAAGATAAACTTTTGTTACACGTCGTGTGAATTTTTGGACAATTTAATCTGTTTTTCAGTGAAATTTAGCACATTTGTCTGTGAAACGGTGCTTTAATTACTAAATATGCGGTTTCCGATTTCTTTCATAGCTCTGACTGTGTTATTCGCTGTAGTAACTGCAAGAATAGACCCGAAGAATTTGAAATGTTTAGGTGCGTATTTAATTAGGTTTTTAAACTTTTTTAATTAGTTTTATATCGTACTGAGGTAAGATAATTGATTTCAGTGTGCCGGACGACCTTCGTGGAGCTCAATCAGGTGATACTGAGTGTAGATAAATGGAAAAAAGTGGATGTAAGTTTCACACACTTCATTACATTTCATTTTTAAAAACTATACAGCCACGAAAAGTAATTTATAACTAATACACTACAATTTATAACTAATAGGGCGTGTCTAATTAATTAGGTATTTATGTTAAGAGGAATAAGTTAGATAATAACCTGTAGGTGCTTTATTAAAAATTCTAGTCCATTTTAATTAAAATTTTTTTCGGCCCCTAAATTTGACACATATACTTTAGGTCAACCTAGACAGTCTCATATTTCTCAGTGCCCCCTTAAATACATCCCAACCACCTTTCTACAATATCATATCAGCTTCAGGACATCTGCTAACCATAGGCCTCGCCCATAGAATTCCAGAGGGACTGGTTGGAAGCGACCTGCATCCAGCTTCACCGCCTCCGTGGCTCAATGTAAACAACATTGGGTTTACTATTTGGAGGTTGCGGGTTCGATCCCCAGCCGGGTACATGTTTAAGTACTCAGTTTGGTTGGTGGCAGGGCATTTTAAATGTCCTCCTGGCTAGCTACCACCATCTTATCTAAATCTGCAGCCATGCAGCAATGTTAATAGCATTGTTGTGTTCCGGTTGTCAGAGATAAGATAGCCAGTCCCCCAAATGTGTTGGGGTTTCCGGGTCAGTACTCTTACACCTTCGACCTCATCTTCACTTAACATCAGGTGTGATTGGAGGTCAAGTACGAACGTCGTGCATTAAAAAAAAGTAAAAAAAGCGAACCTGCAAGGCAAAGGCCCTTTTTCACTTATTACTTCAATTCAATAGTTCTTTTCCAAGATTTGCTTCTTCTCTGACTGGTCTTTTATAAAGCTTTTCAGATACTTCTGCCATCTCAATTGTGATCTGCCATGCCACCATTTTGTTTCGGTTGGATGGAACCTTCTTGAGCTGTGGCAAATTTAACCCAAAGATTGTTTGTCAGATAGCAGATTTGGGTTAGTCCAGCAAAAATAAGTATAATGTTACTGCCTAATAATAATGTAAAATCTTTGTTAAAGAAATAAAATATTTTTAAATATAAATATATAAATCCACCAATTATCTAGTACCAAACTAAGCAAAGCTTGTACTATGGATACTAGATAACGGATACTCATACATAAATATTTATATAAACCTCCATCACTTGGGAATAAATGTTCGTATTCATCACACAAACATTTACCCTTGGCGGGATTTGAACCTGCAACTTTAAAACGGACATAGTTTGTCTATTTCAATGCCTATGACAATATACCCAATGTGATCTAGTTCACCTTGTTTCACTTAGTAGAATGCAAAACTTATTCAGTTTAAATAAATAATAAAAACTTAGTCCTTTATTTCCTTCATCAGCATCAGAGCGTAGACATGCCACTGCAAGGATATAGGCCATCCCTCGTATATGAGGGGTATAGTCCGCCACGCTGGCCCAGTGCGGGTTGGGGAATTCACATGCCTTCGAATTTTTTTTTTCATTTTTCAGGCATGTAGGCCTCATTACGTTTTCCTACATTTATTTATTATTATTTTTTAATTCTTATTTTCTCCTCTTTTGAGGGTATTACCTTATCATGCGGGCCGTAGCCAAGCATGATAAGGTTGCAGACGTTAAAAATTTCCTAGCAATGCGGCATGTATTTAGAATTGTGTCTTTTTGCAATGTTTCTATAATCTGAGTTGGGATATGTGAGGTATTGAGGTGGTTGCTTAAGGTTTTAGGAATTACACCTGTCGTGGATATTACAATGGGAACTATGTGTGCTTGCCATTGGCGCCTAAGTTCTATGGCTAAATCTTGGTATTTGGCTAATTTCTCGTAAATTGTGGATTGAATGTTGTGTGTGTTTGAGATCGCAGTGTCAATTAGATTATTATTATTATTATATTATTATAGACTAGCAGCATTACTATGTCTATGTGACAGTGTTGGAAGAGTTCACATTGTTCATTTTGTTGTTATTCAGTCAATATTTAAGTCATCACTAGTTTTTTTTTTAATTTGTCCAATCTATTCTTGAACAAATTCACTGATTCGGCGATTATTTTTCTTTCCTATCTAATGATAAACACCGTACAAGCAGAAACAGTAACAAAATATATGATAATTTGTATATTGCTTTTTTGGTATACGACATATAACCTTGTATATGTTCATCATCTCAGCCCGTAAACATCCCACTGCAGGGATATAGGCCTTCCCTCTTATATGAGGGAGTATGGGCTATAGTCCGCCACGCTGGCCCGATGCGAGTTGGGGACTTCACATGGCTTTGCATTTTTATTCCTCACTTTGTTTTCTTTCACCGTTTAAGAACAGTCGGATAAATGCACATAAGTAATTAAATTAAATTTAAAAACTCATTGGTACATGGCCTGCTTGGGAATCGGACCCGGACCTCTCAAATTGGGAGACCGTGTCTTAACCGCTGAGGAGCCACCGACGGTCCTTGTATATGTTACCATTCTGGAAATCTTTAGGTGACACCTATGTTCAGCAGTGGACGTCCTGTACTGATATTAATGTTAGTTTTTTTTTTAAATCTAAAGTTTTTACAGGGACTTTTACAAATTTTGTATGGCAGTCCCATCGTACCCTTTAACTAATCGCTACACTTAACGAGACACCGATGAGTTCACAAAACTGAATAACTTCCTGGCACTTTCTGAGTTTGGTAGGGACAGAATAGTGTGAAACACTCCTACATCAAATCCGTTCAGTATAAGTTCACTCATCAGTGCCCTTCTAGAAGGCTCGTACCGGACACACTCCACTAACAAGTGTTGAACATCCTCCACAGTTCCACACACCTCACAGTTTGGAGAGCTGGTTTTTCTCATTAGGAAGCTAAACTTGTTAAGTGGCATGTGTCCAGACCGAAGCCTATATGCTAAAACAATAATTTTCCTACTTAACTTACAACTAATAAACCAGGGAGTATGAGGAGGATGACTCTGGATGGATTTGTACGAAATTCCCTTTTCTTTTGACCTCTCATCAAAATATTCATTTTGTTATTCATTGTGCAGGTCGGTAATTTTCGGATGGATGCCAGTGGAAACCTGATGCAGGAGAAGATACCAGCTCATCGGTCAGCTGTCTACATCTCCGAGACAATTGATGATATCTGTTAGTATCACTTGATGACAGTTCTCATGGCGTGAAAATAAAATGGGACCCTTGTAGTTACGCCATGTCTAATGTCCACCTTATTTTTTTATGCACAACGGGTTGATACTTGACCTCAATCACACCTGTTGTTAAGTGAAGATGAGGTCGAAGGTGGAAGCATACTCACCCGGAAACCCCAACACATTTCGGGGACTGGCTATGTTATCTCTGACAACGGGAACACAACAATTTTAGAATTTTTGACCGTTTTGACTACTTGTACCCTGCTGGGGATCGAACCCGCGACCTCCGATTCGCAAACCCAATGTTGTTTACATTGAGCCACCACCAGTATGTCACAGCCGTTCTAATCAGATACTATTAGTGCTATATACACTTGAAATTTGGTATGGTTACACAATTACAATTATGCCTACAAAATTATTAAATTCAAATGTTTAAGAATATAATTTTTTGGATACTCCCCTAAAGTGTAAAGTGGAAGTCTCATACTTTGTAGGTAAAAAAATCTTAATAATTCTATTCATCAATATTTCTTAATAATTGAGTTTTTTTAACGTAAGGAAAAAATAGGGCATATTAGGTAAGTGAAATAGAAGATAATGGTGTCGACACAGAATAGGTAATAGTACTAACGTGGTGTCGATTCGGATGTACGACGGATCTCCCTAAAAGTATTATATGGACCGTATGGACCGAAGCACTCTAGCGCCATCTATTAGAAAGTATTCATACAATATCAACACTCAAACCAAATCCATAATAATATGTCACATATAAATGAGTAAGAAAATTTCGTCAGCTCTGCTAATTGATATCGTGGTCTAGTGGCAAGCGACACGAGTGCTTAGGTAACGTCTTTCGAAAAGACACGGTTTTCGAATCCGGCTAAGACAATTTTTATTCGATTTTTTTTCTATTTGGATTTTTTTTTCTCTTTTTATAAAGCAAAATAAACCGTAAACACTTCATTAAAATAATAAAAAGGTAAGGAAAATAAGAAAGTAAAAATTTTTGGAGGTAACACTTGTGATACTTTTAGGATGATTCGTCTGTACACCAACTAAACTAAACCCAGTTTTAGAGTGGTGCCGTCCCATTGTACTGTTCCAGAGAGAAACAGACAGTACTACTTTAAAACTGGTTTTAGTTTGGTTGGGTTTTTTTATATGAGAGGGCGGCAAACGAGCTTGCGGGTCACCTGATGGAAAGCAATCACCGCCGCCCATGGACACCCGCAACACCAAAAGGGTCACAGATGCGTTGCCGGCCTTTGAGGAAGGTGTAGGCTCGTTTCTTGAAGGTTCCAATGTCGTACTCGTTCGGGAATACCGCTGCCTTGTTGTTTGGTTGGTGTACATCCGAATCGACACCATTGGCATAGGTAGTTTAATTATTTTTTTTTCAATAACTCACGCCTCGGCCGCACTTCGATATGCAACAGGCGGGTTTCGTAGGGATTCTGTCATGCGAAATTTTTTTTTGGAACTAATATTTTCTCTCAAGTTTTCTTTATTTATTTAATTTAATGATGTAATTATGTGGAAATATGCTAATCGATAATAATGCGAAGCGTACGCAATATAATTATATCAAAAAGATAAGTTTTTGTATAACAATAGAAACTTTATTGTAAAAGCTAGCTGGCTAGCTACCACCATCTTATCTAAATCTGCCGCCAAGCAGCAATGTTAATAGCATTGTTGTGTTCCGGTTGTCAGAGATAAGATAGTCAGTCTCCCAAATGTGTTGGGGTTTCCGGGTCAGTACGCTTCCACTTTCGACCTCATCTTCACTTAACATCAGGTGTGATTGAGGTCAAGTACGAACCCGTGATGCATAAAAAAAAAAGCATACATACTGCCCGTTATAGAATTACAGCCTAATTTTGATACCATTTGCCAGGCAAGAAGATGGACGATTACGTCCGCGTGTACTACAAGGCGACGGGCAAGCTGGAGATTATGCAGCTGATTAACTCTGATGGACACATGAATCCTGACTTCTCCAAGACCAAGTTCGTCACCGACGATGACCTTAACAAGAGTCTAGAGTACTATGTGAGTGGTTTATTGTTTATTTCAGGCACAAAATAATCCCATAGGAAGTTGAAGTGGCAGGGCACATAGGTCGAGGAACTGGGCCGGTGGGTCGTTAAAGTTCAGTCACGAGGAAGTGGCAGTAGGCAGGGCACATAGGTCGAGGAACTGGGCCGGTGGGTCGTTAAAGTTCAGTCACGAGGAAGTGGCAGTAGGCAGGGCACATAGGTCGAGGAACTGGGCCGGTGGGGCGTTAAAGTTCAGTCACGAGGAAGTGGCAGTAGGTAGGGCACATAGGTCGAGGAACTGGGCCGGTGGGGCGTTAAAGTTCAGTCACGAGGAAGTGGCAGTAAGCAGGGCACATAGGTCGAGGAACTGGGCCGGTGGGGCGTTAAAGTTCAGTTACGAGGAAGTGGCAGTAGGCAGGGCACATAGATCGAGGAACTGGGCCGGTGGGGCGTTAAAGTTCAGTCACGAGGAAGTGGCAGTAAGCAGGGCACATAGGTCGAGGAACTGGGCCGGTGGGGCGTTAAAGTTCAGTCACGAGGAAGTGGCAATAGGCAGGGCACATAGGTCGAGGAACTGGGCCGGTGGGTCGTTAAAGTTCAGTCACGAGGAAGTGGCAGTAGGCAGGGCACATAGGTCGAGGAACTGGGCCGGTGGGGCGTTAAAGTTCAGTTACGAGGAAGTGGCAGTAGGCAGGGCACATAGGTCGAGGAACTGGGCCGGTGGGGCGTTAAAGTTCAGTCACGAGGAAGTGGCAGTAAGCAGGGCACATAGGTCGAGGAACTGGGCCGGTGGGGCGTTAAAGTTCAGTCACGAGGAAGTGGCAGTAAGCAGGGCACATAGGTCGAGGAACTGGGCCGGTGGGGCGTTAAAGTTCAGTCACGAGGAAGTGGCAATAGGCAGGGCACATAGGTCGAGGAACTGGGCCGGTGGGTCGTTAAAGTTCAGTCACGAGGAAGTGGCAGTAGGCAGGGCACATAGGTCGAGGAACTGGGCTGGTGGGGCGTTAAAGTTCAGTTACGAGGAAGTGGCAGTAGGCAGGGCACATAGGTCGAGGAACTGGGCCGGTGGGGCGTTAAAGTTCAGTCACGAGGAAGTGGCAGTAAGCAGGGCACATAGGTCGAGGAACTGGGCCGGTGGGGCGTTAAAGTTCAGTCACGAGGAAGTGGCAATAGGCAGGGCACATAGGTCGAGGAACTGGGCCGGTGGGTCGTTAAAGTTCAGTCACGAGGAAGTGGCAGTAGGCAGGGCACATAGGTCGAGGAACTGGGCCGGTGGGGCGTTAAAGTTCAGTCACAAGGTGGATGACCTGGATGCAGGTTTTCCCGTCAAACTTCAAATTTCAAACTTCAAGCATTTATTTCGACGTAAGATACATGATATCATTTGTTGAATGTCAATTTAAATCTACTGGAAATAAAAAAAGTTTTATTGCATTTATCTGCCAGTCGGTATGTCCAAGCTACTACCGCTTCGGAGGGGGAAATCATATACTATAAAACAGAAACTTATTAAGAAAGCATATTATAAAATATCAGATTATTTAGATGATAAACATTCATGGACATGAACAGCCCGTTCGCATAACCAGGCTATTTCACAATGAATAATGAAATATTATAATATAAAATAATAATTAATAATTTTGTAACATAAAAACCTTTTTTTTTTAAAAGAGCAACCTCTCGAGTTTCTTGCTTGTTCTTCTCACGGGAAAATTGCATTTTGAACAAGCAGTAGCTTAAAAAATGTAAAATTGCCTATTTTAAGTGTACTCTGTGTACTTACAAAATAAAGCTTTTTGACTTTTTTGACTACTTAAACATGTACCCCGCTGGGGATCGAACTCGCGACCTCCGATTCGTAAACCTAATATTGTTTACTTTGCGCCACGAAGGCGGTCTTTCCTCCCAACTGCTCCAGGAGGCAATGTTTTTGGGATGAATGTAGATCTCTAATTTACCACAGACTAAACGGCCCGACCGATTTTTTTTATGCACAACAGGTTAGCATTTGACCTCAACCGAAATTTAACCGATACACTTCTCGCCGAAAATTAAATTTCCATCCACATCACCTGGATGAGTGGAAGTCTACCACTGTATGTTTCTCAAGAAACTTCTTACCACGTACGACCGCCCTGTGGAACGGACTTCCTGCAGCGGTATTCCCGAACGAGTACGACATTGGAACCTTCAAGAAACGAGCCTACACCTTCCTCAAAGGCCGGCAACGCATCTGTGACCCTTTTGGTGTTGCGGGTGTCCATGGGCGGCGGTGATTGCTTTCCATCAGGTGACCCGCATGCTCGTTTGCCGCCATCTCATATAAAAAAAAAAATCACACCTGATGTTAAGTGAAGATCAGTGGCATGCACAACGTTTTGTCACAGGGTAGAGAGAATGATAAAATTTGCTATTAAATAGGAAAAAATACAACTATAAAATAATAACTTGTAGCAATGCTTGCAACCGTTTAGAATATTTCTGTCCACATTAGTATGAACCAGCTATCTTGACAAAGCATTCTGAAGAGAGTTTTTTCAACTTGCCTACTCTGGCACTGCCTTGCAATCTATGAAGTACGGTCAAGAGACACATTAAGACAAATATTTAAAGAAATTAATATTAGGTCCTTACCTATGAAATTGGCGTTTTGTATGAAGAATTTCATTAAGACTGTTTTCTCCATACAAACGTTTTTGATTTTTTTTTTGGGAACGGCAAATCCAAATTTAGCTAAACTTTGTGTGTATTATCGGATAACATTAAGTTAAGTATAGGCAGCGTTAATTTTTAAAAGTAACCGCTTTATAAAAGTTTCAGCGAATCTAAGAAATGATTATGGGAAGCACATGAAAAGAGCTCTGTTAAATTTTTTTTTTATTATGTGATTTAGCCCAGAAATTAAAAACATATTTCATGTGAAACCTTGAAATAATATTCCATTTTCCAAATAAAAAACAAATTTGAATATAGCTTTGAAAATCGCAGGAATTGGTACATATGATAAACGAAAAAAAAAAACAACCCAATTTCATAGGTATAGATCCAACATAATAAATATCAAAATATCCGATAATATAATAATACTAGACTAATATAATAAGAAAATGTAATGTCAATACAAGTAACAAAAATCAATTAGCTGTACCTTTTAGTAAACTTAGTAAAGTTTTTTTTTTTTTTTTTAATCTTTATTTAAACAGCTTGGTCACTTTTGTGACTATGTCGCTCTATACGTACGCCTACCTTAAGGTTGAAATTAAGACAACATGGAATTTATCTTAATTTCAACCCTAACCTAACCAATTTATACAGCGCTCGTGCCGCTGCCGATAGCGGCGAGGCCAGCGCCGTATTACATCCTCCGACCTCCTTAATATTCTTATATTCTACGAAAATTTGGAATCTGTGGGACTCGTTCCGGACACACTCCATCATTATGTGGTATGCGTCTTCTATCACATCGCACTCAACGCAATTTGGAGACCTGAGATTTTCCCATCATAAATGCAAACTTATTTAATGGAATGTGTCCGGATCGAAGTCTCATTGCTGTAACAAAATCCTTTCTATTTAAGCAGCTGTTGATCCAGGGTATATTTAGCGGTTCCGGTTGTATGGTCTTGTACCATATACCTACTTCTTTAGATCTCTGATCAAAATATTCTGTCCATAATTTGACACATTCTCGTCTGGCTTCCTGTAGACAGTCGGTAAAAAAAAAAAAAACTTAGTAGACTTAGTAAAGTTAGTAAGTCATTCAGAGGTCAATGTGTGCGCTTCTACAACAAGGTTCCCATGGATATACGGAATCTTCCGCTTAATAAATTTAAACTTATTATAAAACAAAAATTATGTAAAAAGGGATATTACAAAATTTCAGACTACATCAATGAAAGTAATCCATGGGATTAAACGGCTCCTCTACATGATATATAAAAATTGTTGTAACCTTTCTAGATTGTAAATGACTGATTGTAAAGAGACAAACCCTCGTGAGTTTCTCGCTAGCTCTTCTCAGTAGTGGTCGCCTTCCGAGCTAGTGGTAGTTTAAAAAACAAGTGACGTTCATAAGTGCATATTGTCTTGCCTACATGAATAAATGATTTTCATTGTCATTTTCTGCCTGTATGAAGGGCAACCCACTGGAGGGACCTAAGTTCATCAGTCGTCCACTGATGAACTTAGGTCCCTCCGTGACTGATATGATGAATTTTATTTTGAAAATACCTCTCTTTCCAGTGTGAACGTATGTTCGAGGAGAATGAAGATGAGATCACGGCGCTGTACAAGACCAGGCCTGATGACGACGTGATGCCAGATGCCTTGAATGAGGTGCGTATTATCGCCAATTTTTACCCGACTCCCCAAGAAAGGAGGGTAATGTTTTTCGAGTGTATGTATGTATGTTTTTTTTTATGCACAACGGATTGTTACTTGACCTCAATCACACCTGATGGTAAGTGAAGATGAGGTCGAAGGTGGAAGCGTACTGACCCGCAAACCCCAACACAATTGGGGGACTGGCTATCTTGTCTGCGGCAGATTTAGATAAGATGGTGGTAGCTAGCCAGGCGGACATTTAAAATGCCCTACCACCAACCAAACAGAGTACTTAAACATGTACCCCGCTGGGGATCGAACCCGCGACCTCCGAATCGTAAAGCCAATGTTGTTTACATTGAGCCACGGAGGCGGTTAAAATGATCTTGTCGGTGGAGTCCTTTCCTCACTTCTCTACATACCGCCTTTTCTTTGACTTCCTGATACGGCATGGAAAATTCTAAATGTACAAAAAATTGGAGTTAACCAATCAAAAGAATCAATACACGTATTCAGCTCCTAAATCTAAGCAAGGTAGAAAACGTGTTCAAGATCGTTATCATGTGGGGTAGCCAGAATGCTCGCAACATTACCTCGTTGAATGGCGATACTGATGCGTTGGCCAAGGTAAGCGCCAGATACCGCAATAAGGCGAGTGGATCCTTCAAGGAGACCTTGACCTAATGTCTCTACACCAAATATCGCAAAGAAATTGAAATAAATATAAAGTATATATTTTTTTTATTTTTTTTTATTTTGTTTTGTTTTGTTGGTGTAAGTGTCCGAAATATACAGGGTGTCCCTGGAAGTATGGATCAAATCGAACAGGGGCATGGGGAAGGTCATTCCCAAACTTTTTAACCCTATGAATGTCGGTGCCATTTTTGACGGTTCAAAAGTTATGATCAATTTTTTACATTTTCATATTATCGAATAGTGCTTATACAAAAAAAATTTTTAAAAGAAAACTAGCAAAGCTATCAGCTTAATTTTTTTTTCACGATGTTTGTTCGAGCATGTGACTTTCATGTTTTAATACTTTTATGTCGATAGCAGTCAATTGCTAGTTTTCTTTTAAAAAATTTTTTTGTATAAGCACTATTCGATAATATGAAAATGTAAAAAATTGATCATAACTTTTGAACCGTCAAAAATGGCACCGACATTCATAGGGTTAAAAAGTTTGGGAATGACCTTCCCCATGCCCCTGTTCGATTTGATCCATACTTCCAGGGACACCCTGTATATATTTATATTATATATTTATTTTATTTTATGTATTTACATAGAATCAACAGCATTATATTATTACAAATTCTTATTCAGAAAACGAATACCAAACTTATGCCAATTAAAGATTCTTATTGTTACTGACAACGGTTACCCTTAACATTGAATGGGTAATGTTTTAATTAAATTACAATAAAATTGGTACTATTACATTATTAATTAATAATATTATTATATAAATATCAATAAAATCAAATCAAATCATCAGTGATATACGAGTCGTTATGTTAATATGTTTAAATTACATAGTATTGGAAGTGAAATAAGCCAAATGAAAATATCAAAATTATAGATCTATAAATATGTACAGATATGTGTGTTGTGAGTGTCTGTGTGTGTAAGAGTTAGTGTGTGTGACAGTTAGTGTGTGATGGGATGGCGGTGGGTATTGCATGATGGAGTAAATTAATGGACGGACATGGGTCAAGAAGAACGATCGACAGAGGCATGCGAGCGCGAACGGCGAACGAAATACGAAAATAGATTAAAAAAAAAAATCTTTTCTTTATTTTTTTCTTAGGGTCACTCTGCGGTGCAAATTTTCTAGACTCGTGTAGACCGTTATTCAGGCAGTACAAACTACTTACGCTCACTTATCTGTACATAAAACAACTTTGTTTGTTTATAAGGGAACAACCAGAACACTATCCCATACAAATTAGGCCCAATATTAAACAGTTGCGACCTAGAGGGCCCGATAAAGTAATTGTACCTAAATATATGTTGTCAGTTATGCAAAAAAAAACCTTAATTTTATGGCTGGGAAGGTATACAACGCCCTCCCAAATGAATTAAAATTATTGACTGGACGACATACATGAATGGTTTATCAACAAATGTTATTATTCAATTAAGGAATATCTACCACTATTTTAAAATACTTATATAAGGGACAATATCGCTTTTCTGACATCAACACATAATTGACAATTAATTAGTTTTATATTGTGACAACATACATTATTATATTATATTTAAGTAATAACCTATCTAATGCTATTCTAATTTATCAAATATTTGCACGCTAGATTTTAAGTAGATTTTGAATGGGACTTGTGTTATGTTATGTGTCATCCTATCTTGTACCCAAAATCAAGCAAATGAATTATTTCATTTAATTTCAACGTAATTTAAAATATTCCAGATTTGCTTCAAGCACGCAGGCTACTGCGAGGATTGGATGCTGCCTGACGAAGAGGACACCACCTGGACCTCAGAGATGGAAGACGAGTATGTCAAGGTATGTGCCAAAAGGACTGCATCTTTTATGCACAACGGGTTAACGTTTCACCTAATTCACACCTGATGTTAAGTGAAGATGAGGCAAAACGTATATAAGAAGGAAGGAACAATTGGAAGCTTATTCAATCCTTTAAACGTGTGGGTAAATATGTAGAAAGATAATTCATAATTCATATATTTATTGCATTACACATGTCATAGTTACAATACATAGGTAAGTACTAACATACACATGTACCTTGTCAGGCATGGCAATATGGAGGAAAGGGATATTTATGTTAATAATCTCGTTTCAATTACCAATAGTTATAATTTTTATGAAGCTACATATGTATGTTGTAAGTTCAAAGAAAGTGCTCCAATTCCACAGTCAGTCAACAATAAACAAAAAATAACAAATTTTAAAGTACACCCTATCCTATTTCAACGAATATAATAAGATGTCAATAATATTAATAATGTCATGCATAAATCCATTTTAGAATGTCAATTAAATTAATAATATCATGCGCAGGTAACTTCCCTCTATGTGTCTATTTCAATGTATGCAATTTTATATTTAATTAATTTGAGAATATTATATAACACTCAATTGAATTCAATTCATTAATAATAATAATAATAAATAATAAATAAATATATAAATATCCTTAGACATACACACAGCGCCATCTAGTTCCACAGTAAGCAACTATATGCTTGTGTTGTGGATACCAGA
Organism: Oegoconia quadripuncta; assembly: GCA_949316235.1. Taxonomy (NCBI): domain Eukaryota; kingdom Metazoa; phylum Arthropoda; class Insecta; order Lepidoptera; family Autostichidae; genus Oegoconia; species Oegoconia quadripuncta. The sequence goes on along the minus strand of OX438741.1, from coordinate 48,227,601 downwards.
TGGTTGATATACTACATAAATACATTTTTTTTGTAAATAAATACTTATTATAAATGAAAACAACCATAACTCGGGTACACATGTCCGTATTCATCACACAAACATATGCCCCTAGCGGGATTCGAACCCGCAACCTTTTGGTATAGTGGTCAGAGTCGCTAACCATTACACCAAACAGGTCGTTCATTTATTGTCACAACTTACATTAACAGTAATTAACCTAACATGTAAGCCTTAGTCAATATTAAATGTAGGATTATTACATACGAGTACCATGTCATTTGAAATTTAATATAAGTGGGTATAATCTTCAATCAATAAATGTCTCTTAATACTAAAAATTAAACATTAAAAATAGCACAACATACCGAACATACCGAATGACAGTATAATGTATGTACGCAAAAATATATGCCTATTTCGCAAACATTCTGATAATCATAATTTGAATACTAGAAACAAAAATAAAATTGAAATTCCACAATTTAGACTTAGCAAGGTTAGCACATCCTTTGTGGGACACAGCATACGCTTTTACAATAAAATACCAGAACATGTATTGAGCTTAACAGAGCAGAAATTTAAACGCCACATTAAAGAAACTCTGTGTAAGAAGGGTTATTACAGGATAGATGATTATTTAGGCGATAAGGAGGTCTGGTGTTAGCTGGTCGTTATGTTAATTGCTATTGTTTTGTAATTATGTAATATAAGATGTAGTATTGTTGTAAGGATGGAGACTAGTTGAAAAGATGTGTTGTTGCGGAGTTTCTTGTCGCTTCTTCTCCCTAACCATAACACCTTGTGAAGCGATGTAGTTAAAAAAAGAAAAATAGCATGTTGACTTTCAATAAGTGATATTTTTGTATCCTACATTGAATAAAATATTTTTGATTTTGATTTTTTGATTTTGAACATCCGCACTAAGCGCTTTGCTTCATCATTTATAATGCGGACTGCTAAGGTGTGGAACTCACTGCCCGCGTCGGTTTTTCCCGACACTTACAACCTTGGGATCTTCAAGTCTAGAGTGAATAGGCATTTATTGGGTGCGCGTGATACATCTTCGGCTACATCGTCACTTTCCATCAGGTGAGATTGTAGTCAAACGCGAAACCAGTTTTTATTAAAAAAAAAAAAAAAAATGGAATTATCTATAAGCCGGAACGTAAAAATTTATTCAAAATAATATGAGTGAAAACTGATTCTAAATATCGTCCGACTGAAAGCAGGAATCTATGCTCGGAGTCAGAGAATATGTCTACGCAGTCCAGTTCTTTGAGAGCATTTATAAGTGCTAGGGCCTCATAGAGGGGGGTGTGCGTCATGGCTGTCATTATCTGTGTTCATATCATTCATATTTACTACTAGCTTTCCTCCCGCGACTTCGTCCGCGTGGAAGATTTTATCAAAATACAAACAACAAACTTTCATCCCCTATTTTATCCCCTTGCGGGTAGAATTTATCAAGATCCTTTCTTAGCAGATGCCTACGTCATAACATCTACCTGCATGCCAAATTTCAGCCCGATCCGTCCAGTGGTTTGGGCTGGGCGTTGATAGATCACTATGTCAGTCACCTTTGAGTTATATATATTTAGATGAAAACTGATTCTAAATTATCGTCCGACTGAAACCAGGAATCTACGCTCGGAGTCAAAGAATATGTCTACCGAGTCCAGTTCCATGAGTGCTAGGGCCTCATAGAGGGGGGTGTGCGTCATGGCTGTCATTATCTGTGTTCATATCATTCATATTTACTACTAGCTTTCCTCCCGCGACTTCGTCCGCGTGGAAGATTTTATCAAAATACAAACAACAAACTTTCATCCCCTATTTTATCCCCTTGCGGGTAGAATTTATCAAGATCCTTTCTTAGCGGATGCCTACGTCATAACATCTACCTGCATGCCAAATTTCAGCCCGATCCGTCCAGTGGTTTGGGCTGGGCGTTAATAGATCACTATGTCAGTCACCTTTGAGTTATATATATTTAGATGAAAACTGATTCTAAATTATCGTCCGACTGAAACCAGGAATCTACGCTCGGAGTCAAAGAATATGTCTACCGAGTCCAGTTCCATGAGTGCTAGGGCCTCATAGAGGGGGGTGTGCGTCATGGCTGTCATTATCTGTGTTCATATCATTCATATTTACTACTAGCTTTCCTCCCGCGACTTCGTCCGCGTGGAAGATTTTATCAAAATACAAACAACAAACTTTCATCCCCTATTTTATCCCCTTGCGGGTAGAATTTATCAAGATCCTTTCTTAGCGGATGCCTACGTCATAACATCTACCTGCATGCCAAATTTCAGCCCGATCCGTCCAGTGGTTTGGGCTGGGCGTTAATAGATCACTATGTCAGTCACCTTTGAGTTATATATATATATAGATTACACCAGTTCGAAGTTTTTATCATTAACGAATTCATCTATGCTGCAATAAGATGCATACTTTCCCCTAAAACATTCCATAGAAGTCAACGGAATTGTAAGTTTTTTCCCCTAGTTATTATTATTGACAAATAAACAGACAAGATATTCTTTATTGCACAACAATAAGACGTATAGACGAGTGTGCGGCGCTTGCAGTGGAGACTTTGGGCCCGTGGTCTTCTGATATGAAACATTTTGTAAAGGATTTATCCGTTAGACTGGTCCACGCCTCTGGAGATGCGAGAGCTGGTGCCTACTTTGCTCAGCAGCTGAGCTTATGCATTCAGCGGGGCAATAGCGCTAGCGTACTAGGCACTATGCCTCACGGAAGCGAGTTGGACGGCGTATTTTTTCTATAAGATATAGGATAAGATGGGGTTTCCCGGTCAGTATGCTACCACCTTCGGCCTCATCTTCACTTAACATCAGGTGTGATTGAGGTCAAGTGCTAACCCGTTGTGGATAAAAAAAAAAAAAAAAAGGTATTTTTGTGTTTTATAAATTTGTTGTTTCATGTACATACTTAATTTAAATATATAAATATACTTGAAATAGACGTATCATTAACGTATGTAATGCTAGAATTCACACAGTGGAATTCAGGTATTTTGACGAAGTCAAAAAATTGTGCTGAAATTATATTTGTATTTATTTATTGCTATATATTCTATATTCCTAGGCAAGCCATGTACCATTGAGTTTTTAAATTTAATTTAGTTTAATTTAGTTTAATTACTTATGTGCATTTATTCGATGTGAATTTCTTAAACGGTGAAGGAAAACATCGTGAGGAAACCTACATGATGACTGAGGAATAAAAATTCAAAGGCATGTGAAGACCCCAACTCGCATTCGGCCAGCGTGATGGACTACGAGGGAAGGCCTATTTTTTTTATGCACAACGGGTTTACACTTGACCTCAATGACACCTGATGTTAAGTGAAGATGAGACCGAAGGTGGAAGCGTACTAACCCGGAAACCAAAATATTTTTGGAACTGGCTATCTTATCTCTGACAACCGGAACACAACAATGCTATTAACATTGCTGTAGTGGGATGTTTACGGGCTGAGATGGTGATAATCTTTAACATGGTCTATCTATCTGGCAGTCATTGCCTCTCGGTGATTTTCAAAATTGTAAATTTGTCGTTTTATGCGATAGAGAACTATATTGGATTAATATTGCTCTTCCAGGTCCACGGACCAGATCCATATGGATTCAGCAGCTTCGGCCCCCCAGCTGGGCAACAGATCCCTCAAATGGACGACGAGGAGTTGCCAGAGGAATTAGACGCGGAGGAGGAACCAGAGCCTATGCAGACAAAGGACGAGCTTTAATTGAGAGTTTACAAGTGGATATTGATGGTAGAGTCGAGGAAATTCTTAAGAGGGTTTGTCTCACATGGCGTTACATACAAACTTTCAATATAAGGAAATGAATAAACCGATATTAATAAGGTATAAGCAGGATACATAAATCTGGAGTAGAACAGTTTGTAGTTAACAATTTCGAAATATCGAATTTAAAAGAATATATTACATTAATTTTCCGCCCGCGGCTTCGCTTGCTTTATCGTGGATATGTTTAATTTGTTTATCACGCGGGAACTACTCACTTTATCTTGATAAAAATATTCTATCTATATCCCAAATTTCATCCAAATCCGTTAATCCGTTTCGCCGTGATTAAGCAACAAACGAACATACAAACTTTCGCATTTATAATATTAGTTAGTTATTAGTTATATTTATATTATTATTAGATTTATAAGTCGCGGTTTCCCTACTTGGTAGACCCGGGATCGATTCCCAGGCAGGCCATGTACAAACCAATCATCCTAAAAGTATCGCATGATCTAAAGTGTTACCTCCAAAAATTTTTACTTTTCTTATATTCCTTACTTTTTTATTATTTTAATGAAGTGTTTACGTTTTATTTTCCTTTTTAGAGAGAAAAAAAAATTCCAAATAGAAAAAAAATCGAATAAGAATTGTCTTAGCCGGATTCGAAAACCGTGTCTTTTCGAAAGACGTTACCTAAGCACTCGTGTCGCTTGCCACTAGACCACGATATCAATTAGCAGAGCTGACGAAATTTTCTTACTCATTTATATGTGACATATTATTATGGATTTGGTTTGACTGTTGATATTGTATGAATACTTTCTAATAGATGGCGCTAGAGTGCTTCGGTCCATACGGTCCATATAATACTTTTAGGGAGATCTGTACCAATGAGTTTTTAAATTTAATAAAAATTCAAATTGCTGTGTTCCGGTTGTCAGAGATAAGATAGCCAGTCCTCCAAATGTATTGGGGTTTCCGTGTCAGTACGCTTCCACCTTCGACCTCATCTTCACTTAACATCAGGTGTGATTGAGGTCAAGTACACACTCGTTGTGCATAATATCCGATGTGAATTTCTTAAACGGTGAAGGAAAACATCGTGTGGGAACCTGCATGCCTGAGGAATAAAAATTCAAAGGCATGTTAAGTCCCCAACCCGCATTGGGCCAGCATGGTGGACCATGGCCCATACTCCCTCATGGGAAGGCCTATATTCCTGCAGTGGGATGTTTACGGGCTGATGATGAATTAATGACTCTTTTACGAAAAATGTTCTCTACCAACTTTATAGACCTATGTATCTGGTTTATGGGTATAAAGTTACATAACGACCTGTTTGGTGTAGTGGTTAGCAACTCTGACCACTATACCAAAAGGTCGCGGGTTCAAATCCCGCTAGGAGCATATGTTTTTGTGATAGGTACGGTAATGTGTACCCGAGTTATGGATGTTTTCATTTATAATAAGTATTTATTTACAAAAAATGGTATCCACAACGCAAGCCTATAGTTGCTTAATGGGAACTAGATGGCGTTGTGTATGTCTAGGATAAATAAATAAATATCCTTGGACATACACACAGCCCCATCTAGATCCACTTTAAGCAACTACAGGTTTGTGTTGTGGATACCAGATGGTTGATATACTACATAAATACATATATTTTTTGTAAATAAATACTTATTATAAATGAAAACATCCATAACTCGGGTACACATGTCCGTATTCATCACAGAAACATATGCCCCTAGCGGGATTCGAACCCGCGACCTTTAGGTATAGTGGTCAGAGTTTCTAACCACTACACCAAAACAGGTCAACAAAAGGATATTTATTTATTTATCGGATTTAAGGATCGGTTTATTCATTTAAAAGAATTTGTACTTGAGATTTCGTATTCAATACCGTGTGTGATAAATCCTATAAAATATGGTTATATACACGAGCATTTTTACATGTATTCCTTAATTATTAATAAATAATTTTCTTATCGACAAACCGTAGGTTATTGTGAAAAATCAGGGTAATATTTTAATTTGTAGCCAAGTTGTCATGACTCTTATGTCACGACATAAAAATATATTATTTGATGTCTTCCAAAAATAGACTTGGCGTATAGTAACTTAATGTGTTTTTTGTTTTATCATTGCTCCGTGGCTCAGTAAAACAATATTGGGATTACGAATCGGAGGTCGCGGGTTCCATACCCATGTTTAGTACTCGGTTGGTGGTAGGGCATTTTAAAAATGTCCGCCTGGCTACCACCATCTTATCTAAATCTACCGCCAAACAGCATTGTTGTGTTCCGGTTGTCAGAGATAAGATAGCCAGTCCCCCTAATAGGGTTTCCGGTACGTACGTGTTATTGAGGTCAAGTGCTTAAAAATATACGAACATTCCCGAGTCATGGATGTTTATACCGGATCAGTTTTTTTTACCCTAAGTGAAAAAATGGGGCATATTGGATAATTGAAATAGAAGGTATTGGCATGGGTAGTTTATTTTTTTATTTTCAATTACGAGTCGTCCGGATGTTGATATATGATTGAGTAGCTTAAAAAAATGTAAGATTGACTATTTTAAGAGTACTCTGTGTGCCTACAAAATGAAGCATTTTTGACTTGACTTTGATTATGCGACTGGCGGGATTAGTGTCATGCTTTATTTATGTAATTTAATGATGTAATTATGTGGAATAGGCTACAAACGCGACCGTCAAATGACACAACGCTTAATTCGATGAGGGTTTTGAAAAAAAAAAATTAAATAAAGTTCCTGTTGATATACAAAATCTTCCTCTCAATAAATTTAAAGATACTATAAAACAGAAACTTATTAAGAAAGCATATTATAAAATATCAGATTATTTAGATGATAAACATTCATAGACATAACCAGCCCGTTCGCATAACCAGGCTATTTCACAATTAATAATGAAATATTATAACATAAAATAATAATTAATAATTTTGTAATATAAAAACCTTCTTTTTTTAACCTTTGAAAACCCGCTGGCACCCCCTGTTGCCAGTTCACCTTGTGAATTGAATCATTGGGAATCAAGAACTTTCTTGAGTTTCAATAATCAAGAACCTCTCGAGTTTCTTGCTTGTTCATCTCAGGGGAAAATTGCCTTTTGAACAAGCAGTAGCTTTAAAAATGTAAAATCTGACTATTTTAAGTGTACCCTGTGTACTTACAAAATAAAGCATTTTTTGATTTTGATTTTGAAACTACCTATGGCAATACCTTCTATTTCACTTACCTGATATGCCCCATTTTTTCCCCTTACATTAAATAAACTTATCGGGTACAAATATACCACTTAAACCACTAATATACTTTCAAATGTAGATGTACGTATTTAATTTTAGTGCCTTAACGAAGAGATTGTTAGATTTAGGTACTTTTCATGTAGTTAGTCACAGGTATATGTAATTGAACAGCTGTTGGGTTACAAGTACCGGTTTCAAAAGAGGTACCGGTAATACCGGTATTGTCCACATGAACTAATAGATTCTTTGGGCCGTATTAATTTATCGATCTTGAGATCGTGTTTCAGAGTTAATAATTTTTTTTGATACTGTTTTAATATGCGTTCGATTCTCGAGCGTCAACGGTCATCTTGATCTTGAGAACGGTTAATACCGGCTTTAATAGCAAGCGAAGGTCATCTGTCAACGTTAGTTGTTAGATGCAGACCGCCTCCAAACCGTCTGGAAGTTCTAGAGACCCGAATCTATTCGGGGCCCTGTAAATATTTGCGTGCGAACGAAATCGTGATGAAACCAGGGTACACAAAAATCCGATTTAGGTCCTTACCTATGAAATTGGCATTTTGTATGAAGAATTTCATTAAGACTGTTTTCTCCATGCAAACATTTTTGATTTTTTTTTGGAAACGGCAAATCCAAATTTAGCTAAACTTTGTGTGTATTATCGGATAACATTAAGTTAATTATAGGCAGCGTTAATTTTTAAAAGTAACCGCTTTATAAAAGTTTCGGCGAATCTAAGAAATGATTATGGGAAGCATATGAAACGAGCTCTGTTCAATTTTTTTTATTATGTGATTTAGCCCAGAAATTAAAAAATATTTCATGTGAAACCTTGAAATAATATTCCAATTTCCAAATAAAAAACAAATTTGGATATAGCTTTGAAAATCGCAATTGGTACATATGATTAACGAAGAAAAAAACTCCAATTTCATAGGTAAAGAGACCCAATATAATAAATATCAAAATATCCGATATTTGATATTGGTCCGATGTTTTAAAAAAATTAACGTGGTTCGACGACTGGTACCGGTTCTGAGTAAAGGTCAGTGGTACCGGTTACTGAAAATACCGGTTTACTGCAGATTACACGGCGATCATGTTCAGATGAGTTCGTTGTAGTTATGTTATACTCATGTAGAGAACATTGAAATAACTTTTGTGATTTTATTAGAGGGACCAATGAGACGCGGAAGTTAGTGAGCAATGTGTCGATATTTCGACGATTTCAGTTTCATCCGAATGTTATCGGAGCTGTCGATTGTTATATATTGATGATGACTCGATTGGTGTAGTGGCTAGTGATCCTGTCTGCGAAACGGTTGCGGCTTCGAATCCCGCGAGGGGTGATGAATACGAACATTTATTCCCGAGTCATGGATGTTTATATAAATATTTATGTATGTTCATCCGTTATCTAGTATCCATAGTACAAGCTTTGCTTAGTTTGGGACTAGATGATTGGTGTGACTCAAATATTAATGCCGGTCACTTATTCATTCGTGTCATTCTCATAAAAGTATTTTCGCTGACTTGTTTTTCAATTTTTGCCATTACATAATAAAAACACTAGTTTCTAAAATGTAGTGTCATTTTAAGGGGACCCCCCTCACGAAATGACGTCGATGGTGCTGCCGCTCAAGTACATAAAGGTCTAACAAAATTAACCCGACAAATTTTGGCAATTGCACGTACATGACAATAAAATAATATATTCATCACAAAAAGTAGCCTTAAAAATTTTGTTTCCGAGTAAAAAAAATTAAATGTAACTGCAAATGAAAATACAAATTAACAGACTTACTTCATTTCGATTGTACCTTATTTTATCAATGAGAATAAAAGGCAACGTTCATATGGAAGACGCCAAAGGGCGGGGCACAGGGCGCAACCAATCACAGCAAAAACCTGTGGTCACCTTTCGGCGTCTTCAAAGCCATATAAATGTGAATTAAATATAAATTGACCTCTTCAATAATTATTATTATAAATATTAACTGTATCTTTCCAAAAAAACTATATCAGTGATTTACACACGAAAAGATTGAACGGAAGTGAAATCGGGAATCGTTATTTTACTAAAATAATTGTTATTTACATAATAATAGAAGCTATAGCTACAATTCATTATGGAATGGAATGCGTATATAACTAATTACTGTAACACGATTGTACGTTATCTGAGCAGCACATAACTGTTTGCAATACTTTAAAATATCGGAATTTAATCAACAACAACTTGATATTCCATGTTAAGGCTTCGTTATAGAGATATACAGGGTGTCCCTGGAAGTATGGATCAAATCGAACAGGGGCATGGGGAAGGTCATTCCCAAACTTAAGCTGAAAAAAAAAAAAAAAAAAAAATAAAAAAAAAATAAAAAAAATTAGAAAAAAAATTAATTAATTATTTTTAATTAAAAAATTAAGCTGATAGCTTTGCTAGTTTTCTTTTAAAAAATTTTTTTGTACAAGCACTATTCGATAATATGAAAATGTAAAAAATTGATCATAACTTTTGAACCGTCAAAAATGGCACCGACATTCATAGGGTTAAAAAGTTTGGGAATGACCTTCCCCATGCCCCTGTTCGATTTGATCCATACTTCCAGGGACACCCTGTATAAGGTCTAACAAAATTAACCCGACAAACGTTGCAGAGTGTATGTGTAGGATGTAGGTACCTATTACGAAAAAAATAAAACATTAAAGATAACAGATTTAATTCAAAAAATAAAATTTAGAAATGTAAATTTTGTGAGTTGGACCTTAATGGCCGCGCGCTCTAAGTACTTTGCCACAACACACAAACACGTGCCGCGGTATCTTTGAAGACGCCGAAAGGTGACCACAGGATTTGCTGTGATTGGTTGCGCCCTGTGCCCCGCCCCCCGCCAACCCCTTTGGCGTATTCCATATGAACGTTGCCTTTCTTTCGCATCGATAAAATAAGGTATAATCGAAATGAAGTAAGTCTGTTAATTTGTATTTTCATTTGCAGTTACATTTAATTTTTTTACTCGGAAACAAAATTTTTAAGGCTAGTTTTTTTTTGTTTGACCCTATATATTTACTTGAGTGGCGGCATCGTCGATTTCATAGGGGTTCTTTGTGTGATATGTTATGTGAATGATAATAATTGAGGTGTTATTACTTAAGAAAATTGGTGTTGTGAATATTGTATGATATCGATTTGTTGTTTAATGGGTATTAAATGCGTTGTTTGAATTAGTATGTTTTATTTGTCTATTTATTCGATGTATGGTCCCTCAGAAAAACATCGAAACACAATACGTACGCAGTGTTTTATGTGAGAGTTTGGCGACCCCTGTTCCAATATTAATTAAGTGATATAACACTTTAATTCTTAAAGTATTCTCGAAGTAGTAGTTTATATCTACTTGTTGTTTAATGGCTATATTTAAATACTTTGTTTCGATACAAAATACGGATACATTGTCTGATGTGAGAGTTTTGCGACAGTGTTCCAATATTAATTACGTGATATAATACTTATTTTCGAAGTTGTACGCGTATATGTACCTAGGATAACAGATCGCCGCGCCGGGGCAATTGTGTAACTCCATCGATTACGTTCTGACGTGATTGGCGTGTCGCTCGAGCAGCAATATGACGTTTTCTCAATGAATATCGTTATCGATGAAGTTACAGAATAACGCGCCCGATTAGATAGGACCAATTTCGAGAGAGAGGTCAGTCGACGAACCCAATTCGGATGGGCAGCATTCGGGAAACTGCGCAACGTCTTCTTGTCCAAAAAACCTCGGTGCTTGAAGACGAAAGTCTTTAATGAATGTGTGTTACCAGTGATGATTTATGGCACTGAAACGTGGTCTCCATGGGACTCATAAGAAAGCTCAAGGTGAGCTATGAAGAAGGTGAAGCTCGGCATTTCACTACGTGATCGAACTACTAAGGAAAATAACCGACAGACCAGCGGATAAGTTGAAGTGGCATATTTCTGTCCGGTGCGGCATTAAAGTTCTCGAGTGGCATTAAAATATTTTGAGTATTGTCCTTATTTTGGCACAAATAATTGAACCACCAAAAGTTCGCAAAACCCCCGACTACAGTCAGGTTCCACTTTCTGAATGTAAATTTTGGACTTTTTGTCTTTGAATTGTAAGTTGGTGTAAATAGGAAAATCGCTATATGTATGCCTATAATATTTGAGGAGTTCGCTCAATTCCTCATAGATCCCATCATCAGAACAGGATTATTATGAACGTGGGACCACCCTGGAAGTATGTCCTATTAAATAAAAAAAGTTTTCGGAATCGGACTGAGGTAACAAAAAAAAAATACAACCGAATTTATAACCTCCACATTTATGTAGTCGGTTAAAAATATATAAGCATTGATCCAAGTGCAACTAATAACATAAAAATAGGTTTAATTAATTACGTGATAACCACTCACAGACTTAAAAAAAAGAGGTTCTCTTAAGTAAATAAATACAAAAAAAATGTTTGCCTTCGTCAATTCAAACATTTTTGTTTGATAGTTATTTTGTCAAGATTTGATGATGCTCTCCGGATAGAGACGTCGGTTGTTTTGACGAATTTTCGTGGTAGTTAATTTATGATTTTTCTATCCAGCGAGTAGCGGGTACAGTGGCGTGCACCGTTTTGTCACAGGGTACGCAAAACGGTTAAAATTTGCGTGTGCGGTTACCCCAGCCAGAAAATGTCGAAATGCGTCATGCAAATGCAATAGATAATCAGATATACAGCTTCTGTAATTGGTAAGCAGATTTTAAAATTTGGTAAGATGTGATAGTTTTTTATTTAGTTGATAAAAACAATTCCGGCTGGAGTGACGTTAGCGCAGCCAGATCTTTTGTTTTGTTAAAACTTAATATGTTAAAACGCACACAAAATTTGCTATTTTTTAGCAATTTTCACAACTTAGTTTAGAGGTAAGCTTACAATTTTTAGGGTAGGCACTGTTTTTCTACATGTATGGAGGTCATGCCACGGGTACTTTAGCAGGGGCGCGTGGGGAAGGATTCCACCAGTATATAGTTAATATACCGAACATTCGCACAAGAAGTTAAGACTCTCCATTCATAATACGAACAGCCAAGGTATGGAACTCCCTTCCAGCGTCAAGGCTTTCCTTACAACCTTGGGATCTTCAAGAGCAGAGTGAATATGCATGTACTGGGATCGCGTGCTTCATCTTCGACCACATCGTCACTTTCCATCAGATGAGATTGTGGTCAAACGCGTATCCAGCTAATCATAACCTAAACCCCCGTGTGATCGGGCCTACGTACTATGAGCATCTACCCGCAGATTTACGTGACGAAAAAAATGACGACGCATTCATTCGCCAACTGAGAAACTTTTTGTTGGAAAATGAATTTTATTCTATTAAAGAGTATACCTCACCTACTGGTAGCTTGTATCTTTACCCTAAGGTTTGCCTGGAAGAGATCGCTGTTAGCGATAAGGCCGCCTTTTTGTGCGATTAATGATGTACGCTGTATTCTTCATGTAGCTTTTGTTAATTGTGCAATAAAGAGTATTTGAATTGAATTGAGTATATGGATATGACATTTTCATAACCTCCTGACATGTTTTCTATTTTAATATATCTATTTTAACTTGTATTCAACTATAATTTGACAAAGGTGATTATGGCATATCAATAATCTCATGACATGGTTTATATTTTATTTTGTTTTGTTTTATTTCATTTTGATTATTCTAAAATGGTATGACGTTGTCGTAACAATGGTTACATACTTATACTTTCTTAATTAATTTTGACATACATATAACAATATGTTTTACTATTGTATACAGGTATTTGTTTTTTATGTTATTATTTTTTGTTTTATGTTTGACAATCACTTTTATTTTAGATTTCATAAATTTACGAAACTGTATGTATGACATGCTATTGTAAAAGTGAACTAAATAAATCTAATCTAATCATAATTAGGGCGGTGATGTCGTTAAGAGGACAGTTTAAAATCAAATGACAACAAAAAATATTTCAAAACATTTTATTATCATATCATATTTATAAAATTACCTAAACAAGAGTAAATTTACAATCTAAATTAACTATTAACAAAATATTACTAGACATACTGTTATCTGTCAGTCTATATTACCTATAAAGTCATCTTTATAAATTCGTTTCATCGAACATTGTAAAAATCTAAAAAAAAAAGTCAAATTCTTACCTACGATTGTCATTAAGGGGGTATAACTCGCACGGTATTCCATAACTTTCAAGTCCAAATTGTTCGAAATGAATAAACCGATTCTAATGAAACTTTATAAGCATAAAGCACATACATAAATCAAAAAGTTAGTATATTATTTCCGAAAAATAGTAGAACTACTAAACTAACTATAGAACTAAAGATGATAAACATTCATGGACATGAACAGCCCGTTCGCGTAACCAGGCTATTTCACAATTAATAATGAAATATTATAATATAAAATAATTAGGTATTTAACATAAAAACCTTTTTTAAAAAAAGAGCAACCTCTCGACTTTCTTGCTTGTTCTTCTCAGGGGAAAATTGGCTTTTGAACAAGCAGTAGCTTAAAAAATGTAAAATCTGACTATTTTAAGTGTACCCTGTGTACCTACAAAATAAAGCATTTTTTGATTTTGATTTTGAACATTTTAGATCTACATATCCATCATAAAAAAGACATTATTTACCAAAGGCTATTATAAAATTTCTGACTATCTGGATGATAAGCAAGCATGGACATAGACCGCTCGGCGATATTCAGCCTAATTATACAAAATAATATAATTGTAACCCAAACTTATTTTAAAAGAGCAACCCTTGAGTTTCTTGCTCGTTCTTCTTTGGGGAATCAGCTTTGTGAATGAGCAATAATGTCAAAAACTTTAATAATAAGATAAAAAATGTGACGTTTTCAAGTGATAATTTTTATCCTACGAAATAAATATATTTGATTTTGATTTTATACTTATAAAGTTTCATTAGAATCGGTCTATTCATTTGGAAAAATGTGAACTTGAATGTTTCTATGGAATACCGTGTGTGATAAACTCTCTTAAGAGGGAGCCGAGCGTCTACTGGCGCCTTCGTCAAATTTTTAATTATCACATTAATTTGCTTAAAGCAAAACAGAATAACTGTAGACGACCTATTTGGTGTAGTGGTTAGCAACTCTGACCACTATACCAAAAGGTTGCGGGTTCGAATCCCGCTAGGGTCATATGTTTGTGTGATGAATACGGACATGTGTACCCGAGTTATGGATGTTTTCATTTATAATAAGTATTTATTTACAAAAAAAAAATGTATTTACGTAGTATATCAACCATCTGGTATCCACAACACAAGCCTATAGTTGCTTAAAGTGAAACGAGATGGCGCTGTGTGTATGTCAAGGATATTTATTATTTATTTATTTATTATTATATTAAATGTGTATTATAATGATTTACATTTTACCTGTATACCACATTTCATCCAAATCCGTTCATCCGTTTCACTGTGATTTAGCAACAAACAAACGTCAAAATTATCGCATTTATAATATTAGTAAGATTAATTAGATTACATACATAAAAGCATGTTATTCCAACTTCTTTTCAGCTTTAATTTTTAAAATGTAATGTACCTTATAAAATATTTGATGAGAGCGCCAATGGACGCTCGGCACCCTCTTAAGGGTAAATTATACCGATCAGTTTTCATACAAACTGTAGTCGGCCACATGTAAAAAATATCAATCAATTCAAGTACACTTTATTGCACAAAAATTCTACAATGCACTTCATAAATAAAACTTAAAAAAAAAAAAATAAGTGTACAACCATTATTTTCTGTATTTTAGTAATAAAAACCTGGCCAAGTGCGTGTCGGACCACAATATGTTAATAAAAAAGACTATTATAAAATTTCTGACTATCTGGATGATAAGAATGCGTGGACATGAACCGCTCGACAATACCCAGTATAATTTTATTCTTATTTTTCTTTGTCGAATCATAAATTTTACAATTATTACAAATTGTATTTGTATTGACTTATTTAGAAAGAGCAACCCCTGAGTTTCTTGCTCGTTCTTCTCTGGGGAGACTGCCTAGTGAATGAGCGATAACTGTATGTCATGACGATTTCAAATGTTATTCTTATAACTTACGAAATAAAACATTTTTGATTTGATATGCGGACTTAGCATTAAAGTAATCGAACGATACAGTTTGTATGAAACTGGTTAGTATGGTTCACCCGTTATATTATAATATACAAATTAATAGTTTTTTAATTTACCGTGGACACAGTGATATTGATTCAAATATTGTTATAAAAGGTGAAATAATCTTTAGCGAGTCTCCATGGTATGAAGCTAGAAACTACATCACAAAAAATCATCCAGAACACAAAGTAATTTGGTTATTAATAATCATAAATTGTTTATTAGTGTCCGATCGATACAGGTTACCGAATCTTCGACTTCGATCTCAGTTTCGGCCGAAACCGAAATTTATTTATACATGTTAAAATTACCGTAGCATACTAAAAAGTGTATTTATTTCACACTTCATATATATACCTACCTACAGTACAATCAGTTGGCGACCCCTGGTTTCTGGGTCAGTACGCTTCCACCTTCGACCTCATCTTCACTTAACATCAGGTGTGATTGAGGTCAAGTACCAACCAGTTGTGCATTAAATGGGTTTTATGCACAACGGCTGTTAAGTGAAGATGAGGCCGAAGGAGGCAGCGTACTAAAAAAGCCCCATTCTATTTGGGGGACTGGCTATCTTATCTCTGACAACCGGAACACAACAACGCTATTAACATTGCTGTGTGGCGGCAAATTTAGATAAGATGGTGGTAGCTAGCCAGGCGGACATTTAAAATGCCCTACCACCAACCAAACCGAGTACTAAACATGTACCCCGCTGGGGATCGAACCCGCGACCTCCGAATCGTAAACCCTATATTCAGCCACGGAGGCGGTTAAATATTACATAAAATTTTATTACATAAGGCGGTATATTACAAAAAAAATTATAAATCATAGTAGTGCACAGTTGTGGAACAAGCTTCCTGCACAGATCCGAGAGAGTCCCTCCGTCCAAGTATTCAAGAAGAGGCTAAAAGAGCACTATCATTCTATCATGATTTAAGACATATATTCATATAATTATGTACTTATATATGTGATATTTATTTATTTATATTATATAGTTTACCAATAATCACGTGTAATTTTATAACTAAGTGTATTTCTGTATTCTAGTAGTGTATGTATGTAAATAACATATTATATTATATACATATATGTATAGTATATTTGTCCTTCCGTAACTGCACTTTTTCTTCACCGTCCCGCACAATGCTCTAACCACCACTGAGGTTGGCTGGAAGAGATCTCTATTAGAGATAAGCTCACCTTTGTACAATATCTCCGACTGATTGTCAACATGTTTTTTATGTGCAATAAAGAAAGAATACAATAATTATTATCCGCTTAATAATACTAATTACAAAGGCACGTAGTGGGTTAAGGCACAGATTACTAATAAGTTACTAAAGTAAGTTAAGGCTTTGAACAATACTATACTTAGATAGATAAAGCGTTTATTTGCATGTTACAGAAACACATACAAAAACATTCGACGCAACAATCATTCTGCTTGGTGTTATTCTTACAAAATGTAGCCTTATTTCACAGTAATAAAAAATAAAAACTAAAATTAAATACAACTGTTACAACTTATAATAGAGTTGTATGTGTATCTGTACCACACATGGGCCATCGCTCAGTGTGGATCCTCACCTATAGCGGTAAGACACTGATTTTCAGCTAGAGCCCTGCGAGAGAAAGCGAGGGTAGGGTACTAGTGCAAAAATTTTCAATAACAACCAATAAGTGTGTATTCTATAAAGATCATGTTGTACGGTGGTGTATAGTAATTAAATAAATAAATAAATATTTCGGACACTTACACCAATCATCTAGTCCCAAACTAAGCAAAGCTTGTGCTATGGATACTAGATAACGGATAAACATACATAAATATTTATATAAACATCCAAGACTCGGGAATAAATGTTCGTATTCATCATACAAACATTTACCCCTCGCGGGATTCGAACCCGCAACCGTTGGTTTCGCTGATAGGGTGACTATCCACTACACCAATCGGTCGTCAATTGTATGGATCATAATGATACTCGTTTAAAATAATAATTGTCAAAACTAAATATACACAACGCGAACGTGTCAAGATGTCTGTGAGCTGCTACCGCTAAGCTATTCGAAATGT